>OY728120.1:1569444916-1570051344 GCA_963277665.1 Viscum album
CTGAAGAATCTTCCAGAATCTTGAAGTAAAACGGGGATCACGATCAGAAACAATCAATATGGTTGCTCCATTATGTCTCACAACTTTATTAATACATAGTCTTTCTAGACGCTCACATGGTAGATCTTCTCTTATTGTATGAAAATGTGATGACTTGGTAAGTCGATCAACAATAACCCATGATTCATCATTCCCTCTAGGAGTCTTTGGTAGTCCCATGATAAAGTGCATTGTAATATTATACCATTTCCACTCAGGTATGGGAAGAGGTTGCATGACTCCTCCAGGTTGTTGCCTTCCAGATTTCACTTATTGAAAAACCATACATCTTGACACAAAATCAGAAATATCCCTCTTCATGTTATCCCACAAAAAATGTTCCTTCAAATCTTTATACATTTTGGTGCTCCTAGGGTGTATAATGAAAATGGAACTGTTAGAATCATCCAAAAACTCACTTTTTAGATCAGGTATATTGGGAAAAAAGTCTCTTCCCAAATTTCAAAATTCCATCTTCATACACAAAGTCACTCAATCTCCCATCATTCACAACATTAATCTTCTTTTGAAAATCTTCATCACCGGTCTGAGAACTCTTTATCCTTTCTAGTAAAGATGGTTTGGAAACCATTTGAAAAAGTATTGAGGTTTCACCTTCCATGGTGATTCCCATATGCATCTTTACTAGATCCATGTATATAGGATCCTTTTCAACTCACATCCTGTTCAAAACTCCGTGATACTTTCTGTTCAAAGCATATTCCACCTTATTTTCCTTCCACAGGTGGTAGTGTATCATACAATCATAATCCTTGAGTAGTTCAAGCCATCTAATTTTCCTCATGTTGAGTTCTTTATGTGAGAAAATATACTTCAAACTCTTGTAATCAGTATAAATCTCACATTTTTTTTCCAGAGATAGTGTCTCCAAATCATCAAAGAAATTATTACAGCAGCTAACTGAAGATCATGAGTAGGATAGTTTTTCTCATGAATTTTCAGTTGTTGTGATGCGTAGGCAGTAACTCTATCATTCTGCATAAGGACACAACCAAGCCCTTTCTTTGATGCATCACTATAAATAACAAACCCATCATTTCCCGATGGTAGAGTGAAAATAGGAGCATTGAATAATCTTCTCTTAAGTTCTTCAAAACATTCTTCACACTCTTTTTTCCAAACAAATTTACCCCCTTTATGTGTGACCTTTGTTAATGGGTTTGCCAATCGGGAAATGTTCTGGACGAAATGCCGATAATAACCTGCTAAGCCGATAAAACTGCGTACCTCAGCTATACTCATTGGTTCTGGCCATTTTTGGATTTCTCTTGTCTTAGAAGGATCAATAGAGATTCCATCATTAGAGACAATATGGCTATGAAAGGAAATCTCCTAAAGCCAGAATTCACACTTGCTAAACTTCCCTTATAATTCATGTCTTCTAAGAGTCTTCAGGATAATGCGCAAGTGATTTTAATGATCCTCATAGCTTTTAGAATATACCAAGATATCATTAATAAATACCACAAAAAAATCATCAAGTTATTCCTTGAAAACTCTATTCATTAGATCCATGAATACAGAGGGTGCATTAGTCAAGCCAAAAGGATTCACTGTAAACTCGTAATGCCCGTACCTGGTTCGAAATACTGTCTTCGGAATGTATTCCTTCTTCACACACAACTGATGGTATCTAGATCCAAGTTCAATATTTGAAAAGTATTGAGCTCCATGTAGTTTATAAAATAAATCATCAATGCGAGGTAGAGGATACTTGTTCTTTATTTTTATAGCATTGATTTCCCTGTAGTCTATACATAACCTCATAGATCAATCGTTCTTATTAACAAAAATGACAGGGGCTCCCCATGGAGAAACACGTGAGAGAATAAATCCCTTATTACTAAATTCTTATTGTTTTTTCTTTAGTTCAACTAATTCCACAGTAGTCATTCTATAAGGGGTCTTTGATATAGGTCTTGAATCAGGAATTTAATCAATGGAAAACTCAATTTCTCATTCTGGAGGATGTCCAGGTAAATCTTCTAGAAACACATCAACATATTCTCTCCCAATAGGTACATCCTCTATTTGAACATTCATTTCCTCACCCACAGTTATTTCATTTAGTTACTCCCCAATAATTGAATTTTGTTAAGCTACTGGGGGTAGATGTACGTAGTAGTTAGGTGGTGACGATTCGGCTCTAAAGACAAGGTGTTCCTTATCATCATCATCAAAAATATTAACCTCATTATTTTTACAATAATTTTTTGCGTCATTGTCCGAAATCCGATCCATACCGAGTATTATATCAAATTCAATCATAGGTATGACGATGAGATCCGCAGATAAAGAAAAATTATGTTCCCTAATGGGAATGGATCCACAGAACTTTGTAGCAATGATACTTCCCTTAGGTGTTTTAACTGAAAACTGAATTGTTAAATCAAATTGGAAATATCTAATTTTCTTAGAAAACTAGGAAGATATGAAACAATTCAATGATCTAGAATCAAATAAATAATTTTCTAAACTTGAGGAAACCATTAAATTACCTGCCACCACATCTTCGAGGCTTCAACCTCAGCAGTAGTGATTGCATAAGATTGGCCATGATCCCTTGGCCTTTTTAGAGGTAAGTTTCCCTGACGCTTAGGACATTAATTTGCATAATGTGACATCTCCATAGAATTGTAGCATTGAAAATTGGTAGCTTCTTTCTTTCCTTTACTATCACCAGCTAGATATCCTTTCTATCCACACTTGTAGCATACTATTTTCCTTTTAGACATGCACCAGGGTGCTTCCTTCCATAATTATCCCAAGGTGGAAATTAAATTCTTCCCTTCTTCCCAATTTTCTTATATCCTTTCCAAGAGTGTTCTGCAGATCTATTCTTCTCTTGCTTTGATTTAAAGTCATAAGACATAGAGAATTCTTTTTATGTCTTGATAGCAAACGAGACAATATCTCCGTATGACGAAAAGGATTGTGGGACCAATGCTAGATGGAGAAACGGTTTTAACCCATCAAAAAACGATCTATATTACTTCTTGGGTTATGTATATAATCTGTAGCAAACCTTCCTATCCTTGTAAAGTTAGCCTCATACATTGTGACATTCTCATCCTCCTTTTGTCTCAGACTCAGAAATTTCCTTTTCATATTTGCTCGATGGTCATGAGGAATGTATTTTTCTAAAAACAGATCTTTGAACTCCCTCCATTCCATATTTGATACTTCATCATATTCCTTCATGTTTTGAATCAATGACCACCATTGATCAGCATCTCCGATGAGGTGGTAAACAACCATGATAACTTTTTCCCTTTTAATACTCCCCAGGGCATGAAATATTTTCTCTAAAAAATTTATCCATTGCTCAGCTACTAAGGGATTTGTACTCCCATTGAATGTTGGTGGTTGTTGCCTCATGAAGTGATCTAACATTTATCTTCCATACTGTGGATCAGGGTTCTCCATATAGGTAATGTTATTATTCATAACCTGAGTGAGTTGTCCCAGTATGGTGATTAGCTGAGCAGCACCAGTTGCATCACCAGCTCTACTATAATTATCTTCAGTAGGAGGAAAATCCCTACATGGAGTGTGTGCATTGATACGTTTTCCATTTCTTCCACTAGGCACCATTTCTAAACAATGGAATACACTATATTAGTTTATGTATCGAAACACATAAATCCAAACTTGCAAAACACTTAACATAAATTGAACAGTTTATGGATATAATCCATAATAATAAAAATGTTTTCTTTGAGGAAATATATACTCATAAACCCTTCATAATGGTTTATAAAGAAAATGAGAAGTACCCTAAGCATACCCCCTGGGAGTGTCATAACCAAGAGTGCAGCAAGGCCCATTATCGTGCACCAGTTTCCATTTGAGTCTAGCTCAAAGTGGTGTTTTCGGGTTTTACCCCTAGGTACATCTGTGTTAGAGCTACCTCTACCTGCTCGTATCCAAACAGGGATGTATTTCTCTAAAAACTCACAAAATTTCTACAATACCAAAATTCTAGGAAGTTCTTCTATACTAATCCTCAAACTTCATCTTAGGTCTATGTGTTATAATCCGAGTTTATCTAAATCTAGTTTCCAAGGTTTGTACTAAACTTCCTATGATACCAACTATAATTCCCCAACTCCAGATACCCATAGTCAGTGCATTATTACATAACATTGGCAAGGTCATAAGGAAATCATGTCTTGAAAGACCAATCAGTTTAGTATTATTGGAAACAAGATTCATATATAAGTTCAACATTACAACATGAAAATAAATACAACACAAATATATTTCATTAGAAACATACAAGACTACAAGATTATGCCTGATGGTCACTCATAAATAACTACTTCATATCCTGGGAAAATGAAACATAAGAAAGGGGTGAGCTCAAATGCTCAGTAAGGGTTAGTAATACAGTGGAAAATGTCATAAATATTAAGCACGATAAATAATTGAAACCACATGCCTTTACCAATAATAAACATTAATACTTTTATGGCAAGAATATGAGCTATGTAAATAATTCCATAATAAAACATAATCATGGGTATTCTACTAGTTGAATGAGCACATGAACCATCAATATTATTTCCATAATGAGGGAATGTATAATGCTGGACATTCTGAAACATTTTGTCAAGGCCTCGACCATGACGTCTAAAAATGATTAAGGCCTTGGCCAAAACCACAAATCAAATTGGTAAAGGGCCTCATCCAATTCCACATCTAGTTTTCTCATGATACCTACAGATGCATCGAGGAGCTATAGTGGGATCCACCCATAACTTACAAAGTCCAATACATTCCTCATATTAAAAGGCTTAAACATATCATAAACATTCGTATTTAAACTAGCTTATGAAATCTCAATACTTTAACCATAAATCATGAATGGTGTAAAAATAGCACATCCACAGTCAAACATATCACAAATACCTCGATATAATATGGATGTTTTGTATTATAATAAATAAACTCCAAATAAACTTAAAATACAGCAAAGGATGTTGACATAGATGAAATCAAAACCCTTTTTTTAGAAATATATCTTTCTATTTCTAAATCATTTAAGAGTCACATAATTATAAAATAAAACATTTATATTTAAAATATTCTTAGAAGTTTGTAAGGGAAGCTTCGATGAGTTTATAACAGTATGAAATAGCCGCACCCGCCGTATATGTTAAAAAAAAGACATTTTTACCTTAATTTTGTCGAAAAGGTTAAAAAGGACCTTGTTTGGAAAACGATGGAATGATTCCTTTATAAACATATTATAAAAAGTCAACAAGGGTATAAATGAATTTAACCCATAGTCAATAAATTAGTAAGAATGTTTTGAAATACATTTTTAAGAAACATGGATGTGGATGATAAAGAGGTCCCAGTAGATAATTACATATAAAAAACCTCAGAAAATGAAGAGATTGTGAAATAAACCCTTACCTTGTACTTTTCCTTGGTTAAGGGTAGTTTAAACTCTTGTATAATGGTTAAATAATTGTTATTAAATTATACAAGAATCATATACATTAATATGATATCATATATGATCTTTTAAATTTGCTTTGTTAATAATATCTTAGTATTATCATCGTTTCGGGTGTTAACTTACTCGTTTTCTTTTATATGTTTTGTCACATAAGCTGTGGTGGTTATGGATAGGTTTTATCTTATTCATATCAAGAATTATATCAAGTACTTAAACATTATTATTAATCATAAAATGATAATTAGACTTGAATGGATATGATGGGGAATGAATCTCAACGCGTTCGTGGAGACGGTAGTCCGTACGTACGCACAAGCAACAATATCACTCTTTTGATATTAAAATAATATATAATTGTATATAATATCATATATACAGAATCATTATCATGTTATTTTTATTATTTATATGAATTACACATCATTATTATACCCATCGAAATAATAATGTTTTGAATAATAATTACACCACGACGTGGAGACGGTAATCCGTACGTACGCACGTAAGGTGAAATGTCATTCAAAGGATGGATAGAATACTAAATATGGTTGTACCATATTTCTAATAACGTCACAGTATATAGAAGATACTGAATTTATTATTTTAGAATGTGAATAACATAGAAATAAGAAGATGAAGAATAAAGGATCTTGAAAGAGGTTGGTGAAAACATTACCTATTTTTCGAGTTCTTCCTTTTGATTTGATCAAAAGGGCTCCTTATGTTGGCTATATTACAAAAGTAAGGCCTCTAGGATGAAGGTAGTATTATTTAGAGGTTATTTGGGCCAAGGTTGGCCGAACCAAAAGTCTTTTAAGGTATAAATAATTGGTTATAAGTGGTGCCCTTTTATAAGGGGGTGGAGGGGCTCTTTAGAAAAAACTTAATGTATTAATTTATAATAAATTCTTATTCAGTTTTTAATGGATCCAAAGTGGATTATTCAAAGTCTAAGATTGGTATGGGTATAAATCCTTTCAACCAATATATTTTAGACTGGTTTGGATCATTATACTAACCTTATATTTTAGTTTTAACTCTTAGTTAATTAGATTGACATTTACCATGTCACTTTGTCTTTTTATATTATATAGTTAATAAACTTAATATATACACCCATGAGACCACCAAGTGATCCATTAGTGATACAAATGTCATGATATAAGTCATTTTTCTAAACCTTATATTTTTAAGAATATAATATCAATTAATAATATAATACTTGTTTTAAAAACTCATTTATGTCAATTTTGAAACTATTAAATAATTGATTTTTGTTAAAGTCTTAAAACCTTTATTAATTAAAAAAAATTCATTTAAGAAATAATAACATGTAATATAATATAATAAAATTCTTGGATGTCACCAAATCATTAAAATTATATTTATTTTAACTTTTATAATACCAATTATTTGATTTTTTTATTGTTAAGGAAAATACGGCATCATTATTGTGTCATAAATAAATTTAATTATTAAATGTCTAAAAATTATAAATAAAATACCATTATGTAGGAAATATTTTTATATTTCTAATGAATATTTATAGTTGAAAATATAAGATATATAACCCTATGTAAAAATTTTTTTGCTAAAAGATATATGCTTATGTCATTTTTGTATTTACTTTAACTTAATTAATATAAACTGTCCTTATCACCTACAAGTGGATAAATGTGGTCCCAAAATCGACCCATTGATACCCATGGACGGAAATTTATCAAAAAATAAGGTTAAGACACGTTTTAGGGTAATTTATTATTATTATAATATTATTTTTTTACCCTTATTTACCGGATTCACCTTTAACCATGGTAAATAAAATATTTACCGAAGTAATTATTCAAAATTTATAAAAATAAAAGATAACTATTTACCCAATTTGGACATCTTGATTCCAAATATGGAATCCATTTTTCTAAATTCAAAACACAAAAGTGGCAGAAATTAATTTAAAATTAATTCCCGTTGTTAAAAAAACGCGTGTTTTTAAGAGATAATAACTATCAAAGGATTGACACTTGTTTATGACCGGTTTAATTGTGAAATTATATCTAATGACCAAAACTGTATTAAATGGTAAAAATTATTTCTAAATATACTTTAAAACCACTCAAATTCATAATTTATCACTACTAATTATTTCGGTTAAAAAAGGTTTATCTTATTTAAAATTTAGTAATTTTCACTATTTATAAAAACCTAAAAGTTATCCGAAGAGTACCAAAATTTTAATTTAGGATAATTTAGATATTATTAATCTAAAAATTAAGTCCATTTTGAGAGATAAAATTTATAAAATTTCAAAAAGTTGGTATCATAACAGCTAGTTTGATTGGTTGTGGTGTGTGTTAGAACTCGAAGTTGCGTACAACACATGATAATGTATTATTAAAAGAGAAGCATACCGTGGAAGATTGGGGTGTTACAATCAGATTCACTTCTTGGGCCACGTCATCTCAGAGGCAGGAGTATCTGTGGACCCAGAAAAAGTGAGAGCTGTAGCTTCCTTGGAGTAGCTGAAGAACGTTTTTGAGGTACGATGTTTCATAGGGCCGGTTGAATACTACAGACACTTCATTCAGAACTTTTCAAGCCTAGCAGCACCATTGACAGCTCTGACCAAGAAGGGGGTGAAGTTCTTATGGTCAGATTCTTGTGAGTCAGCCTTTCAGGAACTGAAGGGAAGGTTGACGTCAGCACCGATACTAGTCTTTCCGGAGCCAGGCAAGAGCTATAATGTTTATTGTGATGCTTCAGGTATCTGGCTGGGTGTTGTGCCTATGCATGGAGATGGAGTTGTTGTATACGGGTCTCAGAAGTTGAGGCCACATGATAAGAACAACCCGACACATGATCTGGAGTTGGTACCAATTGTTCATTCCTTGTGTTGTTGGAGACATTACCTTCTGGAAGAGCACTTTGTGGTTTTCACCGACCACAAGAGTCTCAAGTACATATTCACGAGGATCTGATGCGGTATTTTCATTCCTCAGTTTGGGCAGTTCATCCTGGAATCACCAAGATGTATCGGGATCTTCATCTCCAGTACTGGTGGCTAGGTATGAAAAGAGATGTTGCTGGTTTCGTCTTGAGGTGTTCTACTTGTTAGCAGGTGAAGTCGGAGCATCAGTAACTAGTAGGCCTTTTACAGCAGTTACCCATTCTAGAGTGTAAGTGGAACGATGTCACGATGAACTTCATGACCGGATAGCAGAGGTTGCCTCGAGGGAACGATGTTGTTTGGGTTGTCGTCGACAGTCTTACAAAGGTAGCTCACTTCTTACCGATCAAGGAGACCTTCAGTGTTGATGATTTGGGACGACTATACATCCAAGAGATTGTATGTCTATGTGGATTTCCACACTCCATTGTTTCAGACAGGGATTCACCCTTTACATCTTGGTTCTAGTAGGGGATTGAGAGGGCTTTGGGTACACAAGAACTTTTGAGTGCAACATACTATCCCCAGACAGATGGCTAGTCTGAGCATACGATCCAGGTGCTTGAGGATATGATCGGAGAATGCATTATAGAATTTAGAGGTTCTTGGGAGAAGCATATCCCTCTTGTGGAGTTCACCTACGACAATAGTTTTCAGAATATTATTCAGATGGCACCTTACGAGGCTTTGTACGGTAGGTCATGCCAATCACCTTTATGCTAACTGGAAGCAGGAGATGCAGCTTTACTGGGACCTCATCTTGTTCAGCAGACCTCAGAATAGATACAGTTGATTTCAAAGAGGATGGATACAGCACAGTCTCGACAGAAGTCTTATGCTGATCAGCGAAGATGACCTCTGGAGTTCGAGGTCGGAGATCAGGTTTTCTTGTGTGTTACACCGAGGTTGGGACAAAAGAGGATTCCGAGATAGGGTAAGCTTTCAACGTGGTACGTTAGGACATTTGAGGTATTGGAGAGAGTTGGGATGGATGCCTATCTGTTACAGTTATCTCATAGGTACTGGGCCATGCACAACGTCTTCCACGCCTCTCAACTCCGAAGTTACTTTTTAGACCCATCTCATGTCTTTCAGCCCGAGTAGGTTGAGCTTGAAGCGGATGCATCATTTGAGGAGAATCCTATCGGATTCTCAATCACAGTACAAAGGTTCTTCATGGGCGGTATATCCCTCTAGTACAGGTGCTATGGAAGCACGAGCGAGTACAGGACGAGACCTAGGAGAGGGAGGCCGATGTACGATCGCAGTGGCCGGAGCTGTTCGGGGTTTCTTCTTCTACATCTCACTAGGGAAATTCGGGGATGAATTTATTTAAGTGGGATGTTTGTAAGAACCAGGATCTTCATTTCAGGTATGTCTTTTCTTTTCTAGTCATTTTTGAGTAAAAGGTAAAATTTTGAAATTTTCAAAATACACACCGTTTACTTTATGAGTACACGTCGTGTACTTTGATACAGTGCCAGGCCGAGTGCTGGACATGTCCAGGCCACAAACAAGGTGTGTAGGGGTGATGTGGAGGCTTTTTAAAGAGTATTACGGAAAGGCCAAGTACACGCCGTCTACCCTAGAAGTACACACTGTGTAATTTCTTTTTTTCATTAAACAGACCGGGGTCGCTCCTAATCGAGGAAAACATCTTCCTCTTCCCGTTCTTCGATCGAGAGCGACCCATACGTCCGCGATAACCCTCCGAGCCCCCGAGCCTCTATCCCTTCTTCGAATCAATCATTGTAGATTGTGTTGGAACCATAGAGATAAGCCCTTCCTTCTCCTAGAGCATTGTTTCCCAATTTATCCTATTTCTCAAGATATCGTGGGTTGAGAGTTTTGTTCATTTTCATAGATCTACACTGTTCTAAATAGAATCAAGCCTCAAGGTTCAAGTATATCGATCTCTTAGTATCGTGGTAGGTGGTTTGTCCCTTTCTGTAGAAATTATTTGAATATTTTTTGAAATTCTACCAATTACCTTGAATGGGGTATTCTGTGTTTCCTATTTTTTCCCTTGTTGTTTTCCTGCTTTGCTTTATTTCTTAAGTAGAGGTCAATTCTTGTGAATAAGGTAATTTTTACTATGATCTGGATGTTTTTCCATGCATGTTTTTCCTGTTAGGCATTTTCCCAATTTCCATGCCTAGTTTTAGGATAGTGGAACTATTGTACTATTATGCTATTGTGCCCTAAAATGATATCCAAGTAGTTCTTGAGGTTTACATGGGGCATTAAGTGTGCTATGCGTGTTTATTTTACACAAGGCTATGAGAAACTAGTGTAGTGGACCATAGAGATAATGGACGTAAGGGATTCTCTATAGTGTCTTTAATCTATGATGCGAGACCACATGGGGAATTGACGTTGAGTGCTTCCTTGGAGAGTATGTAGTTCCCCGACACAGGCCACAGGGGGAATGAGATGTTGAGTGCTTCCCCAGAGAGCCTTTAGTACGATATGAGACTATAGGGGGAATTGACGGTGAGTGCTTCCTCAGAGAGTCTACTCTTTAGCTGAGCCAAAGTGGTGAGACTGCGTGTGCCTCCCAAAGAGTTTCTAGTACATGTAGGTTGAACCATAAGGGTTAGGCTGTGAGAACTACCCATGGGGTTACCTGTTGTTCAACTTGTTGATTGATTGTTACTTGTCTACTTTCTATGCTAGACACTGTGGATTGCAGCTGCTGTGTGCTTTACTGTTTACATCTTTCTGTACTTTTACTTACCATGTATTCACTTACTGTTAGGCACAGATCTTTGGGTGGTTTCCTAGTGGGACCTTGTCTGACACCCTATTTGGGCCATGCTTTTAGGCCCAATAAGATTATATTGTCGCAGTTATAGATAAGGGTAAGCGCCCTTCTACTTTATGTTCTTGACTAGTTGTGGAGATGGAGAGCATGGGACCAAGCTAGGGCTTGCGATGATGAGGAGTTTACCTATTTTATTTTGCACTTGGGTTTAGTATTGTATTCAGAATTGGGACTTGTTTGGCTATTTTCCTAGAAATATGCATCATGCAACATTTTATATACATGTGTGTGTGCTCCAGTTGTTTACTGTTAGTCTTCCATTGTTTATCATTTACTCATGTATGGATGGTTACATTTTCTGCTGTTTTCTATTTTTTATTCTTCCACTGTGTACTCTGCCAATGGGGGAATAGTTTCCCCACTATCACACCTAAGGCCCTCGCTGCTATTCGGCATCCTCTGGCGTTTGGGGAAATGCACTTTAGGCCATGTGACCAACTGGGTACGGGGCACCTCTGGGTGGCTTCCTGAACTAGGACGTTACAATGATCGACATATGACTTCTACCTAGACCAAGCTATATATATCTACTTTCTGACCAGTTAAACCTGCTTTGAAGTCTCTTAATGGAGAGGAAATCCAAGTAGCGGTTCCTCACCTTCCTCTAACCATCCAAAAGTTGATCAGCATGGAATGCCATATATGTTCTCATAGGGATCCGTATGAATAGTCTCCTAGAAAAAAATAATTGTAATAAAAATCGGTGAGATGTACGTGTTTCTATAAAAATTATTTGAAATCAAGGACACATGATCAATGGATTTCATGTAATACTTTTATTGTTCTCTCTGACTGACCATCGGTTCGAGGGTGAAATGTTGAGCTCAATAGAACATGTGTACCCATAGATTTATACAACCCCATCCAGAACCTCAATGTGAAATGAGAATCCTAATAAAAAATGATAGAATGAGGGACCCTATGTATGCATAGAATCTCAGGAACATATATTCCCCAAAGCCCATCTACTGATAAGGTGTCACTAATAGGTAATAAGTAATGGATCTTTGTGTTCATTTTGACGATCACCCACACTATGTCACTGCCTCGAGGGGTTATCAGAAATCTAATCACAAAATCTATTGTGATGTTATCCCATATCCACTCAAGAATGGGAAATGGCTATAAAATCCTTTCTAACCACTGGTGTTATACCTTCACATTTTAAGAGCTGTAACACCTTGTAAAAAAACCATATATCCCCCTTTTCATACTATAACACCAATACTAGTGATGTAGATCATGAAAGATATTTGTAATACTAGGATTTACCATACCATTAGAATCTTGAGACTCTCACATAAATCCCCCCAGATGTATTTCAGAACCCAGAACCATACCTGGTTGTGTAAGACATTATCCTCATAAATTATCCAACTAAGAGGTGGGTCATCACCTGAAATACTCTCTCTTAGGAATATTCCCTCATGATTCGATAGCTTCCTCATCTCTACTATCTCTAGAAGTGAATTTGTCACTACTAAAGCTTCAAATATATTCTATTGTTTATGATCATAGATATCTAAGTGCATCTTAGAAAACTTTTCATTCAACATCCACTCACTAATCACCTCTTAAAGTCCCTTTGTCTGAGTCATTTGGCTAAGAGTATTTTCTACAGCATTTCCTTTCACAGTAATATAATAAAGATAAAAATTGATGTATTTGAAGTATTAAACCCATTTTTTCTTATGGTTCAATTCATACTATGTGAAAATATACCTAAGGATTTTATTTCTTGTGTACACCACAAAATTCTATCCCATAATGTAATAATTCTAGAAACAAAAATCGTATAATACATTTCCATCTAAATATCATTATTTGCATAATTCATCTCATGTGGCCTCAACTATTGAAACACATACATATTGAATTGATGACACTACATCAAAACTTATCCTAGCCTAAAAACTAATAATACATAGTGAACTATATAGCTTCTACAAGGTTCCAGAAAATCCGAATCAGTGCTGATGTTAGCCCTTATTTATTCTAATGAAATGATATCTTCTAGGATTCTGACCAAATAATGAGGACACCATTCTTAGTCAAGCCCATAATTGGTGGTTCTAGGTGTGAAATTTCCTAAATAAAGGGCCTCTAAGTTCCCAAAATACTTATGAATCTATGTATGTAAAAAATGTTCTTGGGTTGATCACATTTAACTATCTCTCCCACATTCTCTTGGTCAACTAATACTCATTCCTATGAGATGATGTGACCCATGAAGTGAACCTTGTCGATTAAAAATTGGAATTTACTAAGCTTATTATACAATTGGTTCTCTCTTAGTATATTTTTAATGATCTCAAGATATATTGAATAGTCATGTAATGTGTGAGAATACACTAATATGTCATCCATTAAGACTAACAAAATTGAATCCATGTATGGTTGGAAAATTGATTCATCAGAGAAATGAAGATTGATGATGTGTTTGTGAGACTGAATGACATAAAACAATACTCATAAAGACCATAGCTACTAAGAAATGCTATAAAAGTTATGTCAATAGGTACAACATGTATCTGATGATATCCTGGCCTCAAATTAATATTTTAAGAAATCCGAGTTCCTTAGAGCTAATCAAAGAGGCCATCTATATGAGGTAATGGATACCAGTTCTTCCCAGTGAGCTAATTCAACTTTCGGTAATCCTGGAAAATCCAAAGGGATATGACTGCATTTTTAGAAAATAGACCAGAGAATGCCAGGGAGATGTATTGGCCCATATAAAACAATTATACTCTAATTCCACCAGAAATCTCTTGACGTTATCCAACTTTTTAATGTCCATCTTGTAAGGAGGAATGAAAATTGGTGAAACTCATGAAACTACGTCAATAGAGAACTCAACCTCCCTCTCTAGAGGTAAACCATAAATGTAATTGGGGAAATAATCACTTTAATGATCTACTATAGGATGGAAATAAAATTGATGTATTCTCTAATATTCTATATAATGTCTAGAAATATGATCCATCACCCAACCTAACCCACAATTCTCTAGTTCATCTCCACCTTTATGGACATCCAACTTTACCATGTGAATACATTTACCGCCCATTTTTTTATTTTAAAGGAACCCTTGGGGGATAAAATCCACATAGGCATGATAAGGAAATAACCATTCCATCCTAAAAATAATGTTGAAACCAGAAACATTAATGATGAATAGGTTCCATAGAAAATGATACCCGCCTATCTCAAGGGGGTACTCTATACATTAACATACAGACTCTGATCAGACACCAAAAATATTGTCAAGGGTTATCACCCCAAATAAGTACCGAACTACAAGCTCTTGAGTTTCTATGATATTTATAGAGACAAAAAAATATGATTCCCTATATAAACAATAGACACGAAGGCAGATGATATGAAATTAACACATCAAAATGTAGATGGTCCGAGACACTACTCCCCTCAAACATGTTTCACTATGCAAACCTATCATATTCTGCATCCTTGAGATACAACATTAATTCCTTGAGTTGTTCCACTCTATTTAAACTGTCCATTAGGTTTATAGAGCACATTTTTATGATCACCTCCTTGACTTGATCGACCATTAGCACACAAGTTCCCTTCCATAAATGAAGATATTGATCCCACTCTAGGATCCAAATTTGGTGCTCATCCTCTCTCATTAGCCACTATATGTATGATTCTAAAAATACATTTTAAAATAAACATACATACATAGGATCGACACTAAAATAGATCCCCACACACCGAGGTTTCATTTGACCATACATCCCACAATGACGAAAGACTATTAAACTGCTAGTATCTTCAATCCAACTAGTACTTCCCCCATGAGATGTCTCAAAGCCATGCTTACTTCTACTAGGTACTGAACCTTTGGGACAGAAAATAGGTCCACTATTATCTTGACCTCTAGCTTCCATAAAGTTACTCTTAGTAATAAGAGCATGGTTTTATATATCAGAAATGGTATTCAATAGAAATCAATTCACCTAAGATTGAATAAGGTTTCTCATCCCATCCTTAAAAAAACTCTCTTTCACAGGGTCATCCACAACATAAATAGGTGAAAAAACCAAATCTTTGTAAAATTAAACGTGTAATCCATAACAAACATAGATACCTTTTTCATGTTCATGAACTCTCTAAAATGATTATTCTTCAAGGTCTGAGGGAAGAAATGGTAATAGAAGACCATCTAAAAACCAACCCAGTCCATACCCACATGTCAAACTTCTTGGTTGATAACATACCACCCTCATTTGGAAAAACCTAAGACCATATATATAACAAGTTTCACTCACCTCTCATGAGGTGTCTCATGGTTTTTGAAGATATTTAGCATGTCCTTTATACTTGACTCTACAGCCAGGGGACCACAATCCCCCAAAATGTAGGTGGATAATACTACCTAAACTCTCACATCAACTATTTTATAGGAATGAAAAGTCATAAAGATGCCTTTATAGTCTTCATAATCCATAAAAGTTACCTTTAATCTAGACACCATCACCCAAATTTAGAATAAAAATAAGGATTCTTTGGTGTCACTATAGGAGGTAGCAGTAGTGGCTCAAGGAAAACCCCCACCAGGTCATGGTCATCCACACACTCATGGTGCACAACTCGATGGAATAATGGTGGAATATCTCTTAAAATTCTAATAAAAATATTCAGATATATTTTTTATAGAAGATAATATAACATATACCTGAATATGATATGTAAACACCTTCCAATATAATAGTCACACCCCTATGACTACTCATAAATCCTGGTATGCATGATAAGAATGATCACAAGAAACATGGGAGATACTGCCTACTTCCCACTACTAATGTTGGGTTTGTTTTAAGATCAATATTTTCCTGTTAGAGTCCTCGTATATGGACTACCAATCAAATGTTATAGAGTAATATACCCTTAAAATTTCAATTGGAAGAACTATTTAATGTATGATTTTTTTGAATTTATATTTTTTTCAATTATTTCATTTATGTAATAGTCTAGATAATTGATGTATCATTCCCAATTTATAAAATTACATTCATTATAAATTGGAATTTGTAGTTGATTTAACTATATCAAATCCATTACATTCAATAGAAGAATGTAACAGGTATTGTAAGATTATTTGAATAGATGATTCATCATTCCCAATTTTTAGAGGCACATTCACTATTTATTTTAAAAATTAAAAAAATGTATTCATAATTAACTAATGTTTCAGTATATGTAACCTCAGTTACTTAACTCAAACATAATAATAATCGGTCAATTAAGGTTCCATCATCCACTTATACATGAAAACACTATTTAGGTTGATGTAGAAACTTTAATAATAAATTATTCAAAGCCTATTTTTCTATAGAAATTTTAGTTTTATAATTGATACATCACTCAAGGCACACCAAAATGTATCATTATGACACTCCAAGATTTTATGGTATGTTTATTTTTAAATTTATCCACTTCAATAGCTTATGTTTCACAGAAAACCAAAAATAAATGAATAATGATGTATTGTTATGTTATCAATACAACATAGTCATTAAATTGGTAATAATTAATAGTATTAGTCATATTGTTAAATATAAATGAATTTTATATTCAATAAAAATTTATTTATTAATTCCTTGAAGATAAACACCTAATTTTTATGAAAATTCAATTTATTCTTCAAATATTTTCTTTCTACAAGAAGAAATTTTTATTGATTTCAATGAGGAAATAAATATAATTATTTTTGAAAATTTTAGAATTTATATTGATAAAATGAACTGAAATGATTGAATAATCATTTAAAAATTATTCTATGGTGATATTATTACTATTTACTGAAAAAAATAAATTTTTGATAAATATTAATAAATCTATTTTTAAAATATAGTAACTTTTCAGATATCTTAAAAACATAACTATGGTATAAAAATTTATTAAACTATAGTAAAGACTCATGAATGATAATATAATTATAATATAATAGAAAAAAATTTCATAACATATAAATTATTTATCATTTCATGATAAATATGAAAATCAATTTTAGTACTGATGAAGTGAATGGACGACACTAGAAAAGTCAAAATCAGTGTTTAGAAATATTAATTTAGAGGTAAGAAGTCTTCAAATGAATTATTTTATTAAATATAATGTATATATGATTCTTTTAAATGATTGTTTCAAATTTTTGACATATATAAAATGAATATTATCCAAATTCTAGTGCAACGGTTAAAAAATTGTAGAAATGTCGAATTTTCAAATTAAATAAGTAATCATGACATAGGTACTAGTAAATATTTACATTAAATGAATTGAAAAGATTACCTTAAGCCTAATTAATTTATTTTTATTATACTAATTTTATTTAATTTTTATCTAGAAAATAATTACATTAAATTATTATGAAACACTTACACAAAGTTTGTGGAAGAAGAAGAAAAATTTACAAAATAATTTTAATTAAAATAATAAGAACCATTAAATGAACCAAAAATATGAATAAATCAATTTTTTTGAGTACATATCAACCATTTACATAAATGGGTAGAAATTATGACCTATTTGAGATAGTTAGTTGATATTAATTCCCTTATAGTATTTTAGTTAATGAAAAGTCAAACATGTCTTACTCTTCATTTTAATAACTATAAATTTTTTAATTTTTTGTTATCTAAAAGATATGTTCAACCATAAATAGTATTTTGAAATATAAAATATTTATATTACACAAGGAAATATATTTTTTATATTCATTTAATAAATAATTCACTTAAAATCTTGCACAAAAATGATGTAGTAATTGTTAAATTAATGGAAGAATAAAATAAATGATATTTAAAATTTTAACATATATATATATCGATATAATTAATGTGATAAAAGAATTTAATAGATGAATATGAAATATTATTTATGTATAAAATGTATTTTTTTAAATAGATCTTGTTATCTTTGTATTTTTAATGTCAAAGTAATGAATAGTAAATTTTTTGACAATAATGATATTATACAGAATTAATATTTTATTAAATGATTCTAAAAACATAAAATATTAACTGAAACAAAATTAGATAATATATTCTCTAAAATTTAATTCTATATTCATTTACAATGTATTTGGATCTATAATAGCCTTATTATATTTTAATATTTTATGAAATTCTAAAAATGTCCCTCACCACAATTATAAAAGGGCACCTCCTCCCTCACTTCTTTACAACAGCCTAAGGATTATATATCAACCAAAACCAGAAAATTTCTATACCAAAAATAATTATATAGGTTTTTGGGTTCCTGGTATTCCCAAAATGTCATCCTTACATACCTTTAGAAGTGATCTAAAGGAGGTATGTTGAAGGTGGGATAATCATTTTTTCTAACTTATTCAAATTCATTTCTTCATCTACTTCATATTCATGAGTATTTATCTCCTAAAATAATATATACTGTATCATATTTATTGTGATATATTATTATTATTATTAAACAACCATATTTTACCTTTTATTCATCTTATGAAAAATGAAAGCACCGCAAGTGGATGTGTATGGATTACTGTCTCCAGGTTGTGGTACATTTTTTTTCATTACAGCATTACTCAGATTGTGTTAATTAAGAAAATAATGGATATATATGATAATTATGATAATATATTGATACTGGGAAATAAATATATCATCCAATTACTTTCTCTTTTTACTATTTAAAAATGATATTATTATTTGTGTGTACATATCACTTATTGTCACCACAAAGTGATGTGTTTCATTTTCTATGTTCAACATTTTAGAATGGTTATAAAAATGTATATTATGATTAAATATTAAATTTATGGAATTAATTTTATTTTATAGATGTTAGATATATATATCCTATATAATAGAATCAGGATGTTCAAGAGAAAACAAGTATGAGAAATTAATGCAATTAACACCCAAAATAGTGAATTAAGTAAAATATTATTAATAAAAGAGTAGAAAAATCTTATAAGGGGATATTATATGATATCATAAATGTTAATACGATTCTGGGATAAGTTAATAATATGTTGGAAACCACTACATAGATTGTTCATACATGATTGATGGAATTCAAACCTGAGGTAAGGGAATTCTTAACCCAATTTCCATTATTTGGTTTAAAAATATGCTCCATTGAATATATTGTTTTATGATTATGTTTAAAATAAATTTTTACTATGTTATGTTTTATTTCCACTTGTATTATGTGATTTTATAGTAGATACACATATTCTATTCATTTTATTAATTCTCACATTAATTTTATGATATTTTTAAGGGACTCTGTTTAAAAAATACACTATTAATTATTTTTTCAAAATTTAAAAAGAATATTTATTTTAAAATTATAAAACATAAGATAATTTTTCCACTTCCATGGAAACATATTTTTTGAATCATTATTTACACTACTACATGATTATTTTCAAAGAAAATATTTTCTCTTATGAATGAACAACTGTTAAAGAATAAGTTATTTCAAAGAAAGAAATAGTACTTTCATCCAGAATTTCTCAATGATCTTATTAAAGTAGACATGTCAAAATAATTTTTTTAATCCTACCCTTCATTTAGTTTTATCTCTTATGATGCCATTTACCATGTCTTGTTGAATAGGTTACGATCAATTTAATCGAGGTTGTACTATTTCGATACCATTCTCTATATGACACAATATGGTTTATTATTATGTTTACTGATTGGGGAAATTATATAAAATTTATATAATAGTTTTAAAGGGAAAGTATATATTGATTATGTTTCGCCCCTTATGAATGAATTGGACTTAGTAACTGATGGATGGGGCCCACTGTATCCCCACAATGCATTTATAGGTCTCATGAGATTAAATACACTAGTTTTTGGCTGAGGCGTTTCTGATTTATGTAGACTTCTTGGATGAGGTATAAATAGTTTGTTTTACACATCCTTTATAATTATTTCCATCATTATAAATTCGGTTATTTATATTCTATGATATTATTTGATTAGAAGTTTAGTTATGGTTATGTTTCATTCTCATGTGATTAATTATATGGAAATATTCGATCATCTTTTATTCACACCATATTATGCTCATGATGTTTATTAAATGACATGTGGTACAATTATTATACCTTTCCATGTAGTTTATGAAATATATAATCATAGATTCCACTATATGATTACCCTTACTGTGCATATGATCTCACCAATTTCATATGTTTTAAATTTTTATAGTATTTCTAGATGAATATTATGATGGACATGCTGAGATAAGATAAGAGAATAATAGTTTTGTCAATGGAATAACTATGTTATATTTTATAATTTCAATTATAATGTAAGAATCTTGTGTGTATCAATTTTTAAAAAACTACTAAAATATTAAATCTTTTAGGATGTGATCTCTTATACCTAGTACCAATGTAATAATGTAACCAGAAACTCTAGGATAGCAAGGTCTGGGTCTTTACAATCCTATAGTCACGCATTTAATCTTGTATGGAATGCCATAATTCATGGAAATTCAAAACAGTAAGGCAGATAAAATGATGCATGATCAATTCCATGTCGTACTATCCTAAAGAAAAAATTTAATCCAACATCATAATAATAGTAACTTTGACTATCATGTGCATCACCCAAAAGAAGAATAAAAAAACTATAACTGGTATAAACCATAATATCACGTACCATCCAAATAAATTTGGATATTGATCAATATTTGGGTTAGCTATTCAAAGAAACATGTTCAATACCAAATTTTAACATTACCTAGTATCCTTTTTAAGAAATCCTAATAGTAATTAAAAGAAAACAATTGATTTATACCACTTAATAATATCCTTGACCCTGTTCATTCAAATGTGACCAAATCCGATAGGTCACAAGGCCTTAATCATGCATCCCCATATGCCAGAGGCTATATACTAACTATGAAGGTCCATGTTGTTACAATGGGGGATATTATACCCTCATGATCATAGAATCAAAAGTGTGAGATATGATATAAATATTGGAATCATAATAATAACCAAAAAATAGTTGTAGTAAATCAGCAAGACTGTAATAATACGAATAAATCCAACAGTGGAACCATATAAAAATGATGACTATATCATAGAGATATAAAATATATAAGACAATACATAGAAGTAGGCATCGAGTATAATAAATTATCAAAATTTCAAAAATACCAAAAATTATATATCTAATAGAATCATTACCAAAGGGTCCATGCTATGTTCCCATTCTCCCATTATTAATCAATTGTGCATCCATGATAGGGTCTATTCCCATGCCTCTACATGGAGTCAGGAAGTCTATTCAGGTACCATAAGTGGCCTGAACAAGGCATGATCCATACTCAATTTCCCACCACTAATGACATTTATAAATAATCCATCATGTTCGATTAAAATATAGTAATGTGTAGGTATAGTTAATAAATATGTAAATTAAATGATAGATATGAAAATTCCATGAGCATAAGATATAATAAGAGAAATACAACTTAATGACAATCTAAATATATATAATGTTCCAAAAATAGGTACTAATGGGATCCATATACATTAGATTGGATTAATGTATCAGAACTACCCAGGCCAGGTCCCACAGTGATAACTAGGGAGACCTATGTCTAAATATATTAATGTATATGGAAGTCAGAGTTTCCATTCCTCGATGTTACTCATTAGTTCCATACCATAAATGATCATACCTAGGGGTTATCGGCACCACAACTTGGTGCCTCTGTTGATTCCTTAAAACAAGTAACATTACCACTCGGTTATAGGTTATATACCTCGATATACTATTTGGCGACATACCAGAATTCGATAGGCACCATACCATTATAAGTTAGTGCCACACCAATATGTCCAAAATAAAGAAAATAGTAGAAATTATGAAGCGATATGTTAGTATCCATACTCAATTACAATTATCAATATAAAATGGAAAAAGAAAAGAGAATATTCATATCATTCAATATTATCATTTAATAAATTTAATAACATCAAAATTTTGGGAAAAGGATTCATATCCATCTATAATAATCTCATTTAATTTTTAATTTGATTTCACTAGTAGATGGGGAGTTCACACACCCAAAGGAGAAGTTTTATCATAGGGAAGATAAAATAACACCCTTAAAGGGTTACTTGGGTTGCGGTTAACAATGTAAAAACATGTGTTGGTGCTACACATGCATCACATTTTTTGCTGTAATAATTAATTTAATCTTTATCATTTTATATATGAGAAAAACCTAGAGGGTTCAACTAGAGGATTAATGGAGGTAGAAAAATAAATGATGAAACATTTTGGAGAAGGTATATACCCCAAAACTTATGCCTAAGTTAGACACTCAACTTGTATCCACCATCATATCAGCCTAAAATGGATAAAAATATAAGAATAGATAAATGTCTAGAAAATAATGGATATTAGATCACACTAAAATAACTCTATTGATAGTAAGAAGAAAAATGAAAGGTATTAATGTATTGGAGGACCTAGAAGTTGCAATCCAACATGACATAATAAGGTCTAATAAGATTATTGATGAAATATTTATCAATGAACATATCATAGTCATGAGGGGAGAGGATCAAATGGGTGATGGAGAGGGATGTGGATATGCTAGAAATAAGGACAAAAGGTTTATGTCGTTAAAAAGATGGAGGAAAAATGGACTTTTCACAAAAAATAAAGGGTCACATGCTTTGGCCGCATGGTGGGACAAAACATGTTCCAAAAATTTTCCCACCTCTATGCCAAGACACACCTGACACAACCTACAGTGCATGGTTTGAAATCCCATGTGCAGTCTTTGTGAACCCTCTATCTTAGCCCCACATGAATATGTATCTTGGGTTTCTAATTTTTTTATACCGTGAAACTCTTGATAGTGAATTGGATCACACCACACCATTCTTTTCTTACCATGCAGACTGGGTGGTATGATTTATAATAAACATATGAACCTATTTTTCCTCCAAAATTTAGGGGTTTAACCTTCAGACAAGCCCCCAAAACTTCTTTTTTTCCACAACCTCCTTAAGTATTTGTGTTAAGATAAAACTAATTAAATAAACTGAATAAATTAATTCCATATATCATATAAAATTTGGGATCATACACTATTGGGGAAAGAATATAGCCTGGAATAACAATCCATCCAATGGGAACCCACCAGATAATAATTTGGATGACTAATAACATTTTGATTTTCAATTAATGCAATAGTTATCTTGTAGCTACCACCATAAGGCCAAGGGAGATGTTATGGGATTATAATTTTGGGAAGTATCTTAATTATACCATGGAAGTATTTAGTTTTTATTCATAATATATCACCGTCAAACCTAATTTGGTACATTCAACATAGAGAATTTCTTGAGGTTTTTAGGATCTCTTAATTCCAAAACATGGATTCTAAAATAATCGATAATGTCAGTAGAACTATATTAGTAATTTTATCTATTTTTTACTCATGGATGTTCTTTATATTCCATTTCCACATATTTATCTCCATGTTTATTCTTCATTATGAATTTTAATTATTGTGTTTGATATTTAGATAATGTTATATATATATATATGCATTTTATAATTGAGGGGTATTTATTGGAGCATCAATCCTCATGGAATGTTGTTAATTAATTATGGTGGTATGGTATCCTTTTTGTATTTATTCATTATAGAACATTTCAATTTAGAAAATTATGATTTGGATTTCGTGTTGTAGAATCCATTATAGATTCCTAAGGCACTAAACAAGTCTTCGAAAGTTTTTCACCCATGGTCATTGTTTTAATATGTGTTAAAATGTAGGTAAAAAATAATGTCAGATTATCTTGTAAACATTGGTAAATTTATCATTGAAATTATTTTTTGTATTTGTTAGGGGGATTGAAATTTTTTTGATAACGTTTGATTTTTCTAATTATGGTTTTTATAGCGGATTTATACTTTTTCGGTTAATTAAAATATTTTTAATGCATTAATTGTATGGATTCAATGATAAAATAACCAATAAAATATTTAAATGTCATAAAACAGGATTTTATTGACTGTGAGGAAGGGATCCATCATTGGGGATTAACTCTTTCCCCTTGAACTATTCTACATGACTATTTTCTATGCCAATTTACAATTTTTTGTAATGGAGTCTCTATTAATAGTTATGTATTACCCCTTAGACCTTTTATTAATAGGTAATATTCAGACTAGGTGGCCTACATATCACCATTATGTTAGGAGGATTCTCCATGACATAGAATTTTCTATAATAGTGGGCCTTCTTTCTCTATTTTTTAACTTGGAAATGATTTATTTTTGTTTGTACTATAATTATCTCGAAAACATTTTAGTGATATGATTAACTAAATTTTAAAAGGGGTGTTTTATCCCTAATTAATGATAAATAATATATCATTCAATATTTTATATAAGTTGATTATATTTGTTATATACTATAATTTCTAATTATAAATCACAAGGTGGGATCATGATAGGCCATTTTTCTAACACCCTTTATTATCCATTGTGTGTTTATAGAATTATTTATATCTAATACCAGTATAATAATGGTGTTTTAGGGAAGATATGAGACTATTTTTTGTTGTGCGTGACAGTCTAGAGGAGACATCATGTCATGTGGTGTTTGGTTTGGAATTTTTATGTAATTTGGTTTTTTAATGTTTCATTGTACATTTTTTACCCTATAATTATATCATTATCCTTCTATATTTTTTTGGGAATGCAAATATATTATATATATATATTTATCATCTTCTATATAGGTTCATTGGGAAAAAGTTGTTCCCAAAGGTAGTTATTAATGAAAAGGTTCTTTTCATAGGAATTTGGTGATATGGAACTAGTTCCGGTAACGACTGGTTTTGGAAATTCTTGATGGTTAGTAAAAACACTTGATATATAGATTCCTTAGAATCTTATAAAAAAATATCACATAAAGTTATGCTTATATATCAACTCATCTCCGTAATGATTTTCCCTCATGGGATACAAACATTTCATCACTCAATTCACATACAGATTCATAAAATGTGTAACATATTATTATGTTCTTCTTGGTATTTCTTATTAATTCTCATTGAACTCCATTGGTTTGTAATTTCCTAGGTTTTTATGAAATTTTGAGACTAATGTGAAGTTTCTACTAGGAGAAACACCGTTGATAATTGTCGATATAGTGTGGAGTTTGTGGCTATAGAGTAGGCACTTGATGACTTCAACAGAACACGTTTTGGTAGTTTTACAATTATGGAATAACTATGGCTTGGATGATCTTGTTGTGGAGTAGGGGTATTTGGCACTTCAGGATGTTGTTCGGATAGAGAGATATGGAATAGGGCATTTAGTGATTTTTTATATAACCTATTCTATATTTGCAGGTAGTTACAGCATGGTGTGTGGGATATGTTGTAGCCTTAGCTCAGGTAAAGAGGATCTGGCAAGGTCTTCATCTTTGGTTTTGAAAGACATTAAACCAAGGTTAATGTGGCATAACAAACTGGATTGCAACATCATCTCATGTGTGACCATAAGGTTTTGTCCTCCACCTCACCATGTTACTGGTCTTTTTAGTACCTAAATATCATGTTGTATTGGTCTATGATATCAGTTGTTGTTTTAAGAACACAAATTAAAAAAACAATTTTTTTAACTCTTAAGCATTTCCACATGAATGAAATATATCCTTTGCATTTTGTGAGTTTTACAAGTTGAATTTTGACCCCTTCAAACCCATTCATATTCGAATAATGTGTCTGTGTATCTGATTTCTCTCCCTTCAGTAAGTGTACTCTCATTGATTTAAAATCCTCCACAAACATATTTATAATTTCCATGAGAGTGATAAATTATTATGTTGCTGATATATTATATACATGTTTTAATGAATTGTGTCACGACCTGTCCCAGTGGGGCCCATGCGACAACTCCCCAAGCCCACCTCCAATAGGACAGGGGATGGTGACTACCACCGAGTAGAAATGTCACTAACATGGTAGACATTGCCTATAAACCTGTATACATACACACACAAAAATCTGCAAGCCCACAAAGCTGAAAAGTAAAAACTACTAAAAATGGAAATTCTTGCATACACTAAAATCCCAACCAACAAATTATGACAGGAAAGTAAAGTACAGTAAGTGTAAAACCATAGGCCAAAAGTACAAGCCCACCAAAAGAGAGTCTGCAACAAAGTCCAACCTGTATATAAAGCTACTAGGACTAAAATCCGTAGCTGTAGGAACACACCTCAGCCTGCCTGATCCCACTGAGCACCGTCCGGTCCTGGTCCACCTAAAATCCTGTTAGAGGCTCTCTTGTCTGCACACAAGACACAACACGTGTGGGCAAAGCCCATGCAGGGGTGAGTATAACAATACCCAGTAGGACACCCTGAAACCAAAAAGGAATACAACAATGGAAAATACCACAATGGAAAGATAAATTAAGCTCTACATAGTATATGTTTATAGAACATATAACAAGAATATACAGATATACTCATACACAATCGACCATCGCGAAACCACCAATAAGATCCAGCTCAAGGATTCCACTAAGCACATAACAGGGAGAACACACTCCTAGGTCTGAAGAGAGGGACACAAAGTACTCGTTCCAGGAGAACACACTCCACATGTATATGAGAATACGATGATCATATGAGGATCACAACCAATAGCCATGGGGTGATTCCAACAACTAAGTCTGAACTGATCCGCTAAGCAAAGGATCAGCGCCTGAGTAAAGTAGGTCACGTCGATACCAAGGACTCGACTTAGGGTTCCAGGAATGAATATAGGATCTGTCTCTAAGTCTCACATAGGGGATTCCAACAACTCCATTGAAGAAGTCCAACTGAAGGGATCATACTCTTGTACGTATGAAATGATACCAAGAAACATTCAGGGCAAAGACCAAGGAGACCAATCCTAAGGAATCTAGTCCAAGTCATAGAAGACAACTGGCTCAAGCCATGTAAAACTGGTTACATGACGTGTAGTATGGTTACACGCCCTGTTCCTTGACTCTGGGTACTGCCCGTGTAAACGGCCCGTGTCATCCGTCCAAGCTCTGTAAATCCCAACTACATGATGTATAGAAGTATCACACGCCGTGTTCCTTGACTCCAGGTACTGCCCATGAAAATGGCCCATGTCATCAGGATTGTCGTATAAAAAGTTACTACACGGCGTGTAGTAGGATTACACGCGATGTCTGAGTACTCGGGGTTCACTCTGTGTACATTGGCTATGTGCCCGTACACGGTCTCTGTCCGTGTCGCCTGCCTGTGTACCAGTACATGGGGTATCCCATGTATCTGGCCGGGTCTATCGAGGGAAGTGTATACATGCCGTGTCGTTGACAGTGTACCCAACATGTGTCTATGTACTCCCGGAGTACATGCCAGGTAGTCCGCCAATGAACACACGATGTGTATCCCATACTACACGCCATGTAGTCGGGATTTCTAGAACTTTTGTCTTCCTCCTCACGCCTCAGACAATCTTCAGGTTTCCTTTTCTCTTGTCCATTTCTTACGAAACTTCGGATCTTGGTTCATCCCATCACATGAGCACCGAATTGGGTGTTTTTGGTCCTTCGATCAGATCATAAATTTCCAAAGATCCATCAAAAGGAAAAATGACCAAAACTCATATCTCTCGATCCACTCAGAATCATCCACCGAAACCATCATCACAGCTCTAGACCATCACCCTGAGGGTGGATCTACAATCTCATATCTTTCCACCAACAAAAAAATGCTCAACGATCGATTTCCTCTAATAACATCAAGTGCGGGGAAGAACTAGGAGTCTCCATGAAGAACGGGGAATTCAATCGCAAAAAGAACAAGAGGGTAAAACCTCGATTGTTGTTTGTGATGATTCGGGTTCTTCACCATTAGATAAAAACCAAAATAATCAACAGATTAAATCACAAGAATTAAGATCTTCCTCAAAATCTCCAAAACATCCCATCCCACAAATACGATCGATCCGCAGGCTAATCCTTTCATGGATTAGTCCGTGTTCATTGTAGGAATCAAGAACATGAAAGAAATCACAAGTAGATCAAGCGCCCTACCGAGATTATCGGAATTCTTTGGCGAAGATCGGGTTACCACGTCATCATCGTTGGTGAAATTCATCAAGAACGTCGTCACTGCGTTGGGGGTTTCCTCTAGAGCTTTCCTAGAGCCTCCAGGGGGTTCAGGGTTATGAGGTCTGTAACCCTGAACCCATGCGCAAGCCTTTATTTAAAAAGGATATGAGGATTTTCGCCACCATAAGATTTAACAAAATATTTTTATTAAATATTTTCTTACGGTTACGTCCAAAAAATGGATTTCACCACCGACCTGTGTTAGCTGATGTTATGTCTCTCTAGGGTAAACCCACAACTCTGGATGCAACGGTGCCCTCAGATTTCTGATCCATGCACCCATTCTGGATTTATCCATCTTTTTTAGGAAAACCACATACATGTGTCATTTAATTATTTAATTAAATTAAAAATTTGTTCCTGGCTCACTGGTCCTTGGAACTGCACGCTGTCTAAAAGCCTAATCTTGAAATAATTCCCATATAATATTAAAATAATACATGGAAAAATCCGGGACATTACATCACACCCACCTTAGGGTTTTACATCCCTGAAAATCCAAAACAAAGGATACTCAAAAAGATGTGGGTACTGCACACGAATATGAGCCTCTCACTCCCACATGCTCTCCTAGAGATTCTCGTGCTGCCACCAGACACACACCAAGGGAATAGCTCACCCACGAAAGATCATATTCTGAAGATCCTCGATCTCTACTAGGTACTCAGCAAAGGTCTCTCCATCATCGATGTCTAGCTCGCCCAGTCGATAACGTGCGATGGATCATGCACATACCTCCACAACTGCGACACATGGAAGACGTTGTGTACCCGATCCATATGTGGAGGTAGAGCCATGCGGTATGCCACCTCGCCAACTCTACTCAGAATCTAAAAAGGTCCGATGAACCTCAGATATAGATTTCCACCTCGGCCAAACCTCCATAATCCCCATCGAGGTGAGACCCGGAGGAACAAATGGTCTCCCTCCTCGAAATCTAAGGACCTCTATCTCCTGTCGGCATAAGACTTTTACTGACTCTTTGTAGTTTTCATCCACTCTTAGATAACCATCACATTCTTTGTAGTAGTTCGCACCATCTCTTGGCCAATGGGTGCTGACTCTCCTAAGTTAGTCTAGCAAAGTGGTGACCTGCAAGGTTGCCCGTACAAGGCCTCAAATGGTTCCATACCAATAGAGGAATGATAAATATTATTATAAAAAAATTCCACCATTGGTAGGTGATCCTCCCAGCTACGATCGAAGTCAAGTATGCAAGCTCATAGCATATCCTCCAGAACCTAGATAGTCCGCTCGGTCTGACCATCAGTATGAGGATGAAACGTTGTGCTCAAGCGTAACTGAGTCCCAAAAGTGTCCTATAATCCCTTCCATAAACGGGACGTGAATTGAGCATCATGACTTGAGACGATCGTGGATGGTACTCCATGAAGCCGAACTATCTCCTGCACGTAGAGGTGTCCCAAGCTCTCTACTGAACTTTGCTCCCGTATGGATAGGAAGTGGGCCGACTTGGTGAGTTGGTCAATGATCACCCAGATGGCATCGTGCCCCTGGACGTATATGGTAATCCCGTCACAAAGTCCATGGATATCCCATACCACATCCACTCTGTCTCCTCAAGGGGCTGAGTCAAACCTACTAGAACCTGGTTCTTAGCCTTTACTTGTTGACAAGTAAGGAACCGAGAAACAAACTCTACCACACTCTTCTTCATTCCTGGCCACCAAAATTGACGTCGAAGGTCTTGGTACATCTTTTCCATGCCTGGATGCATCGACAAAGGAGATATATGGAAATCCCTCAAAACCTCCTCCCACAACATCACTGGTACTACTGCACACCCTCTAAAAAGAACAACGTGCTCCCCCCACCTTTTGAATATCCATCAGCAGCATCACCTGTGGATATCTGAGCATGTAAAGTCTCACAGCTAGTATCCTCAAGCTCCGCTTCCCTGACTCGCTATAAGAGTGGAGGGGTAACAACCATCGACTAAGGGTATGATACCTCATCTTTGTCCATGAAGGATATCTGTAAAGAGGCCAACTTCCTCGTCGCCTCATCCAGCAACTACGAACTAGATTTCCTGCTGAGAGAATCTACCACAATGTTCCCCTTCCAAGGATTATAAACGATCACGAAGTCGTACTCCTGGAGGAACTCAATCCACCACCTCTATCTCAAATTCAGATCCTTCTGAGAAAAGATATATCTAAGACTCTTATGATCATAGTATATGATAAACAGCTCTCCCTTTATGTAGTGCCACCACATCTTCAATGTGAATACTATCACTGCCAACTCAAGATAATGGGTCACGTAGTTCTGCTCCTGTGGCCTCAACTGACATGAGCCATAGGCAATTACCGCTTGACTCTACATCAGGATGTAAACAAGCCTAGATCATGATGTGTCTCAGAACACCACATACTCGACACCCTCTTCTAGTAGTCTCAAGATCGTGGCACTCATCAGACTCTGTCTCAACTGCTGAAAAGCCTGATGGAATCACTCGGTCCACACGAAAGGCTTCCCCTTTCGGGTCAAAGCTGTCATGGGCACTTAAATTCAGGAGAAATCAATAATGAATCTCTAATAGTTTCCTTCCAACCAAAGGAAACTCTACACCTCCTTCATGCTTCAAGGTGGATCCCATTATAACACTAACTCTACCTTGGCTGGGTCCACTGCTACACCATCTACTGAGATAAAGTGACCCAGAAAGTGGACATCCTATATCCAGAATTGAAACTTCGAGAGTTTCCTGTACAAATGGTGCTCTCGGAGTGTTTCTAGAACCATATATAGGTTCCTCGCGTGCTCCTCCTCTGACGCAGAGTACACCAGGATATCATCGATGAAGACCACTACGAACTTCTCTAGATAGGGCTGAACAATCCGGTTCATGAGTCCCATAAACACTCCCAGGGCGTTTTTCATGCCGAAGGGAATCACCAAGTACTCATAGTGACTGTAGTGACATCTGAAATCCATCTTCTTTATATCCTCATCCCGTACTCACAACTGGTGATAACCTGATCGTAGATCAACCTTCGAGAACCATCATTCCACTCTTAACTGGTCAAAGAGTTAATAAATTCTCAATAGTAGATACCAGTTCTTGACGGTCACCTGATTCAACTACCGGTAATCCACACACAGCCTCAAGCACCCGTCGGCCTTCTTGGAAAACAAAACTGGGGCCGCATGGGGTGAAACACTGGGTCTCATGAAGCCCTTTCTCTACAATTATTCCTACTGAACTCTTAGATCATGAAGCTCTGTAAGAGCCATCCGATATGCTGATGCTGATATCAGGGTCATCTCGGGTTGCAACTAAATGAAGAAATCTATCTCCCAATGGGGAGGTAGTCTGGGGACATCCTTCGGAAATACGTCCTCGTACTCAGCCAGTACTGCTGAAAACTGAAAACTTGTAACATCTACAGCGCCAAGGGCTAGGCTATCTAACTAATGTGAAATCGGCTATACCTTCCTACGCATGAGTCCATCCTGCGATGACAGGGTCTCATTTTCACCAATGAAGGAGAACCTCGTTCCATCACTACAGACACACCGCACCCCTCACCTTAAACTGTCAATCTGGGCATGAACTATGGATATCCAATCCATACCAAGAATGTCATCGTAAGGCCTCGACAATACCACCAAGTGGTTACAACCGCAACTCTCACCTCCAAGGGTCAGGTCACACTATTTTCAAAGGTGTGTGATCCTTGAATATTCTCCAGTCGGTGTTTCTAGGCATAAGGGTTGAGTCAACGGATCCACTTGAATATCAAGGTATCGAACAAGATAAGAAGCTAGAAAATAATGACTAGAACCTGTGTCTATCAGTACGGAAACCAATGTTGAAAAGGAACATATTGTACCTCTAATCAATCCAAGAGTACCTAGGTCAAAAGCCTCCGCTAGCTGTAGCTATCCCTGCCTATGTCCACCAGTTCCCTGAGCCAGGGGTGGACCTCTTGGGGGTGGTGGTAAATGGTCAAAACACCGACCACCTCCAGCTGCTCTCCCATATCCTCTAGCACATCTACCGCCTCGCAGATCTGTCTACTCCACATGTTGCCTCTGCCTCGGTGATCCATCCACCACTCCCATGTTAGTAGTACGGTGGTTCGGACAATCTTGAGCGAGATATCTCTTTCCATCACAAGAGTAGCATCTCCTCTTTCAAGGCTAGCTGGATGTGCCCTACGAACCCTGTACGGCAGATCCCCTGTCCTGGGATCTCGTCTGAAAACATGTTGCATGCCTGGGTCCCTGACGTTGGCTCCCTGCTGCCAAGGTCTCTGATCCAGCTCGCTCACTACTATCAACTGTCAGCTGTCTCTGCTCTGAAACTCGTGGAGGGTGTTCAGCCGGCACTCGTCCTCTACTAGAACAACATGCACTAAACACTGCTCCACATGTGTTGGAATAACTGGCACACTGCCTGATGGTAAAACTGGGGGAACTGGTCCCTATATCAAAGCTTCATCACTGAGGGGGTCATCCGCGTGATCGTGCTGATAGATCCTAGCATGTATGCGTCGCGGAGGCATCCTGTAATGAAACAAGATATATCACAATCAAGGAGTATATCTGGAGAGCTGACTCAAGAAGGACATGGAAACCACAACCCATTCCTATATGATGCATGTACCGTTATTTTCCCCTGCAACTAGTGTTCTCATGTTTCGAGTTGAAAAGAAAGTTATCAGAGTCTTGGTGTATGGATACGTCGGCCGCCCGCACTGACCCTGGTGTCCTTGGCCTAAAAGCTGAAATTGAAACACTTAACACTGTTTCCCCAAACCATCTCACAGAATCTCGATCCTAAGGTAGAACTGACCAACTCTGATACCACTCTGTCAAGACCCATCCCAGTGGGGCCCGTGCTGCAACTATCAAAGCCCGCCTCCAATAGGCCAGGGGCTGGTGACTAGCACCGAGTAGGCATGTCACTAACATCATAGGGATTTCCTATAAACCTATATACACACACACATACACATCTCGAAGCCAAAAAATCTGAAAAGTAAAAACTACTAAAAATGGAAATGCATGAATACACTAAAATCCCAACCAATAGAGTATGACAAGAAAGTAAAGTATAGTAAGTGTAAAACACTGGGCCAAAAGTACAAGGACACCAAAAGATAGTCGATAACAAAGTCCAACCTATAAATAATGGTACTGGGACTACAATCCATAGCCTTAGGAACACACCTCGGCCTACCTAATCTCACTAAGAACCGTCTGGTCCTAGTCCACGTAGAATCCTGTCAAAGGCTTGCTAGTCTGCACAAGACACGACACGTGTGGGTAAAGCCCGTGTATGGGTGAGTATAACAATACCCAGTCGGACACCCCGAAACCATAAAGGAACTCAACAAGGGAAAATAATAAAAAGGAAAGATACAGTCAACTCTACACAGTATATTTTTACATAACATATAACAAGAATATCCAGATATACTCATACATAATCGACCATTGCGAAACCACCACTAAGATCTAGCTCGAAGATTCCACTAAGCACGTAACAGGGAGAACACACTCCTAGGTCTAAAGAGAAGGACATGAAGTACTCGTTTCGGGAGAACACCCTTCACAAGTACTTGAGAATATGATGCTCATATGAGGATCAGAACCAATAGCCATGTGGTGATTCCAATAACTCAGTCTGAACAAATCCGTTAACCAGAGGATCGACCCCCAGGTAATGTAGGTCACATCGATACCAAGAACTCTACTTAGGGTTCCAGGAAGGAATAGAGGATCCGAATCTAATTCTCACAGAGGGGATTCCAACATCTCTATTCATGAAGTCCCACAAAAGGGATCATACTTATACACATAGGAAATGGTACCAGGAAACCTTACAGGGAAATACCAAGGGGACGAACCCTAAGGAAACTAGTCCAAGTCACAGAAGACAACTAGCTCACGCCGTATAAAACAGGTTACACGGTTTGTATTATGGTTACACACTGTGTTCCTTGACTCCAGGTACTACCTGTGTAAACAGCCCATGTAATCAGTCTTGTCGTATAAAAAGTAACTACACAATGTGTAGTAGTATTACATGCCATGTCCGAGCACCTGGGGTTTCACTCCGTGTACACTGGCCATGTTCCCATACACGGTCTATGTCTATGTCCCCTGCCCGTGTACCAGTACAAATGGAATCTCGTGTATCTGGCAGGGTCTGGCCAGGGAAGGGTATACATGTTCTTTCCTTGGCCGTGTACCCAACCCGTGTTTGTTTACTCCCAGAGTACACGCCAGGTATTCCGCCAACGAACACTCGACGTGTATCCCATACTACAAACCCTGTAGTCAGGATTTCCAGAACCGTCATCTTCCTCCTTGGGCTTCGGCTGATCTTCCGGTTTCCATTTCTCTTGTCCATTTTCCGCAAAACATCAGATCTTGGTTCGTCTCATCACACGAACACCAAATCAGGTGTTTTCGGTCCTTCGATCGGATCATAAACCTCCTACAATACATCCGAAGGAAAAACGCCCCAAAACTCATATATCTTGATCCTCTCCGAACCATTCCCTAAAACCGTCATCGCAGCTCCGGAACATCACCTCGAGGGTGGATCTACAATCTCGGATCATTGCGCTAACAAACGAATGTGCAACAATCAATTTCCTCCCAGAATGTCAAGTGTGGGGAAGAATGAGGATTCTCCACGAAGAACGGGGAATTCAATCGTAAAACGAACAATAGGAACGAACCTCAATCATTGTTCATGATGATCCGGGTTTGTCTCCGTTAGATCAAAACCAGAATAATCAACATATTAAATTGCATGAATGAAGATCTTCCCCAAAATCCCCGCTAAAGCCCATCCCGCAAATACGATCGATCTGTAGGGGTAATCTGTTCATGGAATAATCAGAGATCATTGTAGGAATCAAGAATGGGAAAGAAATCACAAGGAGATCAAATGCCCTACCTGGATTCGCAGTGTTCGTTGGTGAATATCCGGTCTCCACGTCGTCATTACCACCGAAATTTTTCAAGAACGTCATCGCTGCGTTGGGGGATTCCTCCAGAGCTTTCCCAAAGCCTCTAGGGGTTTCAGGGTTATGAGGTCTGTAACCCTGGGCCCCTATGCAAGCCTTTATTTAAAAATGATAAAAATATATTCACTTCCATAAGATTTAATAAAATATTTTTATAAAATATTTTATTATGGTTACGTTCAAAAACTAGATTTCACCACCAACCTATGCCAGTCGATGTTAGGTCTCTCCTACGGTAAACCCGCTGCTCTGGACGCAATAGTGCCCTCAAATTTCCGATCTGATCACCCATTTCGGAGTTATCCCAATTTTTCAGGAAAACCACATGCACGTGTCATTTAATTATTTAATTAAATTCAAACATTTGTTTTGGGAACACCGAGCCTCGGAACTACATGCCGTCTCAAAGCCTGGTCTCTAAATAATTCTCATATAATATTTAAATAATACATAGAAAAGTTCGGGACATTACAAATTGGGATTCTAGGGAATTCTCCTTGAGAACCCTCATATTTGACTCTCTGTTGGTGGTTCCTGATTCGAGCAATTATTTTATCTAGTGATTAAAGATATGTTTTTCAATAATTCTTTATACTATAATAGAATCTAGGATTTCTTTATTATTTTTTTTTAAATTTATGATCAACTATTTTTTAAACCAATAAATGTAATGATTTGATAATTTATTTCAATTGAATGAAATATTTCAAATGAATCATATTTTAAAGGATCTTAAAATATGTCCTGATCTGGGAATGGATGAACTGAAATGATTTAATATTGATTCTTGAGAAAAATTGAATTAAATTAAATTTCTTTTGTAATGTAATGAACATGAAGATTTTTTTAGGTTTTCTAATTAAAACAACATGTTGAACAATGAATTTGGAATTTGAAATTAGAATGATTAATTGAATTTAAATGAATAATTTTAGGATGATTGATTAATTGATAGTGGTACATGTGAGGTTGGGTGGTAGTGGCTTTTTAGGAAAAGTACTTTAGGGCTATGACTATGAAGAAAATTATTTATGATTCCCATTATATCTAAAACAAGTTAGAAATGATTTCTTACGATGGGGTGTTGATTTATCTTGTCCTAATGGTCTGATCATACGGTCATGTGCAAACAATAAAAATAGTAATGATTGAATAAGAGGTGTGAGGATCCCCTTTTTTGGAACAAAATAACTGTAAGGATTATCAAGATGTTACTTGGTTTAGATTTTATTATTACATTCCAATTAATGTTAAATTTTTTATTCATGTCCATTCCATTTTAGAAAAATGTTCATTTATGTCAATTTAGAAATATTTTCCATTTATTTGAATTAAATAATATTTTGATTCAAAATGTGAAAATGGTTTTTATTTCATTTTTCAATTTAAATTTTAAGTATATATTGTTTATTCTTATTGGAACTGGTTATGGAACATTTGGTAGAATCCTACTGGGTTTTTATTATCACACCCTACCTTTACCTTCAGGAAATTTTAGATATTACTATGCCAGAATGGGAAAAAAAAATGTGGCACTTAGAGATTGTGGGTGTGCTTTAGAATGGTACTTGTGTAGTTATGGTAAAAGTTAGAGCTAAGATCCACTCATTACAGGGAGTTATGATACCTTCTATTTATTATTATGTGAAATTTATTAGATGATTTATTCATTGGGATATTCATATTCTTGTGGGACATCCTCCTTATGGAGTATTTAATATACCAACTGTATATTGATTTATCATTAATTTTTATTTTTTTCAAACATAAAAAAATTCATTCCTTTTGAATTCATGTCGATGCTAGGTGTTAGTTTTCAATCCATGGGGATCAATAAATCCTTTCTGCTATGTGATAACCAGTTTGGGTTTTAATGTAGTAGGGTATCTGAACTAGTTAAAAAAATTGATATCATAGGGTGTAGGTTGTGTATCTTTCCATGATATTGGTAATAATTTTGGGATGTACTTATAGATATAAGGTGGGATTATTCGAACATAAGGTGTATTTTTGAGAATGTTCCTAGCCAACACAATTCTAGTGAGCCTGAAGTCACCTTGGTTATTTTAGAAGAGTCACCTTGTTGAATTAATTTATCTCATTTTAGTAGTTTTCCAAAATTTATTTTAGTTTTTCAAAATTCAAAATATGTAAATCCTTTTTGTAAAAATGGTTTGCCTTTATTTTTTAAATTAATTGATAACCTGTATATCCTTACTGATTTTTTCAAGTTTTCTATTTATATTTTGTAGTACCATTCCCCCAAGAAGTTTATTTTATATCCCTTGAGATTTAGATACTGTTGAACCACAATAAGTGAACCCTCTAGTTTTTGAGAACCTAATTTAGATAATGCGGTGTAATGTTCAGTTCTAGTACTAGTAGCTTCACCCATTCCCATTCAGGCTCTAGTTATGGAACCTCGATGTGTTAAATGTAGAGATCATTCTCATAACATTCTTTATCAGAAACCACCAGCTTTCAAAGGAATGAAATTTTCTCATGATTAAGGGGATTGATAGAAAAAATTGATCCATAAGCTATATTATTGAAGTGTGCTACCATTAAACATGAATGGCCTATTAGGATGTTTTGACATATGATGATTACAATGAAGAAACATGAATTATTAGATTGGAATGATTCTATAGGCCATGTAATAGACAAATTATATCTAGATTCAATGGTTTCACAAATTTCTATGGTGTTTCTCAACCTCAAATAGGGTGATAAGATAATTGCTCGGAATTACTACCAATGTTTTTTGAATGTATTCATTTTTCACCCGAGGTGTTAAAAAATTATAAAAATAAATGAGTGAAGAAAATTTTTAGTATCATATTTAATATATGATCCATGTTTTTCATGCTAAAGATCACTTCATATGCTTATATGACGCATACATGGTTTGTTGTTGAGCATGACCTACCTAGTAAGCCAGAGTTGACTAGAGTTGTTCATATTCTTTGTGGTAGTTTTGGTAGTTACATTAAAGAAAAAGAAGAATAATGATTAGACACATGGTGGATCCCAACAATAGGAATCTTCCAAAATTTCACTATTTTTTTAATAGTCCCATTGACTTACTTTATGTGTTTCTAGGTTGGACATTCTTAATGGTTTGTACAAAGTCAGTAAATATATTTTTTCTTACAATCACTTATACCAATTATAGAAGTTATAGAAAATTTGTTTTACCACACATAGTTTCATGATCTGTTTTAGCACCTAAATGTACTATGTAGTAATCATATTCTTCAAAAACTAATAGTTACTAGCGACATTCATTTTTAATAGAGCTTCTTCATGTAGTGCAAGAGACTCCAGAGGAATATAATATGGGCCCAATGATAGTGTTATCTACCATCACTATAGATTCATCATTATTCGATTATTTATTTGATAATATTTTATCTCATTCATTTATATTTATATATTTTGTGTATTTTTAATTCATTTTTATGGATCTTATGTATTGTGTGATGGATATTTGTATGCCCCATGGATCGAAGAAAGATAAGGGTCTTAAATGAACTTCGTGTGTCTTATCCTTATCCGAGATCTAGCATGTCTAGGGTTTTCATGTTACTGGCATGAAATATATTAATGTATTTAAATGGATGTACTAGTTTATTTCATATAAATATTTGATATACTATTTTATATAGTGTTTGTCCTTTACTACCCTCGATTGGGTGTGACGTGTTTTCCATTGAGAATGGGAATCAAGACCCAGTAGGACCTCAACTTCTCTTCCAGAGTTGGGAATGGTAATATCAATGTTTTCTTATAATTTGGATCAAGAATATTCTATGGGTGGTCTTCCTCTATTGAAAATTTAGTTTCCTGATGTGTTTATATCTAACTGTTTTAGTTTTCTAATGGTCATAGAATTATATTTCATTATTTACTTGGTACTATGTACCTCACTCAACTCCATTACTTCATATCATTTGAAACTAGTTGAGTTAAATGAGTTGAAAACCCATATGGATGATTTTATGGATAAATGATTAATATTTTCGAGTGTGTGAACTTGGTTGGATCATATTTTTTTTACCAAGAAATCTAATCGTAAATTTATCCTTTGTGTTTCTTTTTACAAACTCAATCGATTAATTAAAAAAAGCATTCATTGACTTAGATATATGAATATTTTAATTTAAAATGGAAAATTTGTTTCCTGAACATTGATCCTTGATATGGTAATCATAAGATTAGAATTAAATAAATTGACAACCATAATTAGGCCTTCAAGATTATGTGTGACCATTATAAGTATCTTTCTATGCTATTTGGTCAAACCAATTTTCTTTCAATTTTTAAGTTTCTTAAGAATAAGATATACCACAAGTATCCATTTTTAATTTCTATTTGTGGATAATATCTTGGATTACTATAAAAATGAGCTGGATCATGTGTACCATTTCATATTTGTTATAGAAAATTATAAATATATCCTAATTAATGATTTCTATAAAAATGTGATTTTTGGATTCATAATGAAGTGATATTTTGATACGTAGCCTCAAATCATTTTGTTTTAGTTGATCTTGAAAATGTGATGGCCATTATGGAATTGGAAAAACCATGATAAACCATTAATATTTGGAGCATCTTGGGATTATTATGGAATTACCACTAGTATGTAAAAACAATTATCAACGTCGGGTTATCCAATTTCCACCCTTAGTCTAAAAAAAGTGATAATCATATGGGATTTGAAATTTCAGAATTATTTTAATGCCCCAAGAGCAGAATCCCAGAGCTGATTCGTTATTTTTTTTAATGGAATGATTAAAAAGAATAAAATCCTAAAGGACTGATTTTTTTGCAGTCTTGGAATACAAGATTATATACACGATATGCATAACACATTGGTAAAAAACATAAAACACACTTCAAAATAAACTGAAATAAACGTCATCATTGAAATCTTATTCAATGTTATATTCTTCATAACCTGGGGAAAAAATATAATAAGGTTACATAAAATGATGAGGTAGGGTAAGTAAAGTGGAATTAATAATGAATCAATATAACTAAATTAACATGGGAAGGAAAATAAACAATAACACATGCTATTCAATTAACTAGATAAGGAAATTTTAATATAGAAATATAAGAAATAGATACACAAAACATTTAATCAATTTAATGAAATGAAACATATCCATAGATATGTCAAAAAAATATCATGGATGATTAATATCTAAAATAACTATGAAGGAAATTCTTAATTAGTGGATGTCATGTCTTAGACATATGAGGAACTATACTATCAAGATCCAAACTTTGTATAGTTTAAATCTATTGGTGGAAACAAATTTAATTTGAACAATATAATCATCTCATGAGAATCGATCGATGCATCGACGATATATATAATGTCCGGGATCCACCCATCATTTCATTTCCCAATAATTCTTGATACCAAATAATAAATTTAATCAATAGAAAATAGGCCTTATCAAATATCCACATTGAATAAAATGTATAGATTTATCAATAATTCCCCAGGTAATAAAATAACTAGAAAATTAAAATTTGTGTGGGAAATGATATAAGATTTTGGAAATAATAATATCCATCATATAAAAATATGGATTCTTATGGAAATTTACCATGAAAAATGATTACTTGAGGTGAGATTGTAAATATTATCATCATGAACATTCTTGAGGATAATAATCATTAAACATTACAAAAGGTCCCATACCAATTGGAAATATTTTAATCATAATATCCATAATGTGTGAAATTAAATGAAATTTAAAATGTCATTAGAATAAATGAATTCATTATATAAACTGAGAAAGAAATTATATAAACCAAATAAAAGTGAATTGGTTCATAATAAAAAATAAGTCTTAATGGAATGTAATATGAGACGAAATTATATTACCTTAACCTTAATTTTTTTGTGGGGAATTTATCCTCATATATATTTGTCTAAAATATGTTACTAACTTATACCATAACCATACTAATGTTTATAATTTCATATAATATTGTATTATTCATTTATGAACACTCTTTCATTAATTTCACTATTTCTGGTGTCAATTTCCTAGTTTGCTCAAAATTATCACGTTTACACAAGATTGAAAGCATAAAGGAATGTACTAAATAAAACTTATTGACGAATAAAGACCTTATAAATATCATATATTTCATATATAAACATATTTTACCACATAATGTTCAACTTGATAGGTGGTAAGTGGAAAATGAACAATCATCGTTTCATGAGGTCGTAGTTCTCCATACACAGAAACAAATTGTTCATTAACAATTTGATAGTGGTGTGTATTAGTGTAGAAAAAATTATTAACATAAAAAAATACTTGTATATTTATGATACTGGTTTTGTTATTTAATCATTTAATAATAATAGTATAGGGAGTGGAGAATATAAATGAATCTAAAAAGATTGAGAGAAGAAGTTACCACTTAATCGGGTAATGTCTTTTGATTTATAGAAAAATACTTCATTGGAAATATATATGACCTAATAGAGGCTTCATGGTTGATGGTATGGATTTTGGGAAGATATTTGGGATGTTCGTGGCCCAAATTATGTAGTTTTAGAGGATTGAAGACGTGGGAGAGGTGGCTATATTTTATTTTAATGGAAAAAGACTGACATGGAATTTTTGGAAACAAGTTAGGTTGACACATGTTATTAAGTTAAAATTTAATAAAAAAACAAAAAATATATTTAATATATGGTGTATGGATGATATAATTCTATCCTATAGGTTCTGGATAATTGGATAGGTCATTTGGTCCCTTAAGTATATGGTTTAGTCATTTATTAAAAATAATTTTGACTTAATAACAATAATTTATTTTAATTACATTACCAAATAATTTTTGTCAAAAAATATTTAAAACATATTAGAAATAATAAATTATACATATTAAAAATATTAAATTCATTTTTCAAATATTAATCATAGAATTGATAGAGATTAATTTAAAATTCATCCCATAATCAGGATGACAACGGTGGGTTCTAATATAAAAATGTATAAATTTTTCCATGTTTTTATAGTAAATATCAATGTTAAATTTATTATAAAAACATAAATAGGAATAATTTATAAAAATATTGTCTAATTACTCTTTAAAACCAATATAAAACATAGTTTTACTTTATAAACAAATAAGATGAAAAGGTAGTTTTCAACTAAATGCCATATTTTTAACTATTCCATAAGAATGATATGTTTTCAAAAAATATCACAAATTCACCATAAACTAATTAATTTGTTTCAATTTTATTAATTAATTTTATTTAGACATAATATATCAATTAAAGTGTCTGATTTAAGATTTTAAATGAGTTCTCCATTAAAAGGCAGTAAAATTACCTTCATAAAAATATATGGGTTTTTATATGTAAAATAGCGTTTGTTATTATCTTATGAATATCAAACATAATTAATGAATATAAATTTTTTTATTGAATATATAAGATAAATATTCCACTAAAAGCATTAAATAGTTATAATTAACTCTGTTTATTAAGACAAAAATCATTTGGAAGCATATAAATATAAATTCTTATTTTTATATCCAATAGGTTATTATTTTCATATCCCATAAGATGGAAAGTAACAATGTTATTTTATATTAATATAAACCATAAATTTTAATAATTGTGTTAATAATATAATTTCTAGGATATTTCATATTATATTAAATAAAAATGTTTTAATAATACAATGTTATTTGGTGGAACTTGGTCTTGCATGTAATGCAAGCTAGAGAGGATGGTCTCTCTTGAATTAAACACTAGATAACATGGTGTTATATTAATTATAAGACATACCATGTATAAAATATTTTTAAAATAGTAAATATATATTTTAGTCTTGAGATATTATATTCCCTTATTCACTAGGTGTCGCATGTGATACACGCTATCAAATACACTATTCATACCCTATAATTTCGGGGTGTCACATTCTCCCCACATTAATTAAATTCTGTTATAACATTTCAAAATGGACCTCAGTAATATAATTATTGAAAATAAACTAATGGTGAATGACCCAATTCCTAAAAAGAGTTGTTATCACATATTAATAATTAGATATAAAGGAACGTACAATGGTTTCGTAACTAGATTCTGTAGTAGGATATCATAGGTTGGGTATAGAAACATCAATATAGAATAAAAGACCAAAAATTAAGTTTTGATGGAGTGTTATAGAGAACATGTACAAACGAGATTTTCTGAACACAAAACCATAAACCATATGTGTGAATAAAGTCCATTAATATCATTAAAAATGATGATAATAGGATGGTACTTTAGTTTCAAAATCATTTTTTTCTATAGATAAGGAATTGTTTCACTCTATAAGAACATATGTAAATATAATTTTCTATAAATATAATATTTTCCATTTAAAATTTCGTGAACTATTTCTACTTCATCTTTTATAGTGTGAGTCTTCATATGGTGAAGTAATACATTAACCTCTTAAATCTCATCAAATGACGATATCACCACATTTTATAAATGGTTAACATTTCAAATATATAATTATCTAATCACATATGAAGGAGAGTCACTAAACTTACAAAATTTACTTATCATTACCCATTAATCAATATAAAGTAGATCTAAATTTTCATATTCTAATTATGTGAATAACATCTCCATGTATACTCTTGAAATATGGTAATAACTCAAATCACCATAAAACCTGATGGAAAAAATGAATTATTCTATATTAATTAAGTAAGACACATGTTACTGTATATAAACATGTAATTCAAAATTGTTGTAAACCCCATCAATGATATCATATACCACTTTCTTACAAGCCATAAAGTTGTGAGAACAAATCCAAATCAATCATTTCGTCATCATTATCTCAACATTAGGAACATATTAAGGGTTGTCTTCCCCTCAATCATTATTTTAAAAAAATATTAAATTTCTACATAATAAGTTTTCTTGGTACCATTAGACATATGATCTAAAATACTCAAGGAAAAAGTACATTAGTATAATAACTATATATTTTATAAATCATATGATGATAAAATCATTAAAAAATACCTTTACAAGATATTTCATGGTTCCAAATACAAAAGTAACTTAATCATTTCACATAATTTGTATCAAAAGAAAATGCTTCAACTTGATCCTTTATCTTATATGCAGGTATATTCCCTTAATTTTTGGGGATTTTTTTGCATTGTTCGACATCTAATTACATTTGCAACATAGAATATTAGTGTTTTCCTTATTTACCTTTAATTATTTTTCTCAGTGACATTTTCCCCCACAAATATAAAAAACTCCCAATAATTTCTACTTCTTACCTTGGTGATTCTTTCCATAGTTATCACAAGTATGAAAATCCTTATTTCCCTTCATCTTATTTGAGTATTTCCCTTTTTCATGGTGTTCAAAATACTTCTTCATCACTTGGATTCCATTGAATTCATAAGACTTGGACAATTATTTCTCTTTTTTGATGGTACATAAATATATTTCATCATATGAAGAGAAATTATGAGAATCCAATGCCCTTCATAGATTTGGCTTTAGTCCATTAAATAAATGATCAATCTTACAATCTATGTTCTGTATGAAATCTGTCACATACCATTCTAACCAGGTAAAGGTTGTTTCATACTCCGTAACACATTCATCCTCCATTTTCACTAAAATATGGAACATCCTATTCATCTTAATTTTATTTATGACTAGGGAATTATTTATCAAATAATGTCTCCTTAAAAGTTATCCATTCCATTAGTTTAATTACTTCTACCACCCTTATATTCGAGATCAGAGACCACCACCGATCAGCATCACCTTGGAGAATATATATAGAAAGTGTCACCATTTACTTTGTTCTACACTCTAAGGCTGTAAATATCTTCCCCAGAGACTTAATTTCTTTCTTAGAAACAATTGGATTTTAATACCACTAAATGATGCGGTGTTCTACCTTATAAAGTGATCCAACATTGGATATTCTCTCCATGGAGTAGGTTTCTCTATTCATGAAATGTTATTCATCATAACCTGAAAATTCTAACCAAATATATCTATAACTTACTCATATCCAATATTAGTTGTATTTTTTTCCTCAGTAGGGAAATCTCTACATTTTCTATGGGTACTAATATTATTCATCCGTCCAGGCTCCATTTCTAAAAAAAGGCATACACATGATTATCTCTTAATGTTTTTAACTTTGTATAACTCTAAATATAGTATTTCTAATAAGATAAATATATGAATCATGAATTCTATAATAATAAACATTGTTTACTTTGGGAGAATCTTTACTTTTAAATCCTTTATAATGATTGGTAAATAAAATATGAACTATCCTAACAATATCCCCTGGAGTGTGAAACCAGGTTCATATGAAGGACCATTGATATATAACATGTTACCCCATGTATGGCCTGGAACACCTTGTCATAATTATTATGCCTAGGTACATCTAGGCCCGAACCACATCAACTTGTAGTATCTAGAGAGGGATGTATTGATAGGAATATCATCATAATCACTACCTTACCTGAATTCTAGGATGTTATTATATAATTATCCTCAATTTATAATTCAATCAAGTACTCCCTAATATATGTTTTGTAAATATATTTTCTAATGTTACTTATACACCTCCCTTTGATACCAAATGCAATGCCACCACCACAGATTCCCATTGCTAGTGCATTATTTTATTATATTGGCATGATTAGAAGGAAAAAATCCGGATGGACCGATCATTTAAACAGTCTTGGAAAGAAAAATTACATACATGATACATATAATACATTGGGAAAACAAAATAAAACATGCTATATAATAAACTGAAACATATAGAATCCTTGAATGCTTATTCAAATTTATATTCTTCATAACCTTGGGAAAGAAACATAATAAGGGTGAGATCAAATTATTAGTATGGGTATGTATAGATGAAACAATAATGAAAAAATATGAAACAGAATAGCATGTAAAGGAAAATAAAAAATAACACATTCCATTCACAAAACTATATAAGAAAAATTCAATATAATAAGGTATGCAAATTCAACACATGACATTTAGTCAGTGAATAGATATGAAATGTATCTGTAGATATGTTGATGAAAAGTCTTAGGGATGAATAATAAAAAAATATATCTATGAATGAAATGATTAATTATTGGGCATCAAGTTTTAGGCACATGAGGACCTATACTGTGAGGATCCATTATCTGAAGAGTTTAAAAGTACAGGTAGAAACCTGTTTAATTTGGACAACTTAATCATCTCATTAGAACCTGTTGATGCATCGAGAAGAAATATGAAGTATGAGATCCACCCATAATTTCATTTCCATATAAATTCTCATATCAAATTATAAATTTAATAAATAGTAAATATGGATTATCAAATATTCATATTGAATAAACAGTATGGATTTATCAATAATTTCTTTGTTAATAGAATAGCTATCAAAATAAACATCATATATGAAATGATATATAGTTTAGGAAATAATAATATCCATTGTATAAAAATATGGATGCTCAAATAAATTAAAATTTTAAAATTTAAAATTATTAGGAAAGGACTTTGTATTGCAATTATTATCATTAAGAAAGTCCTTGAGGAGATCAATCATTTAACATTCCAAAGTGTCTCGTAAAACATTGAAATATTTAAATCAAAATATCCAGAATGAATGAAATTAAATTAAATTTAAAATAACTTTAGATTAAGTGGATTCATGATATAACATGAAAATTTCAATATATACACCAAATAATATTTTATTGGTTCATAATAACAAATAAGTCTCATTGGAATGTAATTTGATATGAAATTCCCTTACATTAACCTTCTTTTTTTGGTGTATTTTTACAAATTTATAGTGGCATGAAATATATTAAAAACATATAACATAAACATAATTATGTTTATAATTTCATATATTAATCCCTTATAATATTTTATTACCGATTTTCATAAACTCTTTTATTAATTTCAATGTTTTTGGTGTTAATTTCCTAATTTGATCCAGTAACTTTTAACATGTAATTTTTTGTTATTATTAATTAGATCACGATTTAATAATATAGATAATTTAATACATGAATTAATTATCTAAAATATTCAGTAAAAAATTATCTATAATAGTCCATAATATTTGGAGATTAGAAATGAAGTGCACTGTTCCTGGGGACGATAGGCTTTATATAACCATGAACACTACATTCATTTATTTATAGATTTAAAATAATGAAAAATTAATGATATATATGTATATAATAATTCCATTATCAAGTATATTTTATATATGTTTACTTGTTTTATTAAAAAAAATCTTTTATAGGTTCCATGAATGGCATGAATGAGTCACATCACTTTGAGAGGCGGTAGACCACACTTCCTCAAATGAAATTATCATATTTACTCAAGATGTAATGCAAAAAAGGAATGTCCTGAATAACAATAATATAATAATAATTTTATTATAAATATCATATATATCATATATAAACAATGTTTCCATCATAATGGACATCATGATAGGTGTTAAGGGAAGCATGAACAATCATCGATTCGTGAGGTAGTAGTCCACCATTCACAGAATCAATATGGTCATTACCCATTATATATAGGTGTGTGTAAGTGTGGGTAGAAATAGTGACATAAAAAATATATTATATTTAGGATACCAGTTTTGTAATTTTATTAATGAATAACAATATTATAGTGAATGGATAGTGGAAATGAATCTAAAAATATTGAGAGTACACATTACCTCTTAATCGGGTAACTTCGTTTGGTTTATAAACAAAGACTTAAATGAAAGTATTTCTGCCCAAATAGAGGATTCATGTTATAGGGAAGAGATTTTGGGTAGTTATTGTTTCTGATATTATCTAAACCTATGTGTTTATAGATGTTTGAAAATGTGGGAGAGGTGGGGGCCTTTTTTAGGGAAAGAAAAGGAATCACTTGAAATTTTTGGAATCATGTTCAATGTACACATTTTCATACGTAGAATAAGTCATAAAAAACCAATTAAATATTTAATGTATGTTTTATATACTATATATAGGAATAATATATGTTTTTTCCAAGTTTATATCTCATTTGGGCCCATAAGATAAAGGTTTAGTCCATGATTAAGCTTAATTTTTCCTGAATAATTATATTGAATTTTAATTACATCCACTAATAGTTTTCATAAAAAACCAATTAAAACTTATTAGATATTATAAATTATGATTATTCCATATATGGAATAAATTTTTCCAAATTATATTCACATAAGTTGTAGAAATTAATTTATATTCACCCAGAAAGCAAGACAACAACACAAGTTTTTAAAGTGAAAACTTCTAAAAGTTTCTATGTGTTTAGAGTCAATTTCAAAGTGAAATTAATTTTTATAACCTAAATTGTATTAATTGAAAAAAATATTATCTAATTAATAATGAAAACCAATATAAAACATAATTTAACATTATTTTTAAATCTAATGGAAAATCAGTTTTGATCTAAAATGCAGTATTTATAACTATTCGTTAAAAAATATATATATTTCCAAAAAATATAAAACATTAAACATAGAATAATTATTATGTTTCCATTTCATATATGATGTGTATTTTGAAATTCTATATCAATTAAAGAGTAAAGAAGAAAATTTTAAATGGGTTCTATATTAAAAGGCATTAAAATTTCCTTTATCAAAAATATAGGATTTTATGTGTACAATAAGGGTTGTTATTATCTTATTAATATTAAACATATTGGATAAATATAAAAAATATTTTATTGAATATATAACATATATATTTGATTAAAAACATTAACTAATTGTAATCAACTATGTTATTAAGAAAAAACTCCTTCAGAAGCATACAAATAATAATACATCTTTTTATATCCAATTGGTTATTTTTTTTTCACATTAGTTGGAAAGAAATGAATTAATTTTATATTTATATAAACCAAAAAAAATTTGTATGTAAGTTAATTCTATAACAACTATTATATATCAGATTAAATTAAATAATAATGTTTTGATAATCAATTGTTATTTAGTGAAACACGGTATTGAATGTAACACATGCAATCAAAGAAGGTCGATATTGTATGCAACACAAGCTGACACAGTTTTGAATTCATTACAATATATGTGTTCTATAAAATACTTCTAATATATTGAATAAATGTTAGATTCATGAGATATTCTATTCCTGTACGTGCTTGGTCTCCGGCGTGATACACATTATCATTAATTACAATATATATTAACTATTAAATACTTTTAAAATATTGAATTTATGTTAGATTCATGGTATATTATATTCCTGTATATGCTTGTTCTTCTGTGTGATACAAATTTTCAAATACACTGTCCATACTCTAGAATTTCAGGGCGTTACAATTATTTTGATGAGTTAAAAAATATTTTGACTTCTACAGTTGTTTTGGATATTTTAGAGGTTCGGAAGGTATCTGTGGTCTTTTATGGTGCACTAGGATTAGTTTTGGGATGTGTTCCCATACTAGGAGATCACATGGTGTCCTATAGTTCCGTATAGCTTAGGATACATGAGATGAACTGCAATATTAATTATATCAAATTAACATAAATGATGACCACTCAGATGAGTTGGTGAAATTACCATTTTGAAGAATAGTTTACCTTTAATTCAAATAAAAATTCTGATTTATATTTTTTTAGAAACATATTTTAATTTATAACAATGGAATTGGGTAGATTAAGTATAGTCTTTTTATTTTTACATTTCCTACACCCCTATAAAATGGGAATGTCATTTTTAATGCTTTAAGAAGGAAATTTATGAACCAATCCTTGAAAAACCATAAGATTAGTTGAATATTATGGTAATCATCTCTTTCATTCACTTCATAGTTCAATTGGATGAGGGAAATTGTTTTTGAAAGTGTTTAGTAGACATCCTATATTCATGAGATGATTCTCCCTGAGCAGAAACCTAATGTTGAATTTCATAGATTTAGGGTCTCTCTATATAGTGGAGAGACCATTAGTGAGTGGTCATTATCTTTTAATTGCATCCTATGTTTTTGAAATAGGTACATCATACCCTATTATGTGAAAAATTTGTGATTGGGAGATACCATGTTCCCAGTGAGAGGTTCAGCATGGAATGACAATTGATTTTTCCCAACCCAAGTACCACAAATAGGTACATCGAGCTGGTTAGTCACATTACCATGGGAACAATTCCCCATACACCAGAGACTTCCAACAACCAATGAGGGTATATTATTGATAATGGGGAGACAACACTCTCTTTATAAGAGAAATAAACAAGAAAAAATAAATAAAAAATTACCAAATGAAATAAACATAACCAAAACAATACCAGAATCTCATTATAAAGACCCCAACCCCAGTATCCTAGAGTCGATGCCTTAATTTATTAAATTGGTATAATTACATGAAACCACTTATATAAGTTCCATATATTAAATTTTTTTTGTTAACCATATTATATACAAGAACTCTGAATTTCAACTTGATAGGATAAAAAAATTTAACAACACCATTGATAACACCAAAAAAATCCTTTATTTACCTTGGAATTCATTCATAATAACCATATTTTCATATTGGTGAAATTTAAATCATATGAAAGGGGTGAGATCAGATGCTCAGTAAGGGTAATAAATAAAACAAAAGCTATCATAAACATTAACAATAAGGCATAGTGAATTAAAAACATGAAATATAATTTTTTTATTATAGAATAGTTTGAATAAAAGATAAAAAATATTAAAATAAATAAAATTAAATATTGATATTCTACTAGTTTATTAGTAACATAGACAATAAATTATATAATTCATAATGTGGGAAAAGCATAATGATGGATATCTAAAACATAACTTCAAGGCTTCATGCCAAGAATCAATTATTATAAAGGCTTCACTCCAAGAATATATAATTATCAAGGATTCATGCCAGAAATATATTATTGTCAAGGATTCAGGCCAAGAATCTAATAAATATATAAGTCCTCATCTAAAACTATATCTAGTTTTTCCCATGATACCTACTGTGGAATTGAGGGGATATAGCGGGCCCCTACTATCACTTACTATATACAATTATTTTATTATATTTCTAATAGAAATATATATTTAAATAAATTTTTCCTATACGACTGTGATATATTTAAATCATAATGATAGATGAAAATAATCTGATAAAACTATAGAAAAATTTATTTGGAAAATAATCATTAAATTCTAAAGTATCCCATAACAGTTTAAAAAATTAAAATCTTGGTCTAGATGAAGTAATAGAAACAAGTGAATATCATAATAATAAGAAGACTAAATATTTGATAAATTAAAGGGAAGAACATACACCATATTCATGGAATAAGTGGTGAAAAAGTTATAAATCTCATAGAAGTAAATGTGAGATGGTAAAAGACCTTTATTACTTTAGAAAGAAAAGTTATTTTTGAAAATAATATGTATTTAACATAAAATCAGATTGTAAACTTATATATCCAATTAAAAAATATAAGTAAAATGACATTATATTTTAGGAATAAATAATTTCCAACAGAAGAGAAAAAATGTGTAAATATTGTTTAAGAATCTTTAGAAGTGATCCTAATTAATGTCATGAAAAGAAAATATTAATGAGTTTTTACAATGAAAAAATGTATAACTAATTTTATAAAACCAAAAAAGAAATAAGTTATCTTTTGTTTATAAAATTAGTTCTTCTATAAAAATAATTGTGGATTAAAATATATTATGTATAGCACATGAGAATGGGAATGAAATTAGGAATTCCATTTAATCGGGCTTTCTTTCCAGGAATATTTGAGAAGGGAACCATTTTAAAAAATGTATTTAATTGTCAAATAAGGATGATATGATATGGATATATTATTATTGAACATAAATACATAATTTATATAAATTTAAATAAGTAAATATGCATTACATTGGAGTAATGAGAGATAAATAGTAACCTAGAGGAAAAATGGGTGTTTAGGTAGAATCCCTTACCTCTATTCAAACAGTCAAACAATATTCCCCATAAAATTAATTATCATGATATATGAAATTTAACACCAAATATATAAATTGATTCATAACATGGAACATCAATGGGTATTATATGAAAACCAAACAGAAGAAATAGTGGTGTGTATGACATGTCTCATGGAAATGAAAGTGTGTTGAGAAAACCCTTACCCTAGGTCTAAAAGTGTTAAACACTTGACCTTAATGTCCTAGATAATAAAATTAAATCCATTATATAATTAATTAATTCCCTTTTATAAATATAGTTGGTTTTTTTATAATTTTATTAAGTTCATTTATGGTCTTTTTGAAGAGTTATAAAATACAATTTTGTCATTCAGGAGCATTTGTTTCATGGTTTTCATGATCAGTTTACTTGTATATGGGTATGGAAATTCGTTTAAAATTGATATATATTTACATAGTTGAAGTTTTATATTATTAAGGAATATACAAAGGATAAAATAGTTATATAAGTAAGTTAGTTATATAGTTTTATGATGAGTCATTAGATATAATATTAGTGATAATCATTTAGATTATTTTGGCGGTTTGTCGATCATCACGAACTATTTTTATTGTATGATTTAATAATATATATAGATACAGGTTAAAAAATATTAAATATTATATAATACATATATTAGAATATTTTTCTACAATGAAAATGGTTTCTTTAACAAATTTGTATGTGCTAATGGAAATTAAAAACTCCTGGTCCATGAATGCGATAATTTAACACATTATGGATGATGTTTAATTTATAAAGAAAATATGAGGTAAGAGAATCTATGATGGATTATTACCTCAATACAATAAAAAAACTACATAAAATTTAATAGATATATAATTTCACTTGGGATAGGATGGTGGGGAGAAGATGAGAAAAGAAAAAATATGAAAATAAATTAAAATAAAAAACTGGTTTTACCTCTCAAATTCCTCTCCTTAAGAACCTCCTTAAGACCCAGAGTTTGGGATTTGTTGTGGGACCAAAAGGTATAGTATGTGGGAAATAGGGTTGGTATGAGTATTTTGCATAATTTGGTAATGGATCAAATCATGGAATGTGTGAGGAGAAGGGGAGGTGAGGTGTGGTATTTATAGTTGAGGATATGGGTGTTTTATTAATATATTAATCATTAGTTTATTACATTGGCACACTACTATGAATAGATTGAGAAATATCACAAAATATATTAAAATAATGAGTTGGAGTTATATATTATGGGTTAAAATCAGCCCTACATAACATATGAATTAATAATTCATTTATGTACAATTTATCGTAAATTATCGTATATTACTATTAAAAAAATCAGGTATTTTTGAAAAATCCCAATAAATAACTAAATTAATTTTCAAACTATAAATTAAAAACTAAACACCTTTTTATAAAAGTAATATTCTAAATATTTGAATTTTTTTTTATTAAAATTATATTTTACATGGAAATACTGATTTTAATATTATAACTGATTATATAACACATTGAAAATTTATGTAAGCTATCATATAATGAAATTACAATATCAAGAAAAAGAATGATCATTTATAAGTCTACATTATGAAAAAAAATTATATCATTACATTAATTATAAAACTAAAATTAAATATTTATTAATTAAAAAAATACCAACAATTAATTAATAATTTTTTTAAAATTTATTAAATAATATAATGATATAATTATACCATAGTATCACTTTTATGATGACTAAATTTTAATCATATATTCATAGGTGAGTTTTCTACTCTATTTTTTATTTTACTACTCATAAGGGTTACATTACTATTCCAAAGGGTCAAGTTACTATTAAAAAAATTATGTTGATCCTATCATGCTCAAAATATATTATCGATCAAAAACAGTATATGTTCATTTTAAGAAATTCAATTCATAGGAGCATAAAAATTATGTTTAATGATAATCCCGCAAGTGTGGAGAGAATGTTGGGAAAGAGAAAGTTAAAAAATTCAATAAGTGTTTATTTCTAATTTCAAAATAAAAATGATTTCAATGATCTAAATTGGATTAATATATATATATATATATAATTTATCTACTCTAACTTTGAATATCATTTTAATGTGTAATATTTTTTTATACAAATTTTTTTTTTAATAAAATGCATCAATTTTTACAATTCGTTAAAATAATGAAAAATATAAGAAAAATATAAAAAATTCACATTAAGTTATTTTTAACAAAAAATATTTTTATTTTACAAAAAGTAATCTATAATTCATTATAAATATGGTTTATTTATGTGAAACTATAATAAATAACATTAAATAGTAGTTATTACTATTAATATTACTATATTTAATTTCTTGGTTATAACTATCTTCCTTAAATAATTATAATTAAAAAATTTTGTTTCTTAGAGACTGAGTGTTGCATTAATTAAGTAATATATTATATTTATTTTTAAGTACATGTGGTGTTACATTCTACCCTCCTTCAACAAATTTCATCCTCTCAATTTGAAATAGCACATCGAATGGTAAAGGTTGTTACTTGAAAATTTCTTTGTGGGTGTTGACCTCACCTGTTTTGATAATCTCAATCATGTATTTATTTGTGTTGAAAATCCCAATTATGTCTTCATCCTCTATGATATTGTTAAGTATTGTTGATCTATACTTTAATTCTTTCCAATCTGTGATCAATCCAATAACATCTTTTTTAAATAGTCTTTGGAATATGTTAATCATCATTTATCCATGTTCATACAAGTTCTAAATTGATTCAAACACAATCGGATGTGTTCTGCCTAAAACAGATAAGTAATCTGCCTATAGCTACTGATAAAGAGCTACCGGTAACCAGTCTACCGATAGACTTAGTCTACCGACAGACAGCTACCGATAGACTTAACACAGAGTTACCGATGTACTTATAAATATAGCTACCGATACAAATGTAGAGCTACCGGTGTAAGTAAAAATAGCTACCGATGGAATAAGTCACCGATGGACGAAGCTACCGATAGACTCGCAGCCACCGACGCATGGAGCTACCGATGCATGTACCTACCGACGCATGGAGCTACCGATGCATGTACCAACCGACGCATAGAGCCACCGATAGAGTCAAAGCAACTAATGACTTCAAGCTACCGATGTTCAAGCTACCGATGTTCAAGCTACCGATGCTGATTACCTACCGATCACTCAACTCACTGTTTGAATTTCTTTATTTCTTATATTTAATCTATCTAACGGTCATATCATACATTTTAATGATTTGTCAAATATCTGATAAAGGTTGTCGGATGTCAGGAACCCGTACCTCGTACCTGCTGAAAAGAAATCTTTTCTGTCCCCTGATGGGAGATAAATACGAGAAGACTACATACCAGAAATATAGGAGATGCGAACACGAACGTGTAAAGAAAACAAGAAATGAACCAGAAAAGTGCGGTGCATCCATTATACCAAAAGCGACACAAGCACAAGAGGAACACAGAGAAGCTCACAGAAAATCAAGCATACTCGAGGAGTGTTCTGTGCTTACAAGAAGAACTTCATCGACTACATTCTCACCACCTGTGAACCTGGAGCATACGACACTCTGTTTTTCAACAGAAACAAGAAGAGGACTCAGACTCACTTCTAATCGAATCCAAAGGAGTCCAGTGCTATACTGAAATCACCAGAACCATCTCTAAACTCTACATCTCTTGTTCTGTGATTTATTACCATTCATTTCGAGCAGTGTGTGTTATCTGCTATATCTAACACATACACTGTCTCCTGTACTCAAACTGAAGGATCTGTAAATCCTTACAAAACTCTTTCATTCTTTCTTTCCCACGAAGAACTGTGGTAGAGGTCGTGTGTGACCTGGACAGCTGGTTGCTGTTGTACTGTTTCCCACGAAGAACAGTGGTAGAGGTCTTGGACCTGGACAGTTGTAAACTGTTGAACCCCGATCCAGGGTGTGGATCATTTTTATATAAACTTTTGAGAGGACTAAGTCTCGGCTTGAGACTGAACCTCTTGGTTACATTGTTGTGCCATCTATTTCAAAGTTTTATTCCGCTGCTAATCACTTTAAAACCAATACTGTTTTTAAAGTTACTTTGATAATTAAATTAGCATGTGTTTATGTTAAGTGTAGATTAGTAAGTTAGTTTCAAAAGATAATCACACACTCCTGTGTTGATTAACTGGGAATTAATCAATCCCTTGAGAACCTAACAGAATATCTACATTAATATAAATTCACTACAGTTTAATTTATTATTTTATTTGGGGGTCTTCAAGACACTGCTTTTAAATATAGAAATTTTAATTGGTACTCAATTCACCCCCCTCTTGAGTAAACCACTCCGACCAACACTTGGTATCAGAGGTTGAAAATACTTTCTAAAAGTACTCTGCTTTTGAACTGTGATTTTAGTTGTATTTTAAAGTTCTTAAAATTTCTGTTATTTCTAAATTTTTATCTCTTTAAAATTTTCTCATCATGGACAATAGACTTGAGGGTGCTGCTACTAACCGGCCACCTTTCTTCAATGGAACTAATTATGCTCAGTGGAAACTGAAAATGAAAATCCATCTAGAAAGCATAGGTTTTGATATTTGGACTGCTATTGAATCAGAATACAAAATTCCTACTACTGCTAGATCTACTTGGGATGAACCTACAAAGACTGCCTACAATAACAACTGTAAAGCTATGAATGCCTTATACTGTGCTCTAGGAGATGAAGAGTTTAATAGAATTTCTGCATGTAAAACTGCATATGAAATTTGGGATACCTTAGCTGTTTCTCATGAAGGAACAACTAATGTTAAAGAAATGAGATTGAAAACCTATACTATCAAGTATGATAATTTTAAAATGAAGCCTGACGAACCCATTTCTGACATGTATCTCAGGTTCAACGAAATTTTCAATACAATGATCTCACTGGGAAAGGATGTCTCATCAAAGGAACAAATTATGAGAATTCTGAGATGTCTACCTGATAGATGGAGAGGCACGTCTGTCTCAATCAGAGAATCCTGTGACATAGCAGCTCTACCTGTCAAGGAACTAATTGGCAAGCTGATGATGTATGAAGAAGAGCTTAAAGTGAACAAAGAGGAAGACAATGAACCTGCAAGAAAGTCTGTTGCTTTCAAATCCTCAACCTCAAAGAATAAGGACAAGGAAAAGCTTCAAGCTGTAGTTGAAAGTTCAAGCTGTGAAGACAGTGGAAGTGATTCTGACAGTGATGCTGAGATGGCTCACATTGCCAGAAGATTTAAGAAATTTTATAGGAAAAAGAAGTTCTTCAGAAAAACAAATTATAAGGGTAAGTATGATCACCAAGGCAAATGGAAAAGGGACTGGAAGAAGAATGACAAGTCAGATGATGTTGTCTGCTATGAGTGAAAGAGAAAAGGACACATTAAAGCCGACTGTCCAAAGATGAAATATAAAAAGAAATATGAATATAAGGACAATAAGTTTAAGAAAGCTATGAAGGCTACTTGGAGTGCTTCAGAAGACAGCACAAGTGAAGCTGAATCTTCAGACTCTGAAAGGAATCGAGCCAACATGTGCTTTATGGCAAACACTTCTGAGGTAACTGCTGAAACTCCTGCTTCAAAGTCATATTATTCTGGAGATGATTCTGAAGGTGATAACATGTCTAAATCTGAACTGTTTGAATACTGTGATATGCTGGAAGAGACATGTAATGAACTTAAGGATAAATACAAGTCATTAAAGAAACAGCATGCTCTCACCACTACAGTTAAAACCGAACTTACTATTGAAAAAGAGAAAAATGCTCAACTGTTAAAAGAAAATACAGAACTGAAACTGTCAAATGAGCAACTTAGAAAAGACTTAGAGAAGTTCACCAATGGCAAGAATACTCTAACACAGATGCTAGGAAAGCAAGTATCACCTAAATATACTACTGGTATAGGATACCAACCTGGACAAAGGAAAATTGCTAAAACTAGATTCATTTCTAAATCTGGACAGAATGAAGGTAATTCTGGAACTTCATATGCTTCAACCAGTTATATACATAGCTATGGATCTAATAAAGTTTATCTTTCAAAGCATGTCAATTCTACAAATTATATGAGATCCATTAGATAGATATGGGTACCTAAAGTGTTATTGGCTAACCTGTCTGGACCCAAGAAGATCTGGGTACCAAAATCATCTCCCATCTAAATCTGTTTTGTAGGGAACTTGCTTAAAGAGCTCCTGTAAAGAGACATGGTATTTGGACAGTGGATGTTCAAGACATATGTCAGGAGACTTCTCTTGTTTCAAGAGTTTAATAAAAGTTGATGGAGGCTTTGTCACCTTTGGTGATAACTCAAAAGGGAAAATCATCGGCCTAGGCCAGATTGGTAACACTGATTCAATTTTGATTTCTAAAGTTTTATTTGTTGATGGCCTTAAATACAATTTATTAAGTATTTCTCAGTTATGTGATGATGGTTTTCATGTTAAATTTGAAAATGATTCTTGCAAAGTTTTTGATTCTAAGAATGTTTTGGTATTTTCTGCCTTAAGAAATGAAAATGTTTATGCTGTTAATCTGAATTCTTTAGCTAAGCAGAATATTAATTGTTTGAATGCTTTTCATAAAGAATCTTGGCTATGGCACAGAAGATTAGGACATTGCAACATTCACTCACTTAGAAAACTTTCTAGGAAAAACCTAGTTAGAGACTTACCTAAGTTAGAATTCCCAAATGATAGAGTGTGTAACCCCTGTCAAAAGGGAAAACAACACAAAGTTTCTTTTAAATCAAAGAAAGAAGTTTCAACTTCTCAACCACTTGAATTGGTTCACATGGATTTGTTTGGACCATCAAGAGTTTCTAGTTTAAATGGGAAGCACTATGTTTATGTTCTTGTAGATGACTTTTCTAGATATACTTGGGTATATTTTCTAGCTCACAAAAGTGAAGCTTGTTCTTACTTTGTTAAATACTCCAAGTCTGTAGAAAATCTTAGTGGACTCAAGATAAAGACCCTGAGAAGTGATCATGGTCGTGAGTTTGAAAATCAAGATTTTGAATCTTATTGCTCACACAATGGCTATACTCATAACTTCTCTGCCCCTAGAACACCCCAACAGAATGGTGTAGTAGAAAGAAGAAACCGAACTCTTCAAGAAATTGCTAGAACCATGCTCAATGAATATGACCTGCCTATTTATTTTTGGGCTGAAGCTGTAAATACAGCTTGTTATGTTATTAATAGAGTCTTGATTAGACCTGTTCTTAAGAAAACCCCTTATGAATTGTGGAACAATAGAAAGCCTAAGGTTAATTACTTTAAAGTTTTTGGTTGCAAAGTATTTATTCTGAATACTAAAGATAATCTGGATAAGTTTGCTTCCAAAAGTGACGAAGGAATTTTTCTGGGTTACTCTATTTCAAGTAAAGCCTATAGAGTATTCAATAAGAAAACCAAATGTGTGGAAGAATCTGTTCACATCAAGTTTGATGAAACTGATCCACATGAGCCTAAAACCTCTCTTGAAAACCTTGAAGAAGACTTATCTATTCTGGACCTTAATGATAAATCTAAAGAACCTGTTATAAAAGTATCCAGTTCTGGACTTTCTCCAGAATCTGCTTCTGTTGAACCCGAACCTATAGATGAACCTGAAATTTCTAGTCCAACCTTTACTAGATCAACGAGGATTCTAAAGAATCATCCTTTAGAAGCTGTTGTTGGTAATCTGGATAGAGGAACACAAACTAGAGCTTCTCTAAGAAACCAGGTTGAACATCAAGCCTTTCTTTCGCAGCTGGAACCCAAAAATATCAATGATGCTATCAATGATGAATTCTGGGTAATAGCTATGCAGGAAGAATTAAATCAGTTTGAAAGAAACAAAGTCTGGGAATTAGTTGACAGACCCAAGGACACTTTGACAATAGGCACAAAATGGGTGTTTAGAAATAAAGTAGATGAATCTGGAAATATAGTTAGAAATAAAGCTAGACTAGTTGCACAAGGATATAGTCAAGAAGAAGGCATAGACTATGAGGAAACTTTTGCACCTGTAGCTAGACTAGAAGCCATTAGGATCTTACTTGCATATGCTGCACATCTGGATTTCAAGTTATATCAAATGGATGTAAAAAGTGCATTTCTAAATGGTTTTATAATTGAAGATGTTTTTGTAGAACAACCACCTGGATTTGCTAACCCCCATTTTCCAAATCAAGTTTTTAAACTTTCTAAAGCCTTGTATGGTTTAAAACAAGCACCAAGAGCTTGGTATGATAGACTTAGCAATTTCCTTATTTCAAAAGGTTTTACTAAAGGGATTGCTGATCCAACTCTTTTCATTAAAAGAATTTCTAAAGATGTTTTAGTTGTACAAATATATGTTGATGATATTATTTTTGGATCTTCTAAACACTCTTTATGTACTGATTTTTCAAAAAGTATGCAAAATGAATTTGAAATGAGCTTAATGGGAGAGCTTAAGTACTTTCTTGGATTTCAAGTATTTCAAAATGAAAATGGTATTATTTTGAATCAAAGTAAATATACAAAGGATCTTTTAAAACGTTTTGGTCTGGATAGTATCAAGGAAAGTGAAACTCCTATGAGTACTACCTGTAAATTGGACACAGATGAAACTGGGAAACCAGTTGATCAAACAAATTACAGAGGTATGATTGGTAGTTTACTTTATCTTACTGCTAGTCGACCTGATATTATGTTTAGTGTGTGTATGTGTGCTAGATTTCAAGCTAACCCAAAAGAATCTCATTTGCTTGCTGTTAAAAGAATTTTTAAATATCTCAAACACACGGTTAACTTAGGTTTGTTTTACCCAAAAGGACAATCCTTTGAGTTAATGAGTTATTCAGATGCTGACTTTGCTGGTTGTAAGCTAGATAGAAAAAGCACATCAGGAACATGTCATTTGCTTGGAAAATCCTTAGTTTCCTGGTGTAGTAAGAAACAGAACTCGGTTGCATTATCTACTGCTGAAGCAGAATATATAGCTGCTGGTAGTTGCTGTGCACAAATTCTGTGGATGAAACACACTCTTTTGGACTATGGATACGTTTTTAAACATGTTTCAATCAACTGTGATAACACCAGTGCAATAAACATCTCTAAGAATCCTGTATCTCACTCTAGAACCAAACACATAGATGTAAGACACCATTTCCTAAGAGATCACTATCAAAAAAGGTGATATTTCTCTTGAATTTATTGGCACTGAACATCAATTGGCTGATATTTTCACTAAACCTTTAAGTTCGGATAGGCTAAGTTTCATAAGACATGAACTGGGAATGTTTAATCACAACCGGTGTGAAAATTCTCACCGATGTGAAAATCCTCACTGATGTGAAATTCTCACCGATGTGAAAATCCTCACTGATGTGAAATTCTCACCGATGTGAAAATCCTCACTGATGTGAAAATTCTCACCGATGTGAAAATCCTCACTGATGTGAAAATTCTCATCGATGTGAAAATTCCCACCGATGTAAGTTTCTCACCGACGTAGAAATTCTCACCGATGTACAACACTCACCGATTTGTTTTTCTCACCGATGATTAACTCACACCGATGCAAAGTTTAAAGCTTCTGTCTGCCGCCAAGAATACGAATCGTTTTATTTTATTTTATTACTCTATTTTAATCGTTTATTTGGAATTCCTAAATGATAAAACTAAGTCTAAGCCACTTCTTACCTCACCGAGCTCAAAATCTCTCACCTTCGAACCTTAGCATCCAAATCGACCAAGAACCCTAAACCCGCGATGGCAAAAACCAAGCTTCCTATCGTCAGAGATGAAAGTGCAGAACCAAATGCCAAGAAGCAGAAGACACAGCTTAAAGCCAGTGTTAGTGAAGTCAAAACTAGATCGGGAAGGCGACCAGTGAATCCTCACTTGCAGAATAGAGATATAGTAATCGAGAAGGAACTGTGCGTGGAATGGCTACTGCCTAGCAGATCCTTAGTGCTCGAGATTCTGGAAGACCAGAAATGGGTGGATTGTTTCTCGAATAACAATGGCCCATACTACCCGAAATTGGTAAAGCAGTTCTATGAGTCTGTAACCTTTGAGAAATCTGAGAATGAGAATCGGGTAATCTCTTTTGTAAATGGAAAAGAGATGTCTTTTTCTTCAGTAGAGTGGGCTGAGAGTTTAAAAGTACCACATGAAGGTGTCTCTGGGTATGTGTCAAGAGCAATGCCACCTAGTAGTGACATTTTTGATTATGAGACCGCCTTACAAGAGCTGACTGGGAATGGAAATCAAAGGCAAGTGGTAGCTGCTGAAATGGATGGAGAGAATCGACTTCTTTTCAAATTTGTTCAGCATGTGTTGATACCGAGGAGAGGAGATTTTGCAAATCTTAGATATCAAGATATCTATCTTCTTCATTTGCTAAGACATGGTGTAAAAGTCAATCTGTGCAGATTGTTGATGCTTCAAATGGAAGACATGATTAGACCAAAGTCAAAGACCAATGCCTTGTTCTTTGCCAAGCTGATTTCAGTGATGATAAAAGTGAAAGAAATAGCTGAGTCTCAGGATGAGACAGTTGTAGTCAAGAACAATTTCTGCATCACCTCGACTGTTTGCAAGTATATGAAAATTAACTGGAACCCATGGAAGGGAGAATGGGTCAGTGATGATCAGAAAATCTATGATAGGTTTAATCCTGTGGATTATCCCTCAAGACCAAAGGATATGAGAGATCCGAGTCTAAGACCTGATGAAGAGGAACCTGCTTATAGTGATGAGACAGAAGAAGAAGAAGAAGAAGAAACTCCTATGGATGTTGGAGGAGATCCAGACTTGCCCCCAAGTCCTGTTGCAGAACTGGTTTATTCTAGGAAGGGAAAAGTAGAGGAAGTTTTGCCTACTTATGAGGAAGACCAGTCTGTACCTCACCAAGAAGAAGAGGAAAAGGAGAATGCAGTTGAATCGCCTGCTTCTGGTAGGTTAAGTATGAGTCCCTTAATTGGAAACTCAGCTATACCTGCTGCTGAAGAAGAAAGAGATAGAGAAGAAGCTGTACCTGTATCAGAAGATCTTCTAAATGCTGCTCCTGTAGAACTTGTGGTAGAAGATTCTGATGAAGAACGGCCAGCAAAAAAGGCTGTTGTGATACATGAGAATGCACCCATTGAGGGGGAGCATCGGTCTGTGCTTGGGAATGTAACAGTAGCTGTTGAGATTGGAGACTGGGTAGAAGACCCAGGGTTTATAGTCTGTGGATTAGATTATCCAGATTCTGACAATGAGATGTCTGTGGATAGACCAAAGACCAATTATGATCTTGCTGCTGAGTTGTTGCCAGATGATGTGGTCAGATTTCATGATTTGACTAAGCTGAAAGAGGACCTCAAATCCAGTTTTGTTGAAGAAGTAAAGCTAATGGAAACCTCTCTTGCATCCTCAATCAATTCAATAATGACTACTTCGGTAGTTAATTTGGCCTCAGCAAGGGGATCTGCTGCAGTTGTCTCAAGTGATTTTGTCTCCAAATCAGATCTTGAATCCATGAAGGATGAGATAAAAGAATCATTCAGTGCTTCAGTTGCTGAGATGAAGGAAAGCTTTTATGAAGAAATGAAAGTGCTAGAGAGATCCTTCGAGCTATCTCTAGCTTGTAATTTATCTTCCTTTATGTCTGAGCTTATGGAAGAAGTGAAAGAATGCCAGACTCAGTCTTCAAGAATCGAAGCTGATCTGGAAGCTCTCAAGACATCAGTGGTTGCTTTGGATTCCTATATGAGCTCCAAGTCTCAAGCTGACAAGGATCTAGCCTATGTGAAGAGTGTAGTTAGCCAGTTTGTCTCAGTGTTTGAAAGTTTCAAAACCTCAGTGAAGGATCATGTTCAATTACAAGACTCTCAAGTTCAAAGCCTAATCAGTGGTTTGTCAAAGAGTTTTAAAGAAACTGTTTCTTTCTCTCTTGGCCCTCTCACATCCAAACCATCAGTTGATATGAACTTAGTTCGAGCAATATTGAAGGAGGAGATTGGTTCTATTCCTACCAGTGGCTCTGGGGACTCATCAGAGCTAAGCCGAGTGGTGCTTTCTACAAGGGATTCTGCCAGAGAAATCATGAAGATAGTTCAAGATTTTATGAGAGAAGCCTCTGCCTCTCAAGAAGCCATAAAAAGCAAAGTGGACTACTATTTCTCCAAGATTTTCACCAAGCATCAACTCGAACACCACTTCAAGCTAATGTTGGAACACATGAAGCTCCCTCCAGTCACTCAAGCCTTCAAAGAACAAGTGAGCAAGCTCAGAGAATTGACTCCTGCCTTAGAGAAATTCATGGAGAACAAAGATGATTTCCTCTCTGCTATGGAAAGAGGAGGAGGAATTATTATGGATTTCAGAAATCTGCTGCTGCCCTTCTTGCATGTTGATGCTAGACCAGTCATCATCCCTCCTGCTTTGCCTGCTTCTGCCTCAGCTGCTCCCTCAGTCCAGCTGACTCCTGCTCAAGCCATTCAAAGCCTCAAACCAATGATCACCCAAAAATCTTCAACCTACAAGCCTGACTCTGTGTCAGTGGCCCAACCTCCTTTAATCTTTTCTGGCATTCCCAAACCGTCACCTGAATACTCACCACCCGAGCATCCTTCTGATCCTAAAGGAAAATCTCACATTGCAGATGCGGAGTGAACCAGTGGCCAAGCTTTTTGATAGGAATTCCTGTGTAATCTGTATTTGTTGTACTTTTTGACTAACTATAATACAGACCACTTTTTACTTCTCTTTGTTTTATTTCTCTCCTCTATATATATATCTATATATATGCTTTCTCCATTTTTGATTATCACAAAGGGGGAGAACAATAAGAGAGGGGGAGAAACTTTTTATGCGAGAATAAGGAGGAGAACAAAATGAGAAATATTTTCAATGGAGAAAAATAAGGCATATGGGGAAACACATTATCCTTTGTTTTGTTTCCATTTTTATCTCTGATACCTTATTTCTATATAGCACCTTTTTTTTACCTCTGATAACTTATGTCTATATCATACTATTTCTAGTATCTATGATGCTATTTTCTCTGAGAAAATTGAATTCAATACTATACTCTTTACTATTATATGTTCACTATGTTAAATGCCAATATCATAAATTGTGATTATCAAAAAGGGGGAGATTGTTGACCTCACCTGTTTTGATAATCTCAATCATGTATTTATTTGTGTTGAAAATCCCAATTATGTCTTCATCCTCTATGATATTGTTAAGTATTGTTGATCTATACTTTAATTCTTTCCAATCTGTGATCAATCCAATAACATCTTTTTTAAATAGTCTTTGGAATATGTTAATCATCATTTATCCATGTTCATACAAGTTCTAAATTGATTCAAACACAATCGGATGTGTTCTGCCTAAAACAGATAAGTAATCTGCCTATAGCTACTGATAAAGAGCTACCGGTAACCAGTCTACCGATAGACTTAGTCTACCGACAGACAGCTACCGATATACTTAACACAGAGTTACCGATGTACTTATAAATATAGCTACCGATACAAACGTAGAGCTACCGGTGTAAGTAAAAATAGCTACCGATGGAATAAGTCACCGATGGACGAAGCTACCGATAGACTCGCAGCCACCGACGCATGGAGCTACCGATGCATGTACCTACCGACGCATGGAGCTACCGATGCATGTACCAACCGACGCATAGAGCCACCGATAGAGTCAAAGCAACTAATGACTTCAAGCTACCGATGTTCAAGCTACCGATGTTCAAGCTACCGATGTTCAAGCTACCGATGCTGATTACCTACCGATCACTCAACTCACTGTTTGAATTTCTTTATTTCTTATATTTAATCTATCTAACGGTCATATCATACATTTTAATGATTTGTCAAATATCTGATAAAGGTTGTCGGATGTCAGGAACCCGTACCTCGTACCTGCTGAAAAGAAATCTTTTCTGTCCCCTGATGGGAGATAAATACGAGAAGACTACATACCAGAAATATAGGAGATGCGAACGCGAACGTGTAAAGAAAACAAGAAGTGAACCAGAAAAGTGCGGTGCATCCATTATACCAAAAGCGACACAAGCACAAGAGGAACACAGAGAAGCTCACAGAAAATCAAGCATACTCGAGGAGTGTTCTGTGCTTACAAGAAGAACTTCATCGACTACATTCTCACCACCTGTGAACCTGGAGCATACGACACTCTGTTTTTCAACAGAAACAAGAAGAGGACTCAGACTCACTTCTAATCGAATCCAAAGGAGTCCAGTGCTATACTGAAATCACCAGAACCATCTCTAAACTCTATATCTCTTGTTCTGTGATTTATTACCATTCATTTCGAGCAGTGTGTGTTATCTGCTATATCTAACACATACACTGTCTCCTGTACTCAAACTGAAGGATCTGTAAATCCTTACAAAACTCTTTCATTCTTTCTTTCCCACGAAGAACTGTGGTAGAGGTCGTGTGTGACCTGGACAGCTGGTTGCTGTTGTACTGTTTCCCACGAAGAACAGTGGTAGAGGTCTTGGACCTGGACAGTTGTAAACTGTTGAACCCCGATCCAGGGTGTGGATCATTTTTATATAAACTTTTGAGAGGACTAAGTCTCGGCTTGAGACTGAACCTCTTGGTTACATTGTTGTGCCATCTATTTCAAAGTTTTATTCCGCTGCTAATCACTTTAAAACCAATACTGTTTTTAAAGTTACTTTGATAATTAAATTAGCAAGTGTTTATGTTAAGTGTAGATTAGTAAGTTAGTTTCAAAAGATAATCACACACTCCTGTGTTGATTAACTGGGAATTAATCAATCCCTTGAGAACCTAACAGAATATCTACATTAATATAAATTCACTACAGTTTAATTTATTATTTTATTTGGGGGTCTTCAAGACACTGCTTTTAAATATAGAAATTTTAATTGGTACTCAATTCACCCCCCTCTTGAGTAAACCACTCCGACCAACAGTGGGTATCCCACATTGAAAATAGGGTTAATAAAATATCCTATTAAAAATAGGTTAAGGGAAATGAGGTGGTAACCAAAAAATTATTTTTTCGAATGGGATGACATTAGTAGGAAGTAAAAACTTGGATATATAAGAAAAATAAAACTATAAATTTATGATGAAAAGTGATAGAGAACATTTTCAAATGAATGTCGATTACCCCAAAAAATAAACTATATTTAAGAAAATGTTCATTGAAATAATTAATGGTTTTGATAATAGTACACTAGTTTTTTAAGTCTAATTTCCTAGATTTGATGAATTATTCCACACTATAAGAGTATAAATATATGCTCCTATTTCATAAACAAAGTCTTATACATTTATTTCACCTTGAACTATTTCTAATTTATCTATTAGCATAGGTTTCTTCATCTGGTGAAGTAATAAATTAACCTCTATAACTTCATACAATGATCAACATAAACCATTTCATAAATTGTTAAACTTTCCAAAATATCACGCTCCATCAATTTAGCATCATTTCAATGGTAGCTTGTAAAATCCAATTTACATTATCTATATCAAAAATCTATCTATCATATATAATTATCTCATCATAGGGATCACTTTAAGTTTCATCATTACCTTAACCATGTGTTTTTCAACGATTATGTAGTCGTTGAATCATTTTTATAGGTACTTTTCAACAAACGGCCTCAAATATTTAATGAAATAATATTATAGTAAAATAGTTATATATTCCATAATTATTATAACTAGTATATCTTTGATAAAATATTAAATTGAAATAAATATTTAATCCAAACATAAGAACATTAATCACTAATCATCATCCTTAGTAGTAGCATAATCTGGACCATGACCTATTATCTTTGTTTGGTGTATATTCCTATGATGCATGGAGAATCGATTTGTGTAATGTCCCATCACATTGTAGTAGAATCATTATATATTAGAAACATCTTTCTTATCCTTGTTATAATGACCATGGAATACTTTTCCTCCACACTTGAAGCGTACTCCTTTTTCTTATCAACATATACCATGGGGCATCCTTCAACAATTATCCCAAGTGGGAAAATACTTCTTTCCCATATTCCCTTTATCCATATTTCCCCCTCTTTTCTTCTTATTCTCATACTTAATTTAGATGAGATAATACATAGAAAACTTTTTCTCCATATTTTATAACATGATATAATCTCCTCATATGATAAGAAAGTTTGAGAGAAGTGATCCCTTCGAAAAACTATCTTTAACCCCTCCAAGAAAAAATCACTCATAATCGTTGAATTATGGCCATTTATGTTGTTTCCATCCCTTCCACTAGGTTAAATTTATGAATAATATCATACATTAGATTAGGCTATGAATCATAATGAATAATTTTGAACAAGTAAAACACCTAAAATAAATTGAAAAATTTTATATAACTAAACACAAAGTCATGAATATGGTTTCATTGGGGACATATTTACTTTAAAATCCTTAATAATGGACTATAAGGAAAATGTGAATTATCCTATGAATATCCCCCAGGAGTGTCAAACTTTGTTGAGTAGTAAGGAATGTTGTTGCGTACCAGGTTAACCCGAGTTAGGCTTGGAATGCCTTGTTAGATTTGTTAATCATAGGTATATCTGTTCCAGAACTACATGCACATATAGTATCTAGATATGGATGTATTTCTAGGAAGTCCCACATAATATATACAGTAAAAAAATTCTAAAATTTTATTATATTGTTAACCTCAAAGTGTATCATAGGGTTGTGTTCCCTAATCAATGTTTTCCAAATCTAGTTTATAAGGTTTATACAAAAATTCCTTTAATACCAACTATAATTACCCAGACCCCAATAGCCTGAAGTCAGTGCCTTAATTTATTACATTGGTATAATTACAAGGAATTTCATCCTGAAGATCCAAATAGCTTAGTTGATTTATAATCCATATAACATAGATGGAATTTTCCATAAAAATTGAAAGGGTAAAAAACATAGAAACTCTATTAGTAACACCCATAGACTCTTTGGTTAACCCTGTATGTACTTCATAATAAACATCATGGAATCCTAGGGACAAATAAAACATAATAAAGGGGTGAGTAAGTATGATCAGTAATGGTAATAAATACAACAAAAGCTATCATGAACATAAACAATAAGTTATAGTCAATAAATAAAAACACATGCCATTAAAAACTAATTTTGGGAATAATATTTTAAGAATAAAATCTGATAAAATAATTCCATAATAAAACATAATCATGGTTATTATAGTATTTTAATAGTAACATAGACTATGAATTACTAGATTCATAATTTTGGTAATGCATAATGATGGATACCTAAATCATAACTTCATGTCTCCATGCCATGAATTTATTATTGTCAAGGCTTGAAGCCAAGAATATATTATTCTCCAGGCATCAAGGTAAGAACATATTATTTTCAAGGCTTCATTATAATAATCTAATAAATGGGTAAAGCCTTAGATGAAACCATATCTAGATTGTCTCATGATACCTACCGATGCATCGAGGGGCTAGAGGCCCCCACCAATCACTTATTAAGTGAAATGGGTTCATGATATGTCTAATAAAAATATATATTTAAATAAATATTTTAAATACCAATTTTAAATATTTGAATCACAATCATGGATGAAAATACTATAATAAAATCATTGATAAATTCTTTAGGCAAATAATATTTAAACATTATGAAGTGTCCTATACCACTTTGAGATATATAAATATTAATTCATATGGTGGAATAACAATAAATTAATATAATAATAAAAATAAGACACATGATTTGATATATAAATGGAAATTACATAATCCACATTCATGGAATATATGGGGAACATGGTAAATGTCTCACATAAGTAAAAGGGATAAGGGAAAACTCCTTTTTTACATTGGAAAAAGATTTATTTTGGAAAGTAAATTGTATTTGTCATAAAATAAGCTTATAAAAATTTATAAACTAGAAAATAAAGGTTATGGAATATTAAATTATATTTTTGGAATTCATTATGACAAACAAAAGTGAAAACATCTAAAAGTGTTTTTAAGAATCTATAGAAAAGAGCCTTCTTAATGCTGTTTATGTAAAATCTTAAAGAAAATCTAAAAATGAAAAAAAGTAATTGAGTTTATAAAACCAGAAATGAAACATGATAGTTTTTCATGTTAAAATTATGGTATTTTTAAAAATAATGGTGGCCTAAAATATATTATGAGTAGCACATGTGAAAGGTTAATAAATTAGGATATTCCCTTAAATTAGGCCTCCTTATGGGGAAGATTTAAGAAAGGAACATTTTTAAAACATTTAATTATCCATAAAATAAGGATTGAAATATATTGTAATATGATTTTGGAACATATAAACATAATTTAAAATATATACAGAAAAGTAAATATGAATTAAATTGGAGTAAAGATAGAGAATGAGTTACCTGAAGGGAAAATGGGGGTTCGTGTAGAATCCCTTACAACTATGAAAACTGTCAAACATTATGACGCATAAAATTAATGATCATAAAATAATAAATTGAATACCATGAAGATAAATATATTCATGATATGGAACATATATGGGTAGTATACATACACCAGACACAAGAAATAGTGGTGAGTAAGGAAAATCTCATGGAAATGAAAGTGAGTTTAGAAAACCCTTACATTGTGTCCAAAAGTGTTCTTCACCGGACCTTATTGTCCTAGATAATAAAATTAAATATATTGATTAATTACTTAATACCATTTTATAAATATTTGTTTTTTTTATTATAATTTTATTATCTTCTTTATGGGATTTTTTGGTTTATAAAATGTAATTTTATTGTTACGGATCATTCATTTCCTTAGTTTTCAAGACCTATTGGCATGAATAAGTGTATGGAAATTCACAAGAAATGTCAATAGATATAAATAATTGAAGTTATATGTTATTAATTAACATAAATAAGATAAAATAGTTATATAATTAATTTGGTTATATGTGGTGAGGATGAATCATTAGATAAAACATTAGTGATAATCATTTTGATTATTTTGGCGGGTTTTTATCATCACGAACTTGTTTTGTTATATAAATTAATAATGAATATATATATATAGGTCTAAGAACACGAAGTACAATTTAATACATATATAATAATCATGTAAAACCATGAAATTGGTATCATGACCATATTTGGATGTGGTAATGGAAATTTTAAGCTCTTCATCCTCGAATGATATAATTTAACACATCATGGATGATGTTTTCATTTTTTACAACAAAAGAAGAGTTAAGAGAATTAATGATGGATTATTACATCAACATTATAAAATTAATTTATATAAAATATACTATAGGTATAATGTCAATTAGGATAGGTAGGTGAGGAGAATATAATAAAAGAAAAGAAAATGAAAATAAATGAAAATAAATTGAAAAATGTTTCTAACCCTTTAATTCTCCTCCTTGAGATCCTCCATAAGACCCTTAGTTTTGGACTTTTGGTGAGACTAGTTTTCTTGGAAGTTGGGAAGAGGCTTGGGAAGAGTATTTGGAAGTGTATTGGACCGAATTTGGGAAAGTCTCAATGCTTGGAAGGTTTGAGGATAAGGGGTGGGGGGTAGTATTTATAGTGGAGGAGGGCAATGTCTTTTGAATATTTTAATCATTTGATTATTATTTTGGCTCAAGACTATGAATAGTTTGATAATTATCACAAAAATATTAAAATAATGATAGAGAGTTTGATATTATGGGATTACATCAGCCTTACCTCACATATGACTCAATAATTCATGTAATTAATATTTATCATAAATTATCATATATTATTATTCACAAAAAATTCAAGTATTTTAGAAAAATACAAAAATTTAAATCTATTCATATCAGGAATTATAGAGTTCAAAAATGAACTCTATTTTATGGAAATAATAATCTAAATATGAGATATTTAATTTTTAATTAAAATCATCATTTACTTGGAAAATACCAGTTTTAAAATTATAACTGATTTTATGACCCATTGAAAAATTAAGTAAGGTCTCATATAATTATCTTATAATCATAGGAAAAAAATAATTTATTTTATAAGTCTAATTAATGAAAAAAATGTTTCTTTTAAATATTTATATTAATTATAAAATAGAAATTATATATTCTTGACTTACAAAAATACCCACACTTAAATAATAATTTATTAAAATTTTATTTGATAATTTAATTATATAATATTATCATATTTAAACCTATATGATTCCTAAATATTATCAATAATTAAATTAGTGAGGTTACTATTCTATTGGTCAGGTTATTATTTAGATTGGTAATATTACTATTCCAAAGGGTCAAGTTAGTATACATAAAAAAAATTAATTTATCATATCAGACTATAAAAATCATACTGATCAAAAAATTATATGTTCATTATTAGAAATTCAATTCAATTTAGAAAAAATATTATATTTATTGCTAATCCCTAATGTATCATGAGAAGGTGGGTAAAAATAAAATTCAAAACTTCAATAAGTATTTATATATAATTTCAATATAAAAATGATTCCAATTAGCTAATATGGTTTAATATTTATAATAGTTATATTGTGAGTTTAAAAATAAATTTAAATTATAATAATTATGTAAAAAAACAACATTTTTAACTAAAATGCAATATTTTTCACAGTTCATTTAAAAAACGAAACTTCTTAGAAAAATTCTATATAGTGAATGGTAGTTAATTTAGAATTTTTTTACCAAGAATTATTTATATTTCATTATAAATATGTTTTATTTATGTGAAACCATTATAAATACCATTTAATAGTAGTTATTATTATTAATATTACTATGTTTAACTGTTAGGTTATGACTATCTTTCTTAAATAATTTTAATAAAAAGTGTTGTTTCGTAGTGACTGAGTTTTCCATGATTTACATTATATATAAATTTATTTGTAAATACTTGGGCTGTTACACACATGATAACCAAAATAGGAAATACAAACTCAAACCGAATTATAGATATACTATGCCAATGTATGTGTCAACTGAAAATATGAAAAAACCAAAATGAATAAAGACACTGACAAGTCCCAAGTGGATTCTGAACCACATATGATTCCCTCTGCCAAGATATATCCTATATCATCCATCAATCATAGGTCCTTTACCCTTAAATTGTCCTGTAACCATGTTATCTATTCAGGTACCAATTAGGTAGACCATATAGGGTGTGATTACAACTTAATAGGCAACTACCAACTACATCTAAACAAATATCAAGTATATAAGAGTGTACATAGTTTTATAATGAATAATGTGAAAGAAATAAATTAAACATTTTACATTTATTTTATCACTCTCTATTTATCCACATATACCCCTAGGTTCCGATGGACACCCAAACTATTAATACATGCTTCGGATCATGATCTAGTCTGAACCATATGACATATTTAATTTAAAAGTCATTATAGCACATCAAATTTTATTATCCAATTCATCTTAATTCATTATTATAAAAAATTGGAACCATAGTCCAATTCCAATCTCATGGGTGTTGATAGTCGTGTCCAGTACACCTTGGGTATTCGGAGTATCAGCCCCTATACTACACACTAATATTCCCATGCATGAACTTGGAAATATATGTGTATTTGGAGCGTCAGTCTCTATCCCACAATTATATATAAATCAACCACATATATAATATATATCAAAATATCACATTCCTCAAGATTAATCCCCATTAATCCTCTTATCTCATTTCACCATCATAATCCTGCACTAATTAATTCATAAATTAATTAATCCAAATCCATCAATTCTATAATAATAAAAATATACCAATTAATTAATTTAGCAATTAATATATCCAATTAAGTCAATTTAAATATTCCATTAATTAATATAGGGATTAATTATTTCAATTTCACAATCATAATAATCCATTAATTAATTAAACAATTAGTCAATTCAACATCACATTCACAACAATCCGTTAATTAATTAAAAAATTAATTAATTAAGTTCCACCAATTACACAGTCACACATTCCATTACTTAATTAAACAATTAATTAATCTAATTAATCAATCCCAATATCCTATTAATTAATTCAACAATTAAATAATCTTATTAACTAATTCTGAAATTTCACAAAACCCTTAATTTACCTTTTCAATAACCTCATTATTCAATAAATTCCATAATACTTAAATTAATTAAATCACCTATTAAATTAATTCTTTTTAAAGAATTTAATTTATAAAATTTTTATATCAATTATAAAATTACATACATGTAATTGAAATCAAGACTATTGTATTTGAATAAAATACCACCTAACTGAAAATTATTGTCGAATGCTCTACAATGGAAATCCCCAATTTGAGTGGAATAACTCTTATCACAATGAAGAATGAGATCTTGGTTTTAATACTATATCCATGATCAAATGAAACAATATCCATCAAACATAATTCTATATCTAATAATAACTAGGGAAAACACCCTTTTATAGAAAGGGAGAAGAACTATAGAGTGACGGGAAACCAAGTAAGATGAGCTTTACATTGTGGGATAGGCGAATATAATCAATATGGTCTTTGAAGCACAAATAAAATAGGTTAGGAGCACTATAAATTCATCTTGGTGACTCCAAAAAATGAGAAATAATTTTTATGGTTGGGATATGGTTCATTCAAGGTTAATATTGGGGGTTTGGGAATTTTAAAAAAAAATCCAGTTCATTAAAAACCAATGCATGGTTTTCTAGATAAGAGCTCATGGTTTTCCAAACTGTGTAACTTAATCATGCACCTCTACTAGGGGGTGGGTGGGTGAATGGTTTTTTCCTAAGTAACATCCCCGACATGAGTGCCACTAAATCGATGTCCTGATCCAGATCATCACAAGACCTCAAACGTACCTCACTGTTCACCAAAGGTTGCTGACAAGCAGTGAGGGTCTAATAGGTCATGTTGAGAGACTATAACCTCTCTACAAGATTAATCCAAAATAGATCAAAATATAAATATAGGTAAAAATAGTAGATAACCAATAACATATATAGGTAAACATCACTCAAACTGGGTACAATCCACAAGATACAGTAAATATGTCCTGTCATGATACAATGCCATGTGATCAAAACCCAAAATAAAGAAAAACAGTGAAATCCCCAAAATAGAACTGACTCCATGTATGAGACATTATCCATATGTGTTCCATGTACAACTCAGCTCCTTAGCATAGGGACCTTGTCCTTGTCCTTACATGAAATCGCGAAATCTGTTCAGGTATCCAATGACGGCCTGAGTATGGTGTGAGTAAAACCCAATTGGCCACCACCAGTGGTGTATATAGATATCATGTCTAATAGATAGTTCATGAAATTATAAATACATAGCAATAAAAGGAATGAAAATTCAGAGGAAACAAGTTAACATTTTCTACTTAGCTATACTAACCAAGGTGTTGTCCATCATGTATCAACATTCCTATTTTATCATCAATCACACAAGGTTCATGGAATTAATTATTTTCATTTGGAAAAATTATTTCCTTAAATAACTTGGTATAATATATCAAAACATCATGATATCCTCACCCCAGAGCCTCATTCCAGGTGGAATGAGACCATTTGGGGAATAGAGCTCTGTGCCCTTCCTTAACCCATGCATTGTTGGTGGAGATAGAGAATAAGTCCAACTCAACCCATGGGAGGAGCCTCAGTTCTTTATCCCAAACATCAAGACATATACACATGATTATCCACCCATTTACCACACACAAAAAATATTACTTGAAAAAAAAAACCAATATATATTACAATAGTAGTCCATAATAATCAACATGATAAAACATATTATTCCATAAACCATTAAAACCTTTCTATTTACATCACTTATCCCATTTATACCAAATCCCATTCTCAAACATAGATCACTACTAATAATAAATAATTAATTTATGTCAACAAATTATACACATTCAATGATTACCTTAACATTGTCAATTTATCATAAAAACTGTTTCACTTAGAAAAAATCACTTTGGAATATCGAACATATTTAATAAGAATATTACTTCAACTCCAATTAATGAGTACCTAATTTGTAATTCCATTATGAATTCCAATATACTCAACATGTTATCCACATGATTGCATAACAACCTATAATATACTTTGCTAATTTTAGGTCCGGAATGTATCGACAGCCCCATGGATGGATTTAAATGGGTGAAATAATCCTTGATGTATCCATTGGGGACCACGAGGGTTTCCATTAATCAATTAGAAATATAAAATACAAAAACTATTCAAGGTTTCCAATATTACATCATGAAGTGACAAAGAACTAAGTCGAGCATGCCCAAATCTTCAACAAAATTGTGGGATATAAATCATAGACCACCTACCCTGAATCCATCGATGAACAATCCCTCAATCAAAGACTTAGATCCTGATTCAAAAAAACCTAGATTACTCAACCCAGATATCCCCAGAAAAATGATGTTTTTTGGGTTTCGGAAGGAGAAATAAGAAATATGGAAAACATAATATAAAAGAAGAATCATTGAGGAGATTAGACTTACATGGATATTCAATTAAAAAATTAAACACTCTAAATGACCTAGATATGAGGGAGAATCTCCCATGGAAGCTCTTGGTGGCTTTGGCTCATCATTAGGGTTTCATGGGGGATGAAAGCAAGAAATCCCGAGTGGGTGCTAAAAATCCCGTAATGGAATTTTTTGTATTTTTCTCTAATTAACTAGGCTACATGGTTTACCCACACGCTTTTCCAAACTATGTGAAAAATTTGTAAGAGATACTATCCCAAAATCACACCTTTGTATGGTTTCCTAGGATTTCCTCTTGGTTAGTTTAACCATGCAGTAACCATGCACAAACCTCTATCCAAGGCTGCATGGTTACCTGGGTTGCTCCGTACAGTTTTCCCTTACTATGCGCAAACTGTGAAATGAGACCAAGAACTCCTTTTCCTCTAGTTTCGTTCCCCGAACCCCCAAAAAACCCCCAAGCATTCTCAGGAACTTTGGGAACACATATTTGACCAAAATAATGGACTTAAACAGAAACATAAACAAAACATACCTTAAGTGAAATCTCAGATCTAACAACCTCCCAACCTTAAGATGACTTGTCTTCAAGCCGTTCTTCCTTAGTATCATTGATCTTCTAATGTAAATAATTCAGGCCACTAGTACCACATATATTATTCTCTTTCCAAATATTCTTCATGAACATTTTAATGCTACCATAGAACACGAATCAAAGGTGTGACTATGCCCTACAAAACCTTCTTACTACGGTCCATAATACAAACCAGATGCTCCTCGAAGTACACATTAGGATCAATCTCAGTATCCTAAAAATTAATCACATGATATGGTTAAGGTTGATACTACTGATGTTGTGAAACATGAAAAATATAATACATCCCACTATACCATTGTGGATGATCTAATCGAAAATCCAGCAGTCTAATCCTCTCCAAAATCTCAAACGGCCCCACATACCTGGGTGAGAACATTCCATGGTTCCATGTTCGATGGTTAATCAACCTTGGTGACACCGAAAGAAACCCACTATGAACTAGAGAGGTCTATGATGCCGATCTTCATACAACTTCGTCCTTCTATGAGCTGTTTCCATCAACTTTTGAATCAACTAAAACTTCTCAGATGTTTCCTGTAGGAGAATCGATCCCTATAGCCCAGACTCCCGAGATTTTGACCAATACAACAAAGATCTACATGGGCTCCCATAGAGTCCATCCAAAGACACCATCTGAATTGTAGTTTGGAAACAATTTTTGTAAGAAACCTCAACAAGAGGAAAGTGATTTTCCCATGAAGCCCCGAAATCCAAAACACATGCTCTCAACATATCCTCCAATACCTAAATCTATGACTGATAAACTGTAATAAAAAATAGGGCTACCAAGAACCTTTTGTATCCCCTTCTAGAAGTTCAATGTGAAATGTTGATCACAATCTGAAACTATGCTTCTCGGTACACCATGAATCCACACTATCAATCGAACATATAAATCAACAAAATGGTCAACTATATAAGTTTCTAAGATCTGAAATAAATGATCCACTTTAGTCAACCGATCCAAAAAAACCTTGATTTCATAATTCTTTCAAGGCGTCCTCGAAAAACCCACTATGATGTCCATCATTATGTTATTTAATATCTATTATACATTGGGAAATGACTGAAACAACCCACATGGATGCTAATACCCAGCCTTCATATGTTGATAGGTAAGGCATCTTGCCAGAAAACTAGGAACTCCTCTCCTCATTCCCAACCACCAATACTACCAACGAAGATAAGGACACATTTTATTCATTATAGGTTTTACTCTCCTGTTTAATGGATGTAACTCGCACATGAACTCTTCACGCATACCCACAAGTATCACAACACAACCGTGAACATAGAAACATCCATAAACACCAACAACCCAACTAGGTGGTGACTCCCCACCTTTAAGATTTATCTTATATCCAAACACTCTAGATCCTCTAGGTGACTCTCCTAAACACGAATCAAAACCATAGAATCAAACACTATAGATTCAAGGTTCACTTGACTATGCCCATCATGATCCTTGAGGTGATTCTTATCAAAAAAAGCCATCATTTTCCCTTTAGATTTGGATTCTTCAACCACCTGATTCTGACTCATCCTTCCAAGAGAATCCACAATAGTATTCCCTTTCCCAGGTGTGTAAACCAAATAAAAATCGGATGATTTCAGGTAATCTAACCACATTGACTGGGGAATATACATTTCTAGATGAGATATATTGTACTCTAGACTTTTATGATCAGTAAAAACTGAAAACCTCTCTCCGAACAAGTAATTCCACCAACACTTCAAGTCATAAACCACAACAGCTATCTCAAGATCATGAGTAGGGTAATTTTTTTCATTTGGTCTTAACTACCATGACCCATAAGAGAAAAACTATCATCATTCATAAACACTGAACTAATTCAAAACATCAGAGGAGTCACAGAACAAATTGTACATCAAACTAGGTTCAGGTAAGATCAGAATTAGTGCAATAGTCAACCACTTCTTTAATTCGTGAAATGATGTTTTGAATGCATCTGAACAGACAAACATAACACCCCTCTTGGATAATATTTAGATTGGTGCCTTTAAATGAGTGAAGTATATAATGAACCATCGGTAATGTCATGACATGTTCCCCAAGTCTCGTGCTCTGACTACCCCTAGACTGCCTTCAAATGGAAATGGTCTAGAAACTAGAACCAAAGTCATTATCCCATAAGTGGGAGTAATTTTCCAGAGTACTTGTACGCACGCACACACATTCACATCAAAACCCATAATGCAGAAATGTAAACAAGTATTCCACTAGGAAAACCACTTAGAATAAAAGTAAAACCTATTAGTAAAATGGGCTAGAATACAAACCTAATGAAAGACAAGAAGTAAATAAAGGAGTACAAGGTATCTAGAATCCATCCATAGAAAATCCTACCTAAAGGGTGGGTGAGGAGTAGCTGCTGAAAGATTTAGGTATACACCTTTCTTGTCTAACCTCATTGGGCACCACCTAGTCCCGGGCCACCAAGATCTTCATCACGAAGTTAGTCGTTTTCACAAGACACGACATTTTCAGGAAGAGCCCGTGTAGGGGAGAGTGACACAATACATATTAGGGACCCTAAAACATGATGAAAAGACCACAAAGGAAGTAACACTTAAATTAATAAATATCTCACACAAATATAACCTAATTCATAGAAAGCAATATTAATTTTCATAAAGATGAATAATCTTATATTACTGAAGGACTCATGCCCGAGGAGTCATTAAGGTCTACTCATCCAGTGGGACACTATGATCCCCTTGTCTACTACTCATCTATCTGGCCACTAAGGTCTGCTCGGAAACTGCTCATATGATGGGACATTGAGGTCTGCTCGGCTACTGATCATCTCCAAGGCCACTGAGGTTTGCTCGACTACTACTCGCCTATCAGGTCACTGAGTTCTTCACGACTACTGCTCGTCTTCCATGACACAGAGGTCCTCTTGGCTACTTTTTGTTTGTCGGCGCACTCAGTTCCACTCAGCTACTAGTCGTATGTCGGGACACTAAGGTCCACTCGACTACTGGGCCACTGAGGTCCACTCATCACTTCCTTATTATCACAACCAGTCATAGGATATCTGCTCATTGTGCTCTTTATTCTGTGATAATCCACTCCTCATTCCATCGGTGAAAACTCTCATCAATAGAAATTAACATGGATTATGTCAAAAGTTCTTCATCGTCATGAGGGTCCCAACGCAGAAAATGGGTCATTTATAGGATGTATGATTTCAATGTTATCATCATTTTATTGATATGGGGCCCGTTGGGTTAGGGTCTAGTCTGTTTCAGTCAAGTCAACCCAAAACAACCCAGGTCAATCCCGAGTAGGAACCTGCCTAGTCTACCGGGCATGGCTAAGACCCGCTAGGTCGCAGGTCTGGCCCGCTAGGCCATGTGTCCTTTCAAGATGCAGTGGGTGAGCCGCCTCTTCCGAACACTCGTCGAGTCTTCGCCAATTCTACCATTTCCATGGTCCAACTAGGCCATGTCCCTATAGTCATGTGACGCGGTGTGGCTGCCGCATCCACATGCACTGCTACAGACCATTGTTGGTGGTCCGATCTAGCAAACCATGCTAGGATACTACAAGCCTCCTTTTTGCGTTATTGGGTACGGTCAGAATCCCCTGATCACCACCCGTGACTGGATTCCATGGGCCTTTTCTGACCCTGTGGTATGCCTCTAGAATGAACCGCCTCCCGCATGAGGCCTACAGATCGGTCCCCCACCCCCTGGTCAGTGCCGGCGCACCATAGTTCTCTTCATTGGGCCACCAAGTCCACTCCGGTTGTCCATTTTCTGATCCGCAGTCGTATTTGGGATCCATGGGTTATCGTTGTCCCGACCGTGACCTGAAGTTTGTATTACCATTGATCTGGAGGTTCTGTCATGAAAAATGCAAGAACTCCCACGATGATGGGATCTAAGCCATGTTCATTTTGGGCCGAACCCTCAGCATTAGAACTCAAAAAATGAGTTGGTGGGTGGTTTTTATAATTCTAACATAGATAAACCCCAAATCAAAGACCCGTGATAAAAAACCTCCAACAAAAGCCTGGACAATCCTTGGATCATTCCATTTGTTGAATTATTCACATTCATCATAGATATTTCAATACGAGGAAAGAAAATTAACCAAAATAATCCCTAACTCGAAGTCTTATTGTTCATTGGTGATTATCACACCACTTCATTCATCACTCCACAATCTGTCATTGGCGGCCATTCGTCAGTCGTTTCTTTATAACACCAAATATCCATGGGTTTATAGAAATTCACCAATGTTCCAGTAGTCGGTCTTCAGTAAATCCATTAAATGTAAAAATCACATTTCAATGTTTCTGTTACATTTCCTTGCAGCGTCATTAAGTTATTTCAAAAATTAAAGAGCATTTCAGTTACTCTTTGGTTGCAATATTATTACGTTTCAATGAATTTGAAATTCAAAATAAAATAAACTTTAAATTTATTTCATTTTTTCTTAAGAGTGTTTTTGAGTAAAATATATTAAAAAATCAGAAATCTATCATTTTCCCTCAAACCTTTCCAGTCAAGGTTATGTTCTTTCTTAGGTTAATTCACCATTCTGGACGCAACAATGCCCTCAAAATTTTAATCTGGGTACCCCTTTAGATGTTTCTTAAACTGTACACATTCATTTTTTTAAATAAACATTAAAAAGATTGAACAATTGTTCCAGCCTCACCAGGCCACAGAATGAAGATCTATCTGAGCGGCTAGTCTTTAAATAATCCCATATAATTTAAAATATATATTGAATTTTGGGACATTACATTACATCCACCATTTGGGATTTATTTCCTCATAATCGAAAACAATAAATGTTCAAACAAATGGGGGGTATGAAGCACAGAGCTGAGCCTCCCACTACCATGTTCTCTCTTAGAAATTCAAGTGCTTCCACCAAAAGAGCACTATAGAAATAGAACTCCCATGAAGGATACACTCCTATCTATCCTCAATATCAAACAGAATCTTCGCAAACATCACCCCTTCATCAATATCCAACCCCCTCTTGCTGATGACGTGCGATAGATCATGAAATTACCTCCTCAGCTATGATATGTGGAATAAATTATGCACCCAGTGCATCTGTTGGGGAGAGAAAGGTGGTACGCCACCTTGCCAACTCTACTCGTAATCTAAAAAGGGTTGATGAACCTCAGAAAAAGAGTGCCACCCCAGAAAAACCTATGCAATCCTCATCAAGGTGAGACCCAAAAGAAAACATGGTCTCCCTCCTAGAACTCCAATGGACTTGTTATTATATTAGGATAAGGTTTTTATCTGCTCTGTGTAGTCCTCACCTTCTCCTAGATGACCTGCACCTTCTTGGTGGTAGCCCGTACCAACTCTGGACCCATGAGTGCAAACTCCCCGGGGTTTGTCTTGCATAACCGTGATATTCATGGTTTTTCATATAGCACTTCGAATGGTGTCATACCAATAGTGGACTGGTAACTATTGTTGTATGAGAACTTCACCAGAGGTAGGTGATCCTCCCAACTAAGACCGAATTACAAGATTCAAGAATGAATCATGTCCTCTAAAATAATGGTAGACCACTCCATCTGACCATCTGACTGAGGGTGGAAAGTTGCGCTCAACAAGAGCCGAGTCTGGAATGCCTCCTACAATACCTTCCACAAACGGGATGTAAAGCAAGTATCTTTATCTGAGACTGTCGATGATGGGACCCCATGGATTTGTACTATCTCCTGCACGTAGAGGCATCCCACGATCTATTCTGAACCCTTCTCTCAAATGGGTAGAATGTGGGCCAACATGGTTATTCGGTCAATAATCGCCTAGATGGTATCGCGCCCCCTGAATGTAACACCCGAAGCTTCCACTATACACTTCTCTTTAAATAATACAGTACCGTGTGTTGTACACAACTTCGAGTTCTAACACACACCACAATCAATCAAACTAGTCGTTATGAATAGTAATACCCACTTTTTGAAATTTTATAAATTTTATCTTTCAAAATGAACCTCATTTTTGGATTAGGAATATCGAAATTTTCCTAGGGTGAATTTTTCGTATTTTTTTGAAAACTTTCAATTTTTGATGAATAGTGAAAAACACTGAGTTGTAGTTTAAAACCGAATAATTATTTGAAAAATTATTTATTTCATTTAAATTTATTTTAGGTCAAAATTGATACATAATACCTATATAGGTTCATTGTAATTTATTGGAGTAGGTTTATAATGATTTTAGATATACAAAAATTTTATTGAACTTTTTCACCGTCTTTTACCCATCTCCTAGGAGAATTTGAAAATTCACATAAAAATTAATTTTACTGTTTTTATGAGTGGAATTTTGAAAATATGAGGGACACGGTTAATATCAAGAGGTAAAATTTGGTTCAGTAAGATAAAAATAATTTTTGGTAAATAGTAACTTTTTACTTTTATTTACCACGGTTAAAAGTAAATAGGGTAATTAAGGGTTAAAATGATATTATTATTACCCTAACACATGTACTAATTCTATTGGTTAAGTATAATTCGACAAAAAAACCTTATGAAAAAAATATGGACCTTTTTGGTCCACATGGATTAGATTAGGACTTTTATAATTATTTAATTCAAAGAAGAGTTAAAACAGTTAAAATCAAAGTTTAATAACTGAAACATTTTTAATATAGAGTTATACATAATATAAATTAGATTATAATTATTCATTAGAAATATAAAAAGATTTTATACATAATGTAATTTTATTTATAATTTTTAGACTTTAAATAATTTAATTTATTTATGACATAATGGTGATGTAGTAATTACCTAATTAATGAAATATTTAAATAATTGATATTATAAAAATCAAAATAAATTTAATTTGATAGTTTTTATGAATTAAAATAATTTTATATGTTAATATAACGTATTATTGTTGTTTAGATTCATTTTTTTTCGAAGTAATAATGCTGTTATGAATTTAGAAAAAACAAAATACCAAATAGTGTCAAAATTGACATTAAAGAGTTTTTAAAACAAATATTATATTATTAATTCATTTTCTATTCCTAATAATCTACGGATCGGCCAAAAGACTTATATAATTATTGGTTTATCATTAATGGACAACTTGGGGGTCTCTTGGAAGTATATAATATTTTTATTAACTATATAATATAAAAATACAAAGAGACATGGTAAATGTGAAACTATTTAACTAAGAGTTAAATAAAAAAATAAAGTTAATATAGTGACCCAAAACTGTCTAAAACCTATTGGTTGAGTGGTTTGCGACCTATTCCCACCTTAAAATTTAAATAATCCACTTTGGAGCCATTAGAAACCGAATATGAATTTATTATAAAATAATATTTCTAGCATTTCTTAAGGTGCCCCTCACCCTTCTTATAAAAGGCCACTCCCCCTTCTCTCGATTTCACACCTTCAATGCCTTTGTCTCGACCAAAACCTGCCCAAATATTCTCTCAACTTCCCTCACTTCTACTTAGAGACCTTAGTTCATTCAGAAATCCAACCTATGGAGCCCTTTTGATCAAATCCAAAGGAAAAACCCAAAGAAGAGGTAATGTTTTCACCACCCTCATTCAAGTTCCTTTCTTCTTCCACTTCTTCTTTCTTTGTTATTTCAATTCTAAAATAATAAATCCTGTATCTTCTATATAATATGATGTTATTATAAATATGGTACAACCATATTCAGTATTCTATCCCTTACTTGAATTACATGACACCATACATGCATACGTACGGCTTACCGTCTCCACGTCGTGGTGTAATTTTTTTTCAATAAATTATTAATTTGATGGGTATAATAATGATGTATAATTAATATAAATAATAAATATAACATAATAATTATTCTTTATATATGATAAAAAATCCAATTATATATTATTTTAATAACAAAAGAATGATATTGTCGCTCGTGCTTACGTACGGACTATCGTCTCCCTGAAAGCAATAAGATTCATTCCCCATCGTATACATTCAAGACTAATTTTCATTTGATGATTAAAAATAATTTTCAAGGACTTGATATCATTATGGATATTAATAAGATACAACCTATGGATAAAAAACACGACTTATTTAACAAAACATATAAAAGAAAACGAGTAAGTGAACACCCGAAACGACGATAATACTAAAATATTATTAACAAATCAATATTAAAAGATCAAATATGATATCATATTTATGTATATGATTCTTTTAAATTTAATAACAATGATTTAACCATTATTCAAGAGGTTATCCTACCTTAAACCAACGAAATGTACAAGGTAATGGTTTATTTCACAATCTCTTCATTATTCGAGGTTGTTTATACATAATTATCTACTGGGACCTCTTCATCATCCACATCCACGTTTCTTAAAAATTCATTTCAAATCATTCTTAATATTTTATAAACAATGGTTTAATGTCATTTATAACCTTTTTTACCTTTTATAAGATGTTTATAAAGGAATTTTTCCATCACTTCCCAAACAAGGTCCTTTTTAACCTGTTCGACAAAATTAAGGTAAGAATGTCTTTTTTTTGACATATACGGCGGGTGCGGCTATTTTCCACCATTATAAAATCATCAAAGATTCCTTTACAAGATTATATAAATATTTTCAAAGTAAATGTTTTATTGTATAATTATGTGGCTTTTAAATTATTTCAAAAACATATATATTTCTCTTAAATAGTTTTGATTTCATCTAGGTCAACATCCTTTGATGGATTTTAAGCTTATTTGAAGTCGATTCATTATGATACAAAACATTAATACAGTAATGAAGGTTTTGTGATATGTTTAACTATGGATGTGTTATTTTTATACCATTCATGCTTTATGGAGAAAGTATTAACATTTCGTATGCTAGTTTTAATATGAAAGTTTATGTTATGTTTAAACCTATTCAAATGAAGAATGCATTGGACTTAATAAGTGAAGGGTGGAGCCCGCTATAGCTCTTTGATGCATCAGTAGGTATTATGAGACAAACTAGTGTCTTGACATAAGGCCTTGATAAAATTTTATTTGTAGTCTTGGCACAAGGGATTAACTATGTGGTTATGATAGTTAAGCATTATGCATTCCATCATCATGAAAGTTGTTATTGATATTGCATGTGATTATTCAAATAGTAGAATACCCATGTGAATAAGTAAATGGAATTATTTCATTTTATCTTTTCCATATTATTATGATGTTCAAGTTTAAAAGGATTTTGTTTTAGTTAAACATTGCCTTAAATGTTTATGTTTATTTATGAATGTTTTCGCTATATTGTTATTCTTACTAAGCATCTGAGCTCACCCCTTTCAATGTTTTAATTTTTCCCAGGATGTGAAGAAGTATTTTATGAATGACCTACAGGGAATGTATGAGGGGATATTAAGACAAGATGTTGTTGTAGTTTTTTTCACTTTATGATGTAATTTAAGACTTATGAATATATCTAGCGTTTGAAATGCTACTAAACTAACCAGTCTCTCAAGACTTGATCTTTTGTGATCAGACTAATATTATGTAATAATGCACCGACTCTGGGTAACTGGGGTAGGGGCATTATAGTTGGTATCAGAGGAAGTTTAGTTCAAACCTTGGGAGCTATATTTAGATAAAATCAGATTAGAGCACATAGGCCTAAGATGGACTTTGAGGATTAGTATAGAAGAAATTCCTAGAATTTTGGTATTGTAGAGATTTTGTGAGTTTTCCAAGAAATACATCCCTGTCTGGATATGAGCAGGTAGAGGTATCTTTGGTACATCTGTACCTAGGGGTATAACCTGAAAACACCACTTTGAGCTAGACACAAACGGGAACTGGTGTACGACAACGGGCCTTGCTGCACTCTTGGTTACGACACTTATGGGGGATATGCTTAGGATAATTCTCATTTTCCTTACAAACCAGTATGAAGGGTTTATGAGTATATACATCCTCAATGATTTTTTTATGAGTGTTTTACAAGTTTGGAATTATGTATTTCAATGCATAAACTAATCTAGTTTATGCCATTGTTTAGATATGGAACCTAGTGGAAGAAATGGAAATTGTATCAATGCATGCACTCCATGTGGGGATTTCCCTCCGGCTCAATATAATTATAGTGGAGCTGGTGATGCAACTGGTTCTGATCATCTAATCACCATACTGGGACAACTCACTCAGGTTATGAATAATAACCTTACCCATTTGGAGCACCCTGATCCATAGCGTGGAGGATCAACGTTAGATCACATCATGAGGCAACAACAAATGACATTCAATGGGATTACAAATCCCTTAGTAGTTGAGCAATGGATAAATTCCATAGAGAAAATATTCCATGCCTTGGGTAGTAGTGAAAGGAAAAATGTTATGAGGGAACTTTACCACCTCACTGGAGATGCTGATCAATGGTGGTCATTGATTTAAATCATGATGGAAGATGATGAAGTATCAAATATGGAATGGAGGGAGTTTAGAGAGCTTTTCATAGAGAAATACATTCCTCATGACCATCGAGCAGATATAGAAAGGCAATTTCTGAGTCTGAGGCAAAAGGAGGATGAGAATGTCAAAATGTATGAGGCTAACTTTGCAAGTTTAGTGAGGTATGCTACAGATTATATAATTAACCTAAGAAGTAATATTGATCGTTACTTTGATGGGTTAAGTGCGTTTATCCGTCAAGCGTTAGTCTCACAAACCTTCTCGTTGTACTAAGATATTGTCTCATGCACTATCAAGATAGGAAAATAATTCTCTAGGTCTTACGACTTTAAAGAAAAGCAAGAGAAGAAGAGATTTTATGATCACTCTGGAAATGGAAATAAGGGGAAGAAGGGAAAAGTTGAATATCCATACTGCAGTAAATATGGGAAGAAACACCCTGGTACTTTCTTGAATGGAATGGTATTCTGTTAGGAGTGTGGGGAAAAAGGCCACCAAGCTCATGATTTTAAGGGTAAGAAAGAAGCTACCGATGTTCAATTCTACAACAACAGGGAGTTGGGACATTATGCAAATGAATGTTCTAAGCGTTAGTGGATCTTACCTCAGAAAAGGCCAAGGGATCAAGGCCAAGCTTATCCTATCACTACAACTGAGGTTGAAGCTCAGAAAGACGTGGTGGAAGGTAATTTAATAGTTTCCTCAAGTTTAGCCAATGCTTTATTTGATTTTGGATCATCGCATTGTTTCGTATCTTCCCAGTTTTATAAGAAAATTATAGATTTACAATTTGATTTAACAAGGGATTTGTTAGTTAAAACTCCTAAGGAAAGTATCGTTGCAATAAATTTTTGTGAATTAGTCCCCATTAGAGCACATAGATGTTCTTTATCTTCTGAATTCATCGTCATACCCATTATTGAGTTTGATATAATCCTCGGTATGGATTGGCTTTCGGACCATGATGTGAAGATTTGTTGTAAGAAGAAGGAGTTTACGATTTTTGATGATGATGATAAAGAACACCTTATCTTTAGAGCAGAATCGTCACCACCTGATTCTTACCTAGATCCAACCACAGTAGCTCAACTAAATTCAATTATTGGGGAGGAAGAGAATGAAATAAATATGGGTAAGGAAAGGAATGTTCAAATAGAGGATGTTCCTATTGTGAAAGAATATTTAGATGTGTTTCCGAAAGATTTACCTGGACATCCTCCATAATGAGAAATTCAGTTTTCCATTGATTTAATTCCTGGTTCAAGGCCTATATCGAAGACCCCTTATAGAATGGCCACTGTGGAATTAGTTGAACTAAAGAAACAACTAGAGGAATTGAGTAATAAGGGATTTATTCTCCCTAGTATTTCTCCATGGGGACCCCCTATCCTTTTTATTAAGAAGAAATATGGATCTATGAGGTTATGTATCAACTATAGGGAGATCAATGCTATAACAATAATGAACAAATATCCCCTACCTCACATTGATGATTTATTTGACCAACTACATGGAGCTCAATACTTTTCAAAGATTGAACTTCGATATGGATACCATTAGTTGTGTGTGAATAAGGAAGACATTCTGAAGATAGTATTTTGAACTAGGTACGGGCATTATGAGTTTACAGTAATTCCTTTTTGGTTGACTAATTCACCCTTTGTTTTTAGGGATCTAATAAATAGTGTTTTCAAGGAATATCTTGATGATTTTGTAGTGGTATTTATTGATGATATCTTGGTAAACTCCAAAAGCTACAAAGATCCTGAAAATCACTTGCACATTATCCTAAAGACTCTGAGAAGACATGAATTATATGAGAAGTTTAGCAAGTGTGAATTCTGGCTTCAGGAGATTTCATTTCTTGGCCATATTGTCTCTAAGGATGGAATCTCTGTTGATCCTTCTAAGACCAAGGAAATATAGGAATGGCCATATAGAGGCCCAACCTTTTCATACATTACTATTATATCATTTCAATGATAAATAACATAATAGTATTACAAATAGAGGATCCAGAGGTTTAGTGTCTTGGGAAAACTAGGACCACACATAACAAATACAACATCTAGCATAAACATTTATTTAATTTTTTCTTCTATAGCTTCTTATTGGAACTTTTTTTCTCTTTAGTATATGTAGCCACCTAATGATATACATCAAAATGTGTGATATATAATCCCAGTAAGAGGATAGAGAAGAAAAATATATCATGGGGTGAGCATAGTCATAACATAGGTAAAAGATCATGAACATGAGAGGAGCATAAACAAAAGACTTGAAATGTGGCAATGCATATAAATGAAACATCATGTCTTAGGGGTTAACTACCACACATACTTATAAACCAAGCTATAATATTGTTCGAAAATAATTTCACATTTACACATGAGATTCATCAATTTACCCAATGCATTGGAGCGCTATATAATTCTGGGCGCACCCATCACATTTAAACATTCATATTGTGCTATATAATTCCGGGTGCACCCGTCACATCATGACTTTATCATTATCATGATTACCACATAGAACACATATATAATAATGAACATTACTAACCCATGGAAAGTAATGTGTTTCATCTCATAAGAATACATTCATAAACTTTGGGTTCCAAAAGAATGGGGAATAACATACTTGATACAAGAACCATCAACCTTGAATGAGAGGTAAAAGTTGAGTTCTTAAGAGAAGAGTTCTTTCGGAAAACATTTGGATTAACATAAACTTTATTAGAAAACATTTATATCCCTGAAAAGGAAATACAATTATGAAAAAATTATCTTTAAGAAGTGACTATATTAAAAATGGAGTGAAACAGGTAGAACCCGAAGGATGAAAGTTGGGTTCGAGAATTTCCCCTTACCTTGTACCTGAATGCTTCATTCTCTTTAATGTCCTGTATAATGACATTATATTCATTAATTAGAAATACATAACCATGTTTACAATAATATAGTTCAATATGGTTTCATTATGTCATATTATGTTCCTTTGGATGACCTATAGAGTTTAAAAACATTGTTTGGTGATGTTCGTTTTTATGGTTTTTTCTTAGGTGGTTCACTTGTATTCTTAAAACAAAGTTTGGGTAGAACATGAGTAAACATCCCGAAATTATATTACATGTCATTAATGATATTAAAGTAGTTTTAATGATCTTATAATTAATTATATTAGATCCATGTGGATTAATCATTAGATAACAATTAAATGAAGATTATTTTGGTTAATTTAGGCGGTTTTTGGATCACAATGAACTTGTTTTAACTTATCACTCAGTAATATAGCCATAGGTTATTTCCATAACTTTAAATAGAACATAATAAATATAAAATATTATGTTTCATCCATAAAAATGGTTTCTTAACGAGATCTGAAGGTAGAAATGGAAGAAGAAAGCATGTCGTTCTTGAAGGTGATAAATTAAAACCTCACGAACAACGTTCTCTTTAATAAAATAAAAGGAAGAGGGAAATGGGGTTGGATGATATAATATCCCATTAGAATCATAAAATTACATTATTTGTATAATAATGGAGTTAAAATATTATTTGGATGAAGATAGGTGGGTAGAGATCAAGGAATGAACTTGAACTTGGAAGGAAATTAAAGGAGAAGAGGGAGAGAAATCACCTCTTAAATCTGCCTCTTGAGATCCACCTTAAGGAAGCTAGTCTTGATATTTTGATGAGACCAGAAGATTTTGGAAGTGGGGAGGGGATAGGGAAGTTGTTTGGTCCGAGTTTCGAGAAGTCTTGGAGGTTGAGAGGTGTGAGGAAATGAGGTTGTGAAGGGTGGCTTTTATACTGGAGGGGAGTGGGGTTTCCATAATATAAAATTCATTAGTTTACTATTTCTCCACAAGACAATAATAGTGAGTCTTGAACGAAAATTAAATTAAATTTTATAATGTAATCCCAAAAGAAGTGGGCTTACATCAACAAAACATCAAACACGACCCTATAATTATCTTATTTAACTTATTTTGTAAATTAAGGTATTCCAGTATTCATCAAAAAATCAAGTATCTCAGAAAAATACCAAAAATTTACCCCAACCATTTTTGACGTGTAGAATCCAAAAATGAATTAAATCTTTCAAAAATAATTTTCTAAATATTATTAATTTAATATTTAATTAAAATCATAATTTACTTAAAAATAGTTTTTAAGATTAAAACTGATTTTATAGTGCTTTCAAAAATTACGTAGGGTCTTATAAAATTATCTAAAAACTATAAGACATTGATTCAATAATTTATGAATTCTTTTTATGGAATTAAATATTCTTTTAAATTAATTAATTAATTATAATTATTTATTTTTGAATTAGAAAATACAAAAACGTTTACTAAGGTCAAATTTTCACATTCTAAGATGTCTAAATTCTATTTAATTATTCATAGGTAATTTTACTCTTATGTTGGATGATTTACTATTCATAAGGGTCATATTAATATTCATAAGGTTATGTTACTATTCATAATGGTAGGTCACTATTCACCAAAAATTATTTTTGATTCATTAGACATCAAAAATCATCTTGAACACAACCGTGTATGTCAGATTTTAAAAATTCCAAACATAGGAGTGAAAAAATTATGTTTAAGGGTCACTTATCACCTAGAAGTTAATTATTTTGTGTTTTCGTTTTATTTTATGACATAAATATAAGAAGGTAATTTTCCATTAAAAAACATTGGGTCGTTACATTCATCCCCCCTTAAGGAATTTTGCCCCCAAAATTTCACTTTACACAGACAGGTGAAGGTACTTCTCCTTCTTTGCCTCTTCTGGTTCCCAAGCTGCTTCCTCAAACATATGGTTCCTCCACAACACTTTGAAAAGATGGGTTGTCTTGTTACGTAGAACATTATCTCTCCGATCCAGAATCTTTACTGGCTGCTCCTCATAGGATAGATCATCTTCCAATTGCACCACCTCTGAGTTTAGTACATGTGAGGGGTCTGGTATGTACTTCCATAGTAGTGATAAATGAAACACATCATGAACTTGAGAGATATTTGGTGGAAGTGAAAGATGATTGTCCACGTCTCCTATACGTTCAAGGATCTACAAGGGGATAATATACCTTGGGATTAGCTTCCCTTTCTTCTCAAATCACATGACTCTCTTCCATGGAGATATTTGAAGGAAGAATTTATCTCCAATGTTGAACTCGAAGTCCCTTCTACAGTTCTCAGCATAGCTCTTTTTCCTACTTTGAGCAGCTTTGATGTGTTTCTGGATGACTAGAACCTTCTCTATCATCTCTTGAACAAGATCAGCTCCAAGTAGCTTTCTTTCTCCAACTTCATCCCAACAGGTTGGATTTCTACATCACTTTCCATACAGAGCTTCATACGGAGCCATCTGAATACTTGAGTGGAAGCTATTGTTTTATGAGAACTCAAAAAATGGGAGATTCTGATCCCAACCACCATTGAATTCTAGATATAATGCTCTTAGAATATCTTCAAGAGTCTGAATAGTCCTTTTAGACAGGCCATCAGTTTGGGGGTGATAGGTCGTGCTAAAATTTAATTCAGTACTCAAAGCATGTTGAAGGGTCCTTTAGAATTTAGATGTGAACCATGGATCATGGTTAGAGACAATAGATAGTGGAACACCATGCAGTCTCACCACTTCCTTGACATATATCATTGCAATTTGTTCAAGCGAGAGGTCTTCCCAAATAGAGATAAAATGGGCAGTCTTGGTGAGTCGGTCAGCCACAACCCATATCACATTATTTACCTTTGACGTCTTCGGGAGACCCATGAAAATGTCCATAGTAACATTTTCCCATTTCCACATGGGTATAGGAAATGGATATATCATACCCTTGGACTTTTGTCGCTCAGCTTTTACTTGCTAACATACCAAGCACCTTGATATATATTCCGCAATATTTTTCTTCATTTTATCCCACCAGAAGTGTTCTTGAAGATCACTGTACATATTGGTTCTCCCAGGATGGATAGAGAATGTTGAGCTATGTGCATTTTCCAGTAGCTCCTTCTTTATCCTGGGTGATAAAGGCACACAAAGCCGTGTTCTAAACTGAATCACACCATCATCATCGATATGGAACTTTTTCAGCTTCCCTTCCTTTACTGCATTCACTCTCTTTTGTATCTCCACATCATCCCTTTGTTCTTCCTTAATGTTATCTTGGATGTATGGTTGCGCAATCATCTGGGAAAGGTAGGATGTATCCCCTTCCCATATGATTTCCAAATCCATTCTTTGAATATCCAAGAAGATAGGGTCTTTCTCAATCTGTAGCATGGATAGTGTAGCAGGTTCTTTTCTACTTAGAGCATCAACTACCTTATTCGCCTTTCCAGGATGATAGTGGATAGATCAATCATAATCCTTGATTAGCTCTAAACATCTCCTTTGATTCATGTTGAGCTCCTTTTGTGTGAATATATACTTTAGGCTCTTGTGGTTGGTGTATATGTCACACTTCTCGCCACATAGGGTAGTGTCGCCATATTTTTAAGGCAAAAATCATAGCTTCCAGCTCTAGATCATGAGTCGGGTAGTTATTATCATGGATATTAAACTATCATGAGGTGTAGGCTATCAAATTATCATTTTTCATGAGTACACTACCAATGCCTTTCTTTGAATCATCACTATATATCACAAAAGTTTATCCACTTTTTGTTAGTGTGAGTACATGTGTAGTGACCAACCTTCACTTTAGCTCCTTGAGGCTTCCCTCACATTCTTCCATCCATACGTACTTTACCCCTTTCATTGTTAACTTTGTTAACGGGCTTGACAGTCACGAGAATTTTCTCACAAAACGTCAGTAGTACCCAGTTAATCCAAGAAAACTACGGATTTATGTGACACTAGAGGGCCTGGGGCATTAATTAATCGCCTATGACTTTGAAGGATCCACAAAAATTCCCTCACTTATGATCACATGTCCCAAGAATGTGACTTATTTCATCCAAAAGTCACACTTGCTGAACTTGGCATACAACTTCTCCTTTCTCAATGTCACCAACACAAGTCTTAGATGTTCTTCATTTTCCTCCTTTATCTTGGAGTAGATGAGAATATCATCGATAAACACTACCACAAATTCGTCGAGGTAATGTCTAAAGACTCTATTCAAAAAATCCATGAAGATTGTAGGGGCATTAGTAAGTCCAAAGGGAATCACCAAAAACTCATAGTTCCCATACCTTGTACGGAAGGCAGTCTTCTGAATATCTTTTTTCTTAACCTTTACCTAATGATATCTAGAATGAAGATCCACCTTTGAGAAGTATTTATCGCATGTTAACTAGTGGAACAAGTCATCAATCCTTGGGATAGGATACTTGTTCTTTATGGTGATCTTGTTCAGTTCTCGTTAATCGATACACATCCGCATTGTTCCATCCTTCTTCTTTATAAAGAGAAATGGCGCATCCCAAGGCGATGCACTAGGGCGTATGAACCCTTTGTCCAGATTTTCTTGCAGCTGATTCTTTAACACCTCCAGTTCTATAGGATCCATCCTATAGGGACACTTCAAGATTAGAGTAGCTCCAGGTATGAGATCAATTGAGAACTCTACCTCAAGATCCGGGGGAATTCTGGGTAACTCTTCAGGAAATACATTGTCGTATTCCCTCACGATGGGAATTTACTCAAGGTTGGAGCTTTCATTTGACTCAACCATTTGGGCAAGGTATACTTATCCATAGGGAATCAAAACCCACACCATTGACGGATTTTTCAAAGGAGATTCATTATATTCCTTGAATTTGTAGAGGATCATGGGATGGTTCGTAATATGAAAAGATATTTCCTTTTTGTGACAGTTGATATGCACTCTATATAACGAGAGCCAGTCCATTCCCAGTATAGCATTGAATTAAACCAAGCGAAGTATTACAAGATTTTCAAGAAGAATATTTCCACATACGTCAAAAGGTGGAGAGTCAAACACTTGGGTTAGAATGATTACACCACTAGGTGTTTTTACAGATATCTCTACTTCAAGGATTCGATTCTATAGTTATAGAAAACTTGCATGATATAAAGGAATTCATAGAACCAGAATCAAATAATACTTTTTCCATTCTTTAGTGAATAGGAAGTGTACCTCATATGACTTCATTATCATTCTCCACATCCGTAGTAGTGATGGCATAAGCCTTAACTTGTTCCTTTCGATTTGGTGGCTGCTGACACTGATTACCCTCGAGATCATGAGGTTTAGTCCACTGGTTTGCATAGTTCCCTAGCTCCATACAGTTGTATCATTGAACCATGGGTGGTTCTCTCCTTTCATCGTCTACATTTTCCATCCTTTTTGTGTCTTTTTGACACTCTTGATCATGGTTTCCTTCTTTCCCACACTTAAAGCATTACCCCGTCCCTTTGAGGCAGTTCCCATTGTGCAACTTCCCACATTTTTGGCATGTGGGTCATTAATTCTTCATCCCACCATTATCATTAGATCCACCAGCTTAAAACTCCATCTTTCTTTTCTTATCACTATTGCCATGAGACCATTCTCCAAACTCCATATACACTTTTAGAGCACACCGAACAAATTCTTCATAACTCCCAAAGTCTCGAATTGCAAGAGCCTTTTGAAGGTGTGGTTTTAATCCACTAAAGAATCTATCAATTTTACTATCATTGTTGATAAAAAACCCAAAGTGTACCTTGAGAGCCTTGTGAAATTCGCTTCATAGGTTGTGACAGATTCTACTTTTTTTTTCTTGAGCTCTATGAATTCTCTGTCCATCTTCGTTTGAAGGGTTTGTGGGAAATACTTAATAAGAAACATTATCTTAAAGTCTTCCCATTCCATCTCTTAAATATCCTCCCTCGGCTTGGTGTTATTAATCAAAGCCCACCGTTAATTGGCTTCTCCATCTAGATGGTAAATGACTAGAGTCACCTTCTCTGTCTCAGAACAGTGAAGCACATAAAAGATCTTCTCCATGGAGTTGACCCACTATTCTGCAACTAGTGGATCAGAAGATCCACAAAACGCCGATGGTCATTACCATATAAAACATTTGATAGCCAGTTTCTACCTATTTGGTGAAGGGGGAAGTTCCCCATTATTATGGTTATTATTCATAACCTAAGGGAATTGGGTAAGAATCACCATGATGTTTTGAACTCCACCTCCAAAATCATTGAGGATGTCATTCGGGCAATTGTTGCATTGACCCTCGCAAGAGTTGTTGGCCTAATTTCTCCTAGTTCCTACCATTTTATATAATAGAAAAGGTTATAACAAAACATAAGTAAACAAGTCATGAATAATTTATTCATTTAAACAATATATACTAAAAACATAACATATGGGATCCCTAGGTAAATATTCTTGTGTGCATATTTTTACTTAATCTCATACTAGAGGTTTTCTCTTGGGTTCACTAATCCTAATTCCCAGATTAACTAAACCTTGCCTCTGATACCAACTATAACGACCCGGTCTTTTCATACATTACTATTACATAATTTCAAAGATAAATAACCTAATAGTATTAAACAAAGAGGATCCAAAGGTTTAGTGTCTTGGGAAAAGTAGGACCACACATAACAAATACAACATCTAGTATAAAAAATTATTTAATTTCTTCTTCTCTAACTTATTATTGGCACTTTTCCTCTCCTTAGTACATGTATCCACCTGAGGATATACATCCAAAGGGGTGAGATAGAATACCAGGAAGTGGATAGATAAGAACAATATAGCATGGGGGGAACATAGTCATAACATAGGAAAAAAAATCATGAACATGAGAGGAGCATAAATAAAAGACTTGAAATGTGGCAATGCATAAAAATGAAACATCATGTATTAATGGTTAACTACCACAAATACTTGTGAACCAAGATAGAATCTTGTTCACACATCATTTCACATTTACTCATGAGATTCATCACATTACCCAATGCATTGGAGGGCTATATAATTCCAGGCGCACCCGTCACATTTAAACATATATATTGCGTTATATAATTTCGGGTGCACCCGTCACATAATAAAATTATCATTATCATGATTTCCACATAGAACACATATAAAAGAATGAAAATAACTAACCCATGGAAAGTAATGGATTTCATCTCATAATAATTCATTCATAATAATTGGGTTCCAAAAGGAAGGGGAATAACATACTTGATACAAGAACCATAAACCTTGAATGAGAGGTAAAAGTTGTGTTCTTAAGAGAAGAGTTATTTTGGAAAACATTTGGATTGACATAAAATTCATTATAAAACATGTATATCCCAGAAAAGGAATGAAAATTATGAACAAATTATCTTTAGGGAGTGACTATATTAAAAATGGAGTGAAAGAGGTAGAACCAGAAGGATGAAAGTTGGGTTCGAGAATTTCCCCTTAACTTATACCCTAATGATTCCTTCTATTTAATGTAGTGAATAATGAAATTATATTAATTAACTAGAAATCCATAACCATGTGTAAATTAATAGGGTTCATTATGCTTTAATTATTTAATATTATGTTCCTTTGGACGACTTATAGAGTTTAAAAACATTGTTCAGGGATGTTTGTTTTTATGGTTTTTTTCTTGGGTGGTTCACTTGAATTCTTAAATTGAAGTTTGGGTAGAACATGAGTAAACATCCAGAAATGATATTACATGTCATTAATGATATTAATGGAGTTTAAATGAGCTTAAAATGAATTATATTAGATCCATGTGGATGAATCATTAGATAATAATTAAATGAAGATTGTTTGGGTCAATTTGGGCGGTTTTTGGATCACAACGAACTTCTTTTAACATTTCACTTAGTAATATAGGCATAGGTTATTTACAGAACATTAAATAGAACATAATAAATATAAAATATACTGGTTTGAAACATAAAAATGGTTTCATGACCATATCTGAAGGTAGAAATGGAAGAAGAAAGCATGTCGTTCTTGAAGGTGATAAATTAACACCTCACGAAAAACGTTCTCTTTAATAAAATAAAAGGAAGCGGGAAAGGGGGTTGGATGATATAATATCACATTATAATCATAATATTACAGTATTTTTATAATAAGGGAGTTAAAATATCATTTTTATGAAGATAGGTGGGGAGATATCAAGAAATGAACTTGAACATGGAAGGAAATTAAATGAGAAGAGGGGGAGAAATTGCCTCTTAAATCTTCCTCTTGAGATCCTCTTTAAGGAAGCTAGTCTTGGTCTTTTGATGAGACCAATAGCTTTTGGACTTGGGGGAGGGTCTAGGTAGGATGTTTGGGAGGAGTTTAGAGAAGGATTGGACCTTGAGAGGTGTGAGGAAATGAGGGTGTGAAGGGTGGCTTTTATAGTGGAGGGGAGTGGGGTTTCCTTAATATAAAATTCATTAGTTTATTATTTCCACACAAGACAAGAAATAGTGAGTATTTAACGACCAAAAATAGTAATTTTATAATTTAATCCCGAACCAAGTGGTCTTACATCAGAATAACATCATACATGACCCTGTAATTAGCTTATTTAGCTTATTTTGTAAATTACGGTATTCCACTATTCATAAAAAATTCAAGTATCTCAGAAAAATCTCAAAACTTTAACCCAACCATTTTTCGACATATAGAATCCAAAAATGAATTCCATTTTTTAAAAATAATTTTCCAAATATTATTAATTTAATATTTAATTAAAATCATAATTTACTTAAAAATAGTTTTTAAGATTAAAACTGATTTTACAGTGCTTTCAAAAAATACATAGGGTCTTATAAAATTATATGAAAAATATAATACATTGATTCAAAAATTTATGAATACATTTTATAGAAATAAATATTATTTTAAATTAATTAATTAATTATAATTAATTATTTATGACTTAGAAAATACCAAAACATTTACTAAGGTCAAATTGTCAATTTCTAAGATGTCTAAATATTATTTAATTATTCATAGGTAATGTTACACTTATGTTGGATGATTTACTATTCATAAGGGTCATATTACTATTCATATGGTTATGTTACTATTCATAAGTGTAGGTCACTATTCACTAAAAATTATTTTTGTTTCATTAGACTCCAAAAATCATCTTGAACACAACAGTGTATGTCGGATTTTCAAAATTACAAACAGAGGAGTGACAAAATTATGTTTAAGGGTCACTTATAACTTAGTAGTTCATTATTTTATGTTTTTATGTTATTTTATGACATAAATATATGAATGGAATTTTACATTGAAAAACATTGGGTCGTTACAGGCCATCACAAACAAGTATAACTGAGGTACGTGGTTTTATTGGTTTAGATGGTTATTATCGACGTTTCTTTCAGAATTTCACCCGATTGGGTAACCCATTAACAAAGCTCATGCGTAGAGGGGTTAAGTTTATTTGGAAAAAAGAGTTTAAAGAATGTTTTGAAAAAATGAATATAAGATAAGTCAATTCCCTTATATTTACTCTACCAATGGGGAATAATGGGTTCATTATTTATAGTGATGCATCGAAGAAAAGACTTGTTTGCATCCTTATGAAGAATGATATGGTTATTTCCTATGCGTCACTATAGTTAAAAATTCATGATCAAAACTATCCTACTCATGATCTTGAGTTAGCAGCTGTAATATTTTGTTTGAAGATTTGGAGACACTATCTATATTGTGAAAAATGTGAGATTTATACTAATCACAAGAGTTTGAAGTATATTTTCTCACAGAACGAACTCAACATGAGGAAAATGAGATGGCTTGAACTAATCAAGGATTACGATTGCACGATACACCACCACCCGAGGAAGGCAAATAAGGTGGAAGATGCTTTGAGAAGAATGGATCAGGGAGTTTTGAACAAGATGAGAGTTGAGAGGGATCCTATTTTCAGGGACCTAGTAATGTTGGATATGGGAATAACCATGGAAGGGGAAACATCGATACTTTTTCAAATGGTTGCCAAACCATCTTTACTAGAAAGTATAAAGAGTTCTTCGACAGATGATGAAGAATTTCAAAAGAAGATTAAAGCGGTGAATGATTGGAGATTGAATGACTTTGTGTATGAAGATTGAATTTTGAAATTTGGGAAGAGACTTTGTGTTCCCGATATAACTCATCTAAAAAGGGAATTGTTGGACGATGTTCATATTTCCAATTTCTCTATACACCATGGGAGCAACAAAATGTATAGTGATTTGAAGGAACATTTTTGGTGAGACACCCCGAAGAGACAGATTTCTTATTTTGTGTCATGATGTATGGTTTGTCAACAAGTGAAACCCGGAATGCAACAACCTGGTGGAGTATTGAATCCTCTTCCCATACCTGAGTGGAAATGGGATAATATCACTATGGACTTTGTCATGGGACTACCAAAGAATCCTAGAAGGAACGATGCAATATGGGTCATTGTTGATCGTGCAACCAAGTCAGCACATTTTCATGCTATAAGGGAGGATTTACCACTCGAACGTCTAGCAATAATATATGTTAATGATGTTGTGAGACTTCCTGGAGTTCCCCTATCGATTGTTTCTGATCATGATCCCCATTTTACGTAAAGATTCTGGAAAAGTATTCAGAGATCCCTGGATACTGAACTTCGTTTGAGCACTACCTACCACCCCCAAACTGATGGACAATCAGAACGGACTATTAAAACCTTATAAGACATGTTGAGATCATTCTCACTTGAATTTCAGGGTATGTGGGATCAATATTTACCTATTGTAGAATTTTCTTGTATCAATAGCTTCCATTCAAGTATTTGGATGGCACCATATGAAGCATTATACAAAAAGAGATGTCGCACACTAACCTATTGGGATGATGTTGGTGAAAGAAAACTCATTGTCCTAGAATTGGTGGAGGAAACGATGGAAAAGGTTAAGGTAATCCAAAACCACATCAAAGCATCTCAAAGTGGGTAGAAGAGCTATGCTGATAACCAAAGGAAGGATTTGGAATTTCAGGTAGGAGATCATGTTTTCTTGAAGGTATCTCTATGGAAGGGAGTTATACATTTCAGTAAGAAGGGTAAATTGAGTCCCAGGTACATAGGAGATTTCGAAATTCTAGAACGAATTGGGGTTGTAGCTTATCTTTTGATAATGCTGCAAAATCTCACCAAAGTTCACGATGTGTTTCATGTAACTATAGAGAAAATACATGCCTAACCCAACACATGTACTAACCTATGAGGAATTAGAACTGGAACCCGATCTGTCTTATTGCGAAGAGCCCGTCTGGATTCTTAATATAAGAGAACAAGTGCTGAGAAACTGGACGACTCGTCTAGTGAAAGTTCTATGGAGAAACCATAATATGGAAGAGGCAATGTGGGAACCCGAGGAACAAATGATGATGAACCACCTGAGTCTTTTTATGAAATAATATTCTAGAAATTTTGAGGACAAAATTATTTGAAGGAGGGGAGAATGTAACACCCCAAGCATCCACGATACGCTTCTCTTTGAATAATACAGTAGTGTGTGTTGTACGTAACTTCGAGTTCTAACACACACCACAATCAATCAAACTAGTAGTTATGAATAATAATACCCACTTTTTGAAATTTTATAAATTTTATCTTTCAAAATGAACTTCATTTTTAGATTCTAAATATCGAAATTAGCCTAGGGTGAATTTTTGGTATTTTTCTGAAAACGTTCAATTTTTGATGAGTAGTGAAAAAACACTGAGTTATAGTTTAAAACTGAATATTTATTTAAATATTATTTATTTTATTTAAATTTATTTTAGGTAACAATATATACATAATATATATATAGGTTCAAGGTAATTCATTAGAGTTAGTTTATAATGATTTTAGATATATAAAAATTTTATTGAACTTTTCACCGTCTTTTACCCATCTCCTAGGAGATTTTGCAAATTCACATAAATCTTAATTTTACCGCTTCTGTGAGTGGAATTTAGAAAATTTGAGAGACACGGTTAATATGAAGGTGTAAAATGTGGTTCAATAAGATAAAAATATTTTTTTGGTGAATATTAACTTTTTACTTTTATTTACCATGGTAAAAAGTAAATAGGGTAATTAAGGATAAAAATGATATTATTATTACCCTAACACATGTCTTAATTCTATTGTCTAACTATAATTCGACCAAAAACAACCTTTGGAATGAAATATGAACGTCTTTGGTCCACTTGGATTAGATTAGGACATTTATTATTATTTAATTCAAGGAAGAGTTAAAAGAGTTAAAATCAAATTTTAATACTGAAAAATTTTTAATATAGGGTTATATACAATATAAATTCGATTATAAATTTTCATTAGAAAGGAAAAAAATTTCCTACATAGTGTTATTTTATTTATAAATTTTAGGCATTAAATAATTTAATTTATTTATGACATAATGGTGATGTAGTAATTACCTAATTAATGAAATATTAAAATAATTGATATTATAAATATCAAAATAAATGTAATATGATACTTTTTATGAATTGAAATAATTTTATATGTTAATATAACGTATTAGGGTTGGTTAGATTAATTTTTTTTAAGTAATAATGTTGTTATGAATTTAGAAAAAACAAAATACCAAATAGTGTCAAAATTGACATAAAAGAGTTTTTAAAAAAAATATTATATTATTAGTTCATATTCCTTTCCTAATAATCTAAGGTTTGGACAAATGACTTATATAATTATAGGTGTATCATTAGTGGACCATTTTAGGGCCACTTGGATGTATATAGTATGTTTATTAACTATATAATATAAATGTACAAAGAGACATGGTAAATGTCAATCTATTTAACTAAGAGTTAAATAAAAACGATAAAGTTAATATAGTGACCAAAACCTATCTAGAACCTATTTTTTGAGTGGTTTTCGACCTATCCTCACATTAAACTTTATATAATCCACTTTGGAGCCATTATAAACCAAATATGAATCTATTATATAATGATATTTCTAGCTTTTCTTAAGGTGCCCCTCACCCCTCTTATAAAAGGGCACTCCCCCTTCTATCAATTTCACACCTTCAAAGCCAATTGGCTCGGCCAAGCCCTACCCAAATATTACCTCTACTTCCCTAAATTCAACCTAGAGGCCTTAGATCAATCATAAAGCTAACCTATGGAGCCATTTTGATCAAATTCAAAGGAAGAACCCGAAGAAGAGGTAATGTTTTCACCACCCTCTTTCAAGTTGCTTTCTTCTTCCACTTCTTCTTTCATTGTTATTTCCATTATAAAATAATAACTCCAATATCTTATATATACTGTGTTGTTATTATACATATGTTACAACCATATTCAGTATTCTATCCATCCCTTGAACGACATGTCACCATACGTGCGTACGTACGACTTACCCTCTCCACGTCATGGTGTAATTGTTATTCAATAAATTATTATTTGGATGGGTATAATAATGATGTATAATTCTTGTAAATAATAAATATAACATGATAATTATTTTTTATATATGATAAACCATCCAATTATATATTATTTTAATATAAAAAGAATGATATTTTCGCTCGTGCGTACGTATAGACTACCATCTCCACGAACGCGATAAGATTCATTCCCCATTGTATCCATTCAAGAATAATTTTCATTTGATGATTAAAAATAATTTATAAGTACTTGATATCATTCTGGATATGCATAATATACAACCTATGGATTACAAACATGGCTTATGTAACAAAACATATAAAAGAAAATGAGTAAATTAACACCAAAACCGACGATAATACTAAAATATTATTAACAAATCAATATTAAAAGATCATATATGATATCACATTTATGTATATGATTCTTGTATAATATAATAAAAATGATTTAACCATTATACAGGAGGTTGACCTACCCTCATCCAAGGAAAAGTTCAAGGTAAGGGTTTTTTCACAATCTCTTCATTATCTGAGGTTGTTTATACATAATTATCTACTAGGATCTCTTTATAATCCACATCCATGTTTCTTAAAAATGTATTTCAAATAATTATTACTATTTTATAGAATATGGGTTAAAGTCATTTATACCCTTTTTGACTATTTATAAGATGTTTATAAAGGAATCTTTTCGCCGCTTTCCAAACAAGGTCCTTTTTAACCTTTTCGACAAAATTAAGGTAATAATTTATTTTTTTAACATATACAACGGGTGCGGATATTTTCTGCCATTATAAAATTTTCGAAGCTTCCCTTACAATCTTATAAGAACATTTTCAAATTAAATGTTTTATTTTATAATTATGTGGCTTTTAATTGATTTCAAAATAAGAGATATTTCTCTCAAATAGTTTTGATTTCATCTATGTCAACATCCTTGGATGGATTTTAAGCTTATTAGAAGTTAATTTATTATGATACAAAACATTCATATAGTAGTGAAGGTTTTGTGATATGTTTAACTATGAATGTGTTATTTTTATACCATTAATGGTTTATGGAGAAAGTATTAACATTTCGTATGCTATTTTTAATACGAATGTTTATGTTATATTTAAACCTATTCCTATGAGGAATGCATTGGACTTAATAAGTGACGGGTGGAGCCCTCTATAGCTCCTCGATGCATCGGGAGGTCTCATGAGACAAATAGTTTCTTGGTACAAGGCCTTGAAAAAATATTATTTGTAGTTTTGGCATAAGGCCTTTACTATGTTGGTATGATAGTCTGGTATTATGCATTCCATTATCATGAAAGCGGTTATTGATATTGCATGTGATTATTCAACAAGTATAATATCCATGTGAATAATTAAATGGACTTATTTCATTTTATCTCTTCCATATTATGCTGAAGTTCATGTTTAAAAGGCTTTTGTTTTAGTTATACATTGTCTTAAATGTTTATGTTTGTTTATGAAAGTTTTTGCTATATTGTTATCCTTACTGAGCATCTTATCTCAACCCTTTCAATGTTTTAATTTTTCCCAGGATGTGAAGAAGTATTTTATGAATAAATTGCAGGGAATGTATGAGAGGATATAAAGAAAAGATGTTGTCGTAGTTTTTTTTAACATTATGATGTAATATAAGACTTAGAAATATATCTAGTGTTTCCAAGGGTACTAAACCAATCTTACTTTCGAGACTTGATCTTCTGTGATCATACAAATATTATGTAATAATGCACCAACTCCGGGTAACTAGGGTCAGGGTGTCACACTGAATGTGCGGGGTAAACCTATCATGATATCCATCAAGATACCACCATAATCCAACCAGGACACCTCAAGTGGCTGAGTCAAGCCTACTGGAACCTGAGGCTCAGCTTTTACTTTCTGACAGGTGAGGCATCGGGAAACGAACTCTACCAGTCCCTTCTTCATCCCCGGCCACCAGTACTATCATCAAAGATCCTGGTACATATATTTCACTCCTATATGTATTAGAAAATGGGAGGTTTCATAATCCTTTAAAACCTAATCTTTTGATTCCATTGTTACAATGGTGTGCCCTCAAAAAAGGATGGTATGATCTACACACATCTAAAATTTATCAGGAGCTTTTCATGAGGATAACTGAGAACATCGGGCCTCGCATTCAACATATACATGTTGTGGCTCCCTAACATGTTGTAAGAGTTTGGGACTGACAACCATCTACTAGAGATAACCTATTCCTTCACCATCTATTAAGGATATATACATCACAGATAACTGCCCTGATGCATCACTCTGAAGCTGCAAACCAAATCTCTTGCTGAGTGTGTCTTCCATGACGTTCCATTTTCCAGGTGTATAGACTATCTCAAAGACATAGTCCTGGGGGAACACTAGCCACCACTACTTCCTCACGTTCATGTCCTTCTGGGGGAATATATACCAGATAATTTTGTGTTCGATGTATACGGTAAACTGCCCACCCATCATGTTTTTCCACCACATCTTCAAGGAAAAGACCACTTCTGCTAGCTCTAGGTCATGGATCACATAGTTCTAATTATTGTACCTCAACTATCATTAAACATAGTAAAAAAAATACTGGTGTCTACATCAAGACACAACCTAGTTTAGTCAATAATGAATCATAGAACACTACATACACGACACCCTCCTCTGGTAGTCTCATGATGGGGGCACTCATCAGTCTCTGCCTCAGCTCCTGAAAAACACTAATGGCATATCCCTAACCACACAAAGTGTTTTACCTTCCACCTAAAAGATTATAATGGTGTTTCTACCAAATAAACATTATTCATGAACCTCCAGTAGTACCTATCCTATCCCAATAATCTATGTACCTCAGTAATGCTCCTGGGTGGCTCCCAAGAAAGCACCACCCCAATCTTTGCTTGATCCACTAAAACTCCATCCTCTGTAATGACATGGACTAGAAAGTGGACCTCATGAATCCAGAACTGACACACTGATAGATTCCCATAAATTTGGTGCTCTCAGAGTGTATCCAAGACTATCCATAGGTCTATAACGTGCTCCTCCTCAGATGTTGAGTACACCAAGTTTTCATCAATGAAGACCACAACAAATCGGTCAAGGTAAAGCTTGAAGATCCTATTCGTGAGTCCCATGAACTCTACTAGGGAATTTCACTCACTGTATGGAATTATCAAGAACTCATAGTGGCCATACAAAAATTTAAAGGCTTTCTTTAGTACATCCTCATAATGCACATGAATCTGATGATTGAATGATCTGAGATCTATTTTTGAGAACCATCCCTCTCCCATAAGCTTATCAAAGATGTCATCAATCCTAATTAGTGGATAATTATTCATCAAGGTCACCTGGTTCAGGGAAAATTAGTCCATACATATCCTCAAACTCCCATTTTCCTTCTTGGAAAATAATATTGGGGCTTACCACGGTGAAAAACTAGGCCTCATGAAGCCCTTCTCCTTAAATCCTCGAGTTTCACCCTCAACTCTTGAAGCTCTATGGGAGCCATTGAATATACTGATATTGGTGTCATTCCATGGTATAAATCAATTGCTAAGTGTACATTTCATTGAGGAGGTATTCTCAGAACATCTCCGGGAATGACTTCTTCGTACTCATCCACCACTATAAGAAAAGTTTTTACTCTTCTCGTCCACTGCACCAATGGTGAGGCTAGCCAATAGGTGAGTGATCAGCTGCACCCTTCTTTGAGAAATTCCATCATGAAATATAAGCACTCCATTCTCACCAGTGATGGAAAACCTAGAACTGTATCCCTTGAAACATCACACACTGCGTCTAAAGCAGTCGATTTGAGCATGAACTGTGGATAAAAATTCAATACCTAGGATGACATCTTAAGGCACCAACACTGCCACTAGGATATCCCAGATGAAGCTCTCAACTCCCAATGTAACTAACACTACCTGAAATCGTGTGTAATCATTTAATTCCCTTCTGTACGAGTCTCTAATAGTAATTATTGATCCAACAGTTCGACAGGAATCTCCGAGCTCAAAACAAGGTCCATGGCATGGAAAGAGTGTCTAGAACCTATGTCTATAAGAACTGTAGCATAGGTGGAGAAGACACAGATCATACCCCTAATCATCTCTGGAGTTCTGTGGTCAATGGAATCTACCACCTATAGCTAAACTCACCCCTTTCCACTAGCTCATAGAGCCAGTGGTGGGCCACCTTTGGGTGGTGGTGGTAGCACATTGAACCTCCCCCCACCACCAGCTACTCTATCAATTTTTCTACCATGTTTTCCACCCTGGGAACCACCCTACTCAAACCTATGCCTCTTCCTCAGGGGTACCTATATAATCCTCCAATCATATTCACATAATATCGGGCAATCATGAGCCATGTTCCCCTACCTGGCATATGAGTAGCACAATCTACCCTGATAACGACTCCCTCCACCCCGGGGGTATTGTACCACTAATCCAGTGTCATGGGGTTTTCCCCCTAAATGAATGGTTCACTTCGGCCTCTATGTCTTCTGACCGCTACCCATAGCTGAAGACTCTATCACACGAGTACTACTTGTAACTCCTCCTGCTGTCACCTTCCCTGTATGAAGCTACCCATGAGTAGGGCACTCTCTAACACCCTAGTCTGAGTAGTGATGGAAAGTGATACCATGGACACCCTGACCACCCTACATAGTCACCAATCAAATGATCGATCCCTGGATAATGAGTCTCGCACCATGAACACGTTTTAGTGAGAATTCATAGGGGATCTCACTGAGTACACTGATGCTATCTTGCCACCTTTCTGTATGTAAAGTAGGTAGCACTTGTATGCGTATTGAGTGAAACATCGATATAAAGAACTCATATATAAAGTGTCACTCACAGTTTATCCCGGTGAGGGTTTCCTCATCATGTGTATAGATCTTCAAGCTTCACCATCTCCACATTGTTCTCTAAAGAAGCCTCAAAGATATGACTACCATCTGGTCGGGAGGCGTCCTCTCTAGTCCGAAGACTCGCATAATCGCCTCGAGCCAATCCTCTACTACCTAGGGGTTGATCTCACTTCTGAAATAGGGAGGTCTCTTCCTTTGAAACTCATATAAGGCACTAATTCTACGTGCATCCTTTAATGGTTGGGTCGGTATCATCTACTGATCAACGGGTGGAAGTTATGTTGGTTCACCTCCCAGTTTCACCATCTCCAGTAATGGTCCATGGAATGATGCCGCGTCACAAAGTGTACCATCCTCATTGTCATGCATTGGGATCCTCACAGGTTGTAATTGTCGAAACATCTTGAAATAGACCACAGTGAACCGTAATAAATAGGTGATACCTGGTGATATGATTCCGAATTAAGAAGAACCTGAGGAAACACTCAATTCTTATATGATGCTTACAACCAGTGGTTTCATGTACCGAGTCGAAAATCATAATTCAGGGTCCTAGTGTTGGATGCATTGTCTACCACACTAACCCTGGACTCCCATATCATAAATGTAAAACATGAATGATTCAACATGGTTTCCTTAAAACAAAACAATAGACTCTTGGTCTTTAAGGTAGAACTGAACCCCTATGACTCCAATTTGTGATGAACCATCCTCTAGGGACCATGTTGTGACTAATCGAAGCCCGTGTTCTGATGGATAGGGGATAGGGACTAGAACATAAGGTATTATCGCATAAGGGGGATGTATTTTCCTCTGTACCTATACACACGCACACACAAACACACATCCAAACCCATAACAATGAAAAGTAAACATTCATGACATTAAGATTACCACTTAGAGTAACAGTACAAGGTGTTAGTAAAAAATGGTCCATAATACAAAACCAATGAAAGAAAATTTGTAAACAAGGGGGTACAAGGTCTCCAATAATCCATCCACAAAAAAGCCTACCTAAAGGGTAGGTGAAGAGTAGCTGTCAAAAGCGATAGTAGTACACCATGCCTGTCGTACCACACTGGGAACTTCCTGGTCATGGGCCACCAAGGAATCCATTAATAAGTTAGTCATATGCATAAGATATGACCTGTGTGGGTGAGCCCGTGGAGGGGTGAATAACACAATACTCAATAGAGACCCCAGACCAAAAAGAACTGACAACAAATGAAAGAACACCTGAAACAATGGGAAAATCACACAGTTATAACCTAAAGAATAAAATTAAATAATATTATTCATAATTATAAATCAATTTGTAATATCATGGGACTCATACTTGATGATTCACTATGGTTTTCTCGTCCACTGGGACATGGAGGCCCACATGGGTACTGCTTGTCTTCTAGGCTACTATGTTTTTTCTCAGCTACTGCTTGTCTGCTGGGCCGCTGAGGTCCACTCAACTACTCCTCATCTGCCAGCCCACTAAGGGATGCTAGGCTAATACTCATCTACCAAGACACTGAGATTCGCTCAGGTACTGCTTATCTTTTGGGAAACTGAGGTCTGCATGGATACTACTTTTCTGTCGGGCCACTGAGGTTTGCTCAGCTACAAGTCCACTAAGGTCCACTCATCACTTCTTTCTTATCACAGCCAGCCACATGATTTATGCTCATAACGCACATGATTCCAGGATAATATACCACTCAATCCATCATTCATAACTCAAATTCCATATAAACTCACTTGTAGTATGTCAAAATGACCACCTCGTCGCTAGGGTCCCAATGCTGCAAACTACTCGTCGATCAGACATACTGTTTTCATGTTATGACCATTTTTATGAAATGGGGTCTAGTTTGGTTTGGGTCTGGTTCGACCCCTTCAATGCAACCCGACCCGACCAAGCCCAGAGTCCACCAATCCAAGCTAGGTCAATTTCAGGTTGGTTTGTAGGGCTGCGGGTCTGGCATGCCTTCTCCAACCCGGCCACCTATGAGATGGCTCGCCTGCTCCAACTGAGACACGATGGGTGAGCTAGATTTTCTGAATGGGGTGTGGGTCACCACAGGGTTCATTGCTACTATTGTCCGACAGGATCGTGGACATCCATCTGCATCACACAGCATGGACACTTCTTCCCTATGCGCTACCAACCGATTTGGGTGAGCTGCCACTAGCCATTGCTTGTGGCCTGATCCACCACCCTTGGAAGGATGCCATGGGCCCCCTTTTTGAACCACCTCCACCAGATACTCCTGAAAGACCCTACTCATAACCCATGGTCGGATGCTGCGAGCCTTTCACTCCACCATGGCACATGCCGTCTTCTGCACGTAGCTGCTGCCACATGCCTCCGCAGGTCATCACCATCATCGACAATCTCTTCCTCGGACCATCGGTTCTTCTCTAGGGGTCTGTTTTCCAATCCATGAGTATATTTGGGATCCTCGCAGTGTCATCATCCTTCATATAGTCTAAAGGTTGTATTTTTGTCAAACCCAAGGTTCGGTCACGAATAACACAAGAACACCCATGATGGAGGGATTCATGCATTTTTAGTGTCAACCCAACCCCTCTAGGGTTAGAGTAAAAAAATGAGTAGGGAGGAGGTTTTAAGAATTCCAACATAGATAATTCCCAAATCGATGCCCTAAGATCAAAACCCTCATTCAAAATCATGTACGATAAGGGAATCATTCCATTTGTTGAATGATTCACGTTTTTTTGGATATTTCAATATATGAAAATTAAAATTAATCAATAGAAACCCTACCTCGAAGTCAGATCTATCGTTGGCGTGGATCACACTGATTTGTTTGTCACTCCACAATAAATCATTGGCGGCCATTCATCCATCATCACTTTCCCACTCAAAATTTCAAAGGGTTCTGTGAAATTATAAAATGTTCCAATGGTCAGTCATCAGTCTATCCATTAATGGTCGAAAACTTGTTTCATTGTTTCTATTATATTTTATTGTAGCGTCGTTTTTCTATTTTATAAATGAAACAGTGTTTAAGTTATTCTTGGGTTGCAACACTGTTACATTGAAACAAATTCAAAATTTAAAATAGATTAAACATTGGTGTTTATTTTAATTTTCCTTAAGTAATTATTTTAATAAAGTTTCTTAAAATGACTGAAAATAACTTTTTTCCCATGACCCATGCTAGTCAAAGTTATTTTCTTTTATTAGGTTAAGTCTTCATTCTGAACACAATGGTGACCTCAAATTTTTAATCAAAGCACCTGTTTAGATGTTTCAAAAACTGTACACATGTGCTATTTAAAATAAATAGTAAAAATCTCGAACAATTTTTTGAGGGTCACTGGGACACAGATTCATGTGTCGTCTGATCTCCTGGTCTTGAAATAATACTATATAATTAAAAAAATTACAAGGAATTAAGGGAAATTACCTGTAATAACTGGTCAAACCCTAAACACTCTGGATATCAGAATCATTCATGGGATTCTCCCAAAAGCCCATAGCCTGCACCTTCTTTGGATCCACAGATGCACCTAAGTCAGAAACGATAATTCCCACGAAATTCATTTTATCAATCTAGAACAGACATTTTGATATCTAGGTGTAAATCCTATTATCTCGTAGTATACTAAATATGATATAATGATGTTTTTCATGACATTAAAGAGTTTGTGATTACACCATGATCTCATAAAAAAAGACAACCTTGAACTAATCTAGGTGTGGGAGAAATATCTAGTCCATTATTACTAAAAACACAGCTTGTGCATTAGTCAACATGAACAACATCACTGAAAATTCATTAAACTCATACTTTATTGGGAAAGTTATCCATGGTACATCAGAAGGTATAACCCTCAATTTATGGTATCATAATCTAAAATTGATCTTGGAGAACACTGCGACACTCCACAGTTGGTCAAATTAATCATTGATTCAAGGTAGCGGGTATCATTTCATAACTATCATTTGATTAAAATTCCTGTAATCGACACATAACTGCAATGACCCTTCGACATTCTTAGAAAAAAACATGGGTAATCCCCATTGAGATGTACTAGGATTAATGAAACTATTTCACTCAAACTCTTCTAGGTGATCCTTAATCTCTAGGGGTTCTCTTTAGGCCATTGGATATGGGAAAATATAAATTGGTTCGTCCCCAAGAAGTAACTCGATTGTGAACTCCACATACCTCTTGGAAAGAAGAACTGATAAATCATGAAGTATCACATCCTATAAAAAATACACCACATTAATAAAAACATGTTTCTCCACATCTAAATCATCAATAATAAGGCATTCCCTTTGGGATGTGACTTCCCCTAACTTCTAAAAAAAATTTCCCTGCGCGGCCTACTCATACATCCCACTCACCATGAAAGGAAAGTCTCTCCATTGGGAGACGATAATATTACCCTATGATAGTAACAATCTATATAGGCCTAATAAAACACTAGCCAATCCATACCCAATATCAGGTCAAAACCTGACATCTTGAGGAAAATAGGTTCCACAAAAATCATTACCACCAACCTCTAATGGACAATCTCTACTCTCTCTGATATCCTCAACTCACACCCCCAACAGATTATCAATTGACATAACCCCAAAAACTCATTCCACACATCATCCCAACATAACCACAAACTATACATAAATAAATGAGTTTGTGGAACCTATGTCAAATAAAGCATTAGTGAGTGTGGAAGCTACAAGAATCATACCTCGACCGGTAGACAGTTTAGCCTCACCACATTTATGAGTAGACTAAACTATATGATGATGGCTTATACCATTACACTAGGATCCAGCCTAAGTAATCTACATGTCATTGTCCTAATGGTGCAGCTGGTCTCGTCCCGACGTTCTAGGTCCACAACCCCTACCAGTATGGCTAGTGGAGCTCCAGTAACATTCTTGATATAGGGTGATCGATCCCCTCCCACAGTCTCCATCTACCTATGACTCCCATACATACCCAAAATCTGAGGGATCTTGTATAACCTATGTATATGTCCCAACCTACCAAAAGACCATCACATGACTGGTGGTTTGTTAAATTGACCCTGCATGTTCCCTGGACCTTCCACATTGATAACAGAACACCTGATCACCACCTTAAGAAGATGAACCTCTCTTATGACTATTATATGCTTTTTCACTATTTTGGAAACTTCCAAAATGATGATTCCTTCCCCCAGAGGCTATAACACATGTACTCCCAGCTAGAAAATCAATTCAACCTCCTGAAGCTCTATTAAAATTACCTTCTATGATAAGGGATTGGTCCACTACATCTGTGAAGCTCTTCATGCTGAAGATGTTCACCAATGGCATAATCTCATGCATAAGCCCATTCTTGAAGTTTTTCTTCAGAGTCACCTCATCTCCATCCATGTTCAGGATGAATTTTCACAAGTTAATGAAGTTAATATCATAATCCATAACTAACTTTACCCCCTAAGTACAAGTCATAAACTCTTCAACCCTCTCCCGCATCACGATTTCTGGCTAGTAATGTTCCAAAAAACATTTATTGGAAATACTTCAATGCAATTCTTCATCTTTATCCATTTGAACCATAATATCCCACCATCGTTAGAACATACCTCTAAAAATGTAGGCTTCTAACTTGGCTTTCTTTTGAATAAGAGTCTCTTGAAGGCCAAGAATAGCCATGACAGACTCTATCCAAAACCCTAATGCCTCTGGCCCACCCTCTTCAGTGAAGGTTGGAGGGTGTTGTAGCTGAAACTCCTTGGTCAGCACGAATATACTCAACACAACCCTCCTAGGTCCCAGTTACATCATCAGCATAAAATGACCTAAATATCCATAGAACTGATCTTCCCTATTGTCTTTAAACACTAGATCCAATTTCTACACTACTAGGGGTGCATTATCATCAACATCCTTTTGTTTCCCACCCATCACACACCTTCATGGAGGAATTTCACTACAATGCCTAACATGGGATTTAAAACGAAAACTATAAATATTTCACGAATATAAAGATTGGATCTTCCCAAGACAACAACAAACCATTTCACACACACTACCCAAACAAGTCTAATCATACCCAACACTCTACCCTCAACCATCCCAACAATGGCCATGGATAACCTGAGAAATTAACTCACACGACCATAATCCTTTCCTTCTACATCATTTCAAAAATATTCTCACATCATCACTTACACCAATAACATTTCATTTCACATAACTACCTTTATCAAGTATAATTACATAATTAACATTTATTAATTTTCTATTATTTTTAACCCATTTGTATTGATTTGTTAGACACTATTTTTTCACCATTTTTATGAATGCCAAATTCATTCTGCCCTCTATATCTCACACACCCATCCCATGTGTGTGTTCCTACTATGATTCAAGTAACTTATATACATATGTACCTAGAATGGTGCATGAATGGACAACCTCATTTTATTCCAACCATGAAAAAATAACCTAAAATTATATTGTCACAACACATGTGAATCACCCAATGGTGAAATATAATCAAATGTTACAAAAGACAACAAGAACAACAATTAACTCACTGGGTGACTAGGGGTTTCCCCCATACTTGGGTTAGCTACTCCAAGGAATGAGCTCATTTCCAAGGACTGACACTATCCTAATCAGCTGTCTACCATCCCCAAATAGTAATAAATAGAACATAACTCATTTGTTACCAATTTTTAATTTCCCTAACCCAGGTGCCACTAAATATGTTCCCAGAGCTGGGTAATCACATGACCACATGTGTGCCTCCCCATTTTACTAAGGTTTTTGACTAGTATAGAGGGTATAAAAGGGCACATGGGGAGACTTTAACCTCTTTACCATAGTAAGAGACAATAGATAAAAATATAAATAACATAAAAGATTGGAAACAACAAATAACTTGCACAACTAAACATATCACAAAATAGTTATAATCCACAAGAAACTGTAAATAAGTAATTTAATGCTACAATGCCATGTGAAAAAACCCAAAATAATGAAAAATATTGGAATCTACCAAATTTTCCTAACTTTATGTGTGGGACATCATCCATTCATGTCCCATGTCCCACTCAAATCCCTTGCATAGTTCCCTTAACATTGTCCTTACCTGAAAGCATGAATTCTGCTCAGGTACCCAAAGGCAGCCCGAGCATTGTATGAGTACAACTCAATAGGCCACCACCATGGGTGTCTACAGATATCTAGTCTAATAGATAGTTCCTGAAAGTATAAATATATAAAAAGAAAATGAATGAAAATTTAGAGGCCACTAGTTAGAAATATCTACATAGCTACACTAACAAATGTACAATTCCTTATTTCTAATCATTTATAGTTCATCATAAATCACACATGGTTCTTGGAATTCATCGTTTTCATGAGAAAAAATTATGTCCCTAACTGACAAGGGATAAAAAAACAAAAAATCACAAGATTGTCACATCAAAACCTCATTCTGGGTGGAATGAAACTGTTAGGGGATTAAAGCTTTGTCCCATTACCTAACCCATGCATTGTGGGTTGAGTAAGACCATTAGTCCAACTTGAACCATGGAAAGAGCCTCATTCCATTATCCCACACCTAAATCCGTGTTCATATTTTTATCCATCCATTTACCACAAACAAACCATATCACAACTAGACACATCAAATACGTATAACAATAATTATCTATAACAATCAACATGGTAAAAAATATTGTCTAGTATCCCATTAACACATTCCTATTTACACCACTTATCCCATTTAGCACAAATAAAATTCTCAATCTTAGATCAGTAAGTGTAATAAATAATTCACTTATGTCAACCCATTACATACATTAATAGATCCCCTTCAACATATTTCCCATTCCACATAACATTATCAATTTAGCATAAAACTCGTTTCACCTGCACTAACTCTTTTAGGAATATCTATAATTTTCCATAATCCCCATACCTCAACCCAATTACTAAATACCTCATTTTGTCATCCCTTAAAAATATCAATATACTCAACAAGTTCTCTACATGATTTCGAAACAACCTAGAACATACATATCTAATTCTAGGTTTAGAATGTTCCAGGACAAAACATGGATGACTTTAAATGGGTAAAAAATCCTTTATTCATCCCTTGAGGACCATAAGGTATTACATTCATTAATCAGACACCCAAATTTCCAAATTTATTCAAGAGATTCAAAATAAAATCATGAAGAGAGAAAGAAAAAATTTGGGCATTCACAAATCTTCAATGAAACAAGCGGGATATTACTCGTAGACCACCTACCTAGAATCTGTAGACAAATTCACCCTCAATCAACACCTTAGATCCCAATTCATCCAACCCTTGAATTCTCAATAGTGATGTCAATGAAGAAAATGTGGGTTTTAGAACATTGGATGGAGAAGGAAGAATGATGCAAGCCCTAATTTAAATGAGGAAGAATGGAGGAGATTAGAATTACCCATATCTTCAGTTCGCTACTGATGACACTCTAAATGGAATATAAATGAGAGATAATAACCTTTGGAATCCCTTGGGATATTTGAATCATCACTAGGGTTGAAAGGTGGAATAAAGGAGGGAATAATGAGTTGTGGTTAAAAATACTGTAATGGAATTTTTGTATATTTCTCAACTTTATTGGGTTGGATGGTTTACCTACACAATATTCCAAACACTACACAAACCATGCGAGAGCTACTATCCCAAAATCACCCATTCACATGGTTTCTTAGGAATTATACATGGTTAGCTTAACTGTGTAGTATCCATGTGCAAGAATCTGTCCAAGGATACATGGTTACATGGGATGCTCCACATGGTTTCCACTAATAGTGTGAAAATTGTGCAACATTCCCATAAACACATTTTTCATCCTATATTATGCCTCGAATCCACAGAACATACCATGCCTTCTCATGAACATTGGGAAAAACATATTTTATCAAACTAAATAACTTAATGTGTATCATAAAAAATCATATAATTTATGAAAAATATCGGATCTTACATCCTAAGAGGGTGAATTGTTTGACAAATAGTGTTCCACCAATGTAATCCCTATATTTGATGTGATACGGAATTTTGTAGGCAAAGTAACACAGTTTGGAAAAACCATATACAAATAGTGCACTATCCTTCATCCTTCCAATTTTATTAAAATCTAACCCCAACACCTTGAAGATAAATCCCATAAAAAATAAACTCAAAATAAGGAAAAAATTTAACTTTAGAGTTTCTTGAGACATATCCTAAAAAGTTCATGATCTTACAATCTCCTCACATTATAACAACTCATCCTTAAACTATACTCCAAAGCATATCTATGATTATGAGTTAAAAAGATCAATTCACTGATCTTGTATATACTCTTATCTCTTTCAAATTTTCTATTGAACACAACCTTGGTGCCAAAATAAATGAATTACCAGCACAAATTTCCCCACAACATTGTTTCCCTATGATTCAACAAGCATATTAGATGCTCCACAATGAACGCATCCATCTTAAGATCAAAATAATTCACATTGATCACCTAAGATGAGTTGGTGTGATACCAGTGATGTTTTCAGACATGAAAAATGTCATGAATAACACTATACAACTACGGAGGATCCAATAAATACACCACCATCTCAATTCTCCGCACAACCTCAAATGGTCAAACAAACCTCGGTGCCAGCTTTCCCTGCCTCTGTATCCGAAGGTGACCCAAAATAAGTGACATCTGTAGGAATACATGATCACCCTCTATAAACTATAGGATTCATTAATGTATACCATCATTAGGATTCAATATACTTTAAGATATAACACCCCAATATTCCACAATACATTTATTTTTAAATAAATTCAATAGCTTGTGTTGCACGTAACACTAAGTTCAAGTACAACATGACCTATCAAACAAGCCATTTTAAAAGTAGTCATCAATAGTATTAACAAAATTATTAAATTTATATATTTTATTTTTCAAAATAGACTTTATTTTTGAATTTGGAATACTAAAATTAGCTTAGGGTGTAATTTTGGTATTTTTCTGAAAAGTATCAATTTTCGATGGATATGGAAAAATGCTACAACAATGTTAAAAACCGAAAGATTCATTTAAATAATTATTTTAATTTAAATTCATTTCAATGTTTCAATAGATAAATAATACATATATTAATACAATCTAGTTAAATGGAAAATTTATTATAAAAGAAGTGGTTATAATATTTTATTGAACTTTTGAACGTTTCTTTTAACTGCCCTCTAGCCATATTTGTATAATTAACATTAAACGTAATTTTACTGCTTCTGGGAATTGAATTTCTAAAAATGAATAGACATGGTTGTAATTAGTATGAATAATGTTGTCTAATAGGATCATAATATTTTTTTTGGTGAATAGTAACTTTTGAATTTTATTTACCATTATTAATGGTAAATAGGGTAATTAAAGGTAAAAATAATATTAAAATAATATAAAATTACCCATGAACTTGTACTATTTTTATTAGATAAGTTTTTATTTTACCAAAACCAATCTTAGATAAAAAATATGACATATTTTAAGCTATTTGGTATAGAATATGACATTTATTTTATACTAATTAAATAAGGGTTAAAATTTTCATATTGAAATTTTAATAACAATATAATTTTTAAAATGAGAATATATATATGATATGGTCTATTATAAATATTCTTTAGCAATATAAAATGATTATCTAAATAATGTAAATCTGTTTATAAGTTTAAAAAATAAATAATTAAATTAAATGATGACACAATGATGATACATTAACTAATTTATTAAATGAATAATCAAATAAATAATATTTATATTATTAAAATAAATCTAATTTAAAATATTTAATTCCATCGAAGCATTTTTCAGAATAAATTGACATATTATGGATGAGTCAATGTAGTTTGTTAGGATGTGTCATGACCCCCTCCCACCAAAGATGTCCCTCCTGAGCTGGCAATAGTGAAAGGGAGATTATGACCCCCGAGTCCCGCCTCCAGTAGGCCCCAGGTTGGTGACAAGCACCAAGGGTATGAGTTTTCACAAATATGAGAGGAATTACCATTTTTTTATTTAGGATGGGGAAATAGGACAAGTCAACCACCAAAAAGGAAAAATAACAAGTGTATATAAATAAACCCAAACCAAGCCCACATCCATGTTTAAACAATTTTATAACAAGGTACAAGTTCAAGAAAGCTCAAAGTACAATACCAAAATAAAACAAGAGTACAGAAACAACAACGACTCCAACTGTCCGACTAGTAGGGTCTCGCACGGCCCTGATAGTCCTCCTGGAAACCTGAAAGTAAACGTAGGGTGAGCATACAAGTATACTAAGTAGGGAAGCCAAAAGCTCTCGTACACAAGTGGGGAGACATCCTAATGTCCCGTGAGAACAACAAAATATAACTAGCAAAGAATTATATCCACCCAACCTCACTAGCCACACTCACCAAAAAACAAGCACAACAGGTAGTAGTATATAAGAACAAGTGTATTTGGTACCCCACACCATTTCCCTTTAGTTAGCTGCCCTTCCTAACGGCAAACGTCCTAACGCTACCACACTCTCCCCACCCGCACACACCTGGGCCTCACCACCGCGTATCCCCTCCCGCACACACCTGGGCCTCACAACCACCTATCCCTCCCGCACACACCTGGGCCTCACAACCACATATCCCGCCCACACACACTTGGGCCTCACAACCACATATCCCGCCCACACACACCTGGGCCTCACAACCATGTATCCCGCCCGCACACACCTGGGCCTCATCCCGAAGATTCTTGGGAAACAGTAGAACCTACCCGAAGAGTCTTGGAATAAAGCCACCCCAAGAGACACCTACCCGAAGAGTCTTAGGTGTAAGGTCGCCTCAAGCCATCACATCCTAGGGGAGAAGGAGCAGGAAGGAGCTAGTAACTAAGGGAAAAACACCCTCTCCCATGAAATGGGTGTGTTTGGCACTAAGTGCTCAACATGGGTGGGGTGCGATAAAACACAAAAGATACAGAAATATATATATATACCAAACACACAGCCCAACCTATGGATTCTAAATATAGAAACTGAGTACGGGGCTCGATACCGCTACTACCAAGCATGCATACAACAAACAACCCCAACCCCATTTAGTTTTTCACGTTTCAGCAGAATTAATTTATTAGTTCCTTAACTAATGTGAAACTATCCAAAACCAACCACATCGATCGTTCGTGAAACATATCTCTACCATCTACAAATCAAGTTAGGAAAACACATGTAGCATAGAAAAAAACCCTTCTTATCAACCAACCAACCCCATTGATTATTAATCTTGTTACATTACCATGACCCACCATTCATTAACTCTTACACTTTTATATATTATTCACAACACACTGCTCGTTCACAAACAACCCATCCCCGCAGCCCCACTACCAACCACCATAACCACAACCACACCGAACATCATTATCCCTTTAATACAATTTATCGTAGCCCCGCTGCTCATTACCAACACAACATCCACACCAAACCACAACCAAGTCAACCGCAGCCCTACTGCTCACCCTATCAACAACAACCCACAAAACACCCCCATCACATGCCAGGTATCTAAGCCAACACCCACAAGTTCATTATTCCATTTTGTTTAACTGGGGTGATCACACAGGGGTTCCATATTTTAAACAGCCAACTTTACGTGATTAACCAATTTCCACATTCCACAAAGTTTCCATCCATAAGAAAATCCAGAAGGAGAGGGAATCATTTAATTGCGTAAGTAATTGCCCCCAACGACCGTTATTTTCAGTAGGTAGAAGCTCATTCAATTCAAAACATAATATCACAGGATATAAAGTAACATCAATCACAACTTACCAACCCCGTTATATAAGCCAGTTATTAACTTTATTAAACCGATTCAAAAGTGTTTCACATAAACAAGATAACACCCACCCCGCATAATGAAAAAACTATAGAGACGAAGGTAGGATCCCTACCTCAACAGGTTCCGATCACAACGCTCCCCCTGATCAACTTTAGAAGACATTCGTTGGCGTCCGTCACTTCTGTCGAGTCCCGGCAAAACCTCCTCGGGTGGAAGTTGGAAAGGAAAGGAAATATGAAATATATCGGATCCAATCTTGGAAATTATGCCTCGTCGTTATGATCCCGTGGCCGCTGAAGGATCGTAAATCGGAGCTCGGACGAAGAAGTTATGGAAGAAAGAGCCTTCGAGTCTCTTGGGAGAACTCTGCTCAGAGGAAAGGGGAGGAGAGGAGTGAATTGAAAGGAGGAGGGGACCCCTCCTTTTAAAGGTGAGAAAAGCAAATGTACACGGCGTGTACATTATGGTACACAAAATTTACTCAGTTATTTCACAAGGTCTCCACGCAGCTTCCAACACTGCTCCACAGCAATTGACTGGTCAACACACGGTTTGAGGGTAACACATACACGGGGAGGGACTACACGACATGTAGTTTAGACACATGGCATGTACTCATTTATTGCACACAGAAAGGACACAACTCCAACACAGTACACAGTCGTCGACTGGTAACGTGTATGCGGGGAAGGACTACACGGCGTGTAGTATCGGACACACGATGTGCACCCATTATTTCACACAACAATGACACGGCTTGCAACACGGGGTACACCCGGAAAGGGGGTACCCAGCGTGTACTCAAACTACATGGCGTGTAGTTTCCAAATTCTAGAAAGTGTGGGAAAAGTCTATTTTACCCTCCAAAACACTTAAAGACCCTCTTTTGACAAAGGATTGGGCCAGAGAGGTTTGGGCCATTACATTAGATACCTCTTAAAACATTCTCCTCCCTGAGAATTCAAAAACCAACCCAAAGGAAACCCAAAAATATACCTCTTAGGGTTCTCGTTATAACAAGAACCCAACCAACAACCCTAATCATATGTGTTAGGAATTCCTTCTCCTATGTCGAGATATTATCCGCTTTATGTTGGACTGACTCACCTGCATGGGTTTAATCGCATCCTCATTAATGCATCTCAATTAAGAATTGGGTCTTCCCACTTTCATACATTATGATTTTTCAACTTGAACAACCCCCAACACCACACCACCAACACACTGCCCGAACATGTGGTTTTGGGAAATTCATTCTCCTATGTCAAGATATTATCCACTTTAGGCGGTACTGACTCGCCCGCATGGGTTCAATCGCATCTGCATTAATGCGTCTCAATTAAGGGTCAGGTTTTCCCCTTTCCCACACATCAAGACATGTTACACATTACCAGGGATCAAGGAAACAAAAGGTCTCACAACTGACAAGCCAAGCATTCCATATATCAAAGGTACATAGTACAACATCAACACAAAGCTCAGAAGAACAACGAAAGTCATAAGTCAAAACAACCCCGAGTACTGAGCATGCATTTGGGTCTCCCGCTCCCAAGTGCTCTCCTCGAGGCCGCCATGCCTCCACAACACACGAACCAACAGAATGGTTCATCAACGAAGAACCTTCTCTTTACGATCCTCTATCTTGACTGGTCATTCCTCAAAGGTCGCGTTGTCTCCCATATCTAACTCTCCCCAGTCGATAACGTGGGAGTCGTCATGTAAGTACCGACGAAGCTGGGAGACATGGAAGACGTCATGAACCTTCTCCAACTGAGGTGGCAGGGCCAGCTGATATGCCACCTCACCGACTCACCTTAGCACCTCAAAAGGTCCGATGAACCTAGGTGAGAGCTTTCTCCCTTTCCCAAACCTCTGCTTCCCCCGTCGAGGGGAAACCTTCAAGAACACATGATCTCCCACCTCGAACTCCAAGGGCCTCCTCCGATGATCAGCATAAGACATTTGTTGGTCTTGAGCCGCTTTCATACTCTCACGTACAAGCTGGAATTTCTCTGTGGTGCTCTGCACTACCTCTGGCCCAAGAGCACCTGTCTCACCAACCTCTACCTAGAAAATGGGTGAACGACATGGTCTTCCATACAAAGCCTCAAACAATGGCATCCTAATAGTAGAGTGGAAGCTGTTGTTGTAGGGAAACTCTACAAAAGGAAAGTGTCGTACCCATGATCCTCCAAAATCCAGAATGCATGCTTGCAGCATGTCCTCCAACGTCTGGATAGTCCGCTCTGTCTGCCCATCGGTCTGGGGGTGGAAAGCAGTGCTAAGGCATAGCTGGGTGCCAAAAGAAAGCTGTAACCCCCTCCAGACTCGTGAGGTAAACTGAGTATCTTGATCTGAGACAACAGTCTTTGGGACTCCATGTAACCGCACAACCTCGTCTATATACCTCTGTGCTAAGGTACTCACCTGGCCTGACTCCTTAATTGCTAAGAAGTGAGCCGATTTCGTTAGTCGATCCACCACTACCCAGATAGCATCATAACCACCCTGAGCTCTGGGTAGTCCTGTGACGAAGTCCAGTGAGATGTCATCCCACTTCCACTCAGGGACATCTAAAGGATGCAACAAACCACTGGGAACACGGTGTTCAGCCTTCACTTGCTGACACACTAGGAATTTAGCCACAAACTTCGCCACTACCCATTTCACCCCGGTCCACCAAAACTGTTCCCACAGGCCTCGATACATTTTCGAAACTCCTGGATGTACCGCTAAGTCTAATCTATGAAACTCATGGAGAACTCCCTCACGCACTTTCTTCGGGACAATCAACCTTCCATGGAAAAGCATCTAATGTCGGCTACCCTCTGACCATCCTTCTAGAGCGTTCCCCTGATCAACACGATCCCCATCACTAATGCCTCGGATTCCCCCCACTGAGACTCTTCCACCTGCTTCAACAAGGAGGAATTCACCGTCATCTGAAACAAATAGCCTCTAACACCTTCTTCCCTTGAATCTAAGTGCAAGGAAGCCAACTCTCCCATCGCTTTCCAAGCATCAGTAGATTCCAAAACTACATCCTGATGCGACTTCCTGCTCAGGGCATCAGCCACAACGTTGCCCTTACCTTCAGTGTAAGAGATCTCAAAGGCATAGTCTTGGAGAAACTCAACCCATCTCCATTGTCGTATGTTTAGGTCACGCTAGGAGAAGATATAACACATGCTCTTGTGATCTGAGAAAACCACAAAGCGCTCCCCGAAGAGGTAATGTCGCCACAACTTCAGTGCGAACACTACTGTTGCAAGCTCTAGGTCATGGGTGGCATAGTTATGCTCGTGAGGGCGTAACTGCCTAGAACCATACCGGATCACTCCCTTCTTCTGCATCAGAACGCACCCCAGACCAAGGCCATAAGCATCACAAAACAATTCATACAAAAACCCTTCCTCTGGAAACCTTAGTACGGAAGCACTGACCAACTTCTCCTTCAGGTAGTCAAAATATTTCTGGCACTACTCGCTCCATAGGAAGACCTGGTTCTTCCTAGTCAAAGCTGTAAATGGAGCAGCAACTCGAGAGAAGTCTGAAACGAACCTCCGATAGTAACCTGCTTACCCCAGGAAACTAAGAACTTCTGCCACGCTTTTGGGTGCTGCCCAAGAAACAACTACCTCCACCTTCGACAGGTCCACCGATACTCCATGATGAGACACCATGTGCCCAAGGAAGTGTACTTATTGTGTCAAGAACTTACACTTCGACAATTTCCCGTAAAGATGGTGGTGTCGAAGGACTTCCAAGACTGCCCTGAGATGCTCAACGTGATCCTCCTCTGATCTTGAGTAGATCATGATGTCATCGATAAACACAACGATGAACCGGTACAAAAACTCTCAGAAGACAAAGTTCATAAGTCCCATGAACACATCCGGTGCATTCGTAACTCCAAATGGCATCACTAAAAACTCTAAGTGCCCATACCTGCACCTGAAATCCGTCTTCGAGATGTCACTGTCCTTTACCCTCAGCTGATGGTACCTCGATCGCAGATCAATCTTGGAGAACCAACCTGCTCCGCTCAGCTGGTCGAAGAGATCATCTATCCTTGGGAGGGGGTAACGGTTCTTGACCGTTGCCTGGTTCAACCTTCGGTAGTCTATGCATAGACTGAGACCACCATCTTCCTTCTTCACGAACAAAACCAGATCACCCCATGGTGATACGAAGGGTCGAACAAAACCTTTCTCCATCAGATCGTCAATCTGAATCCGCGACTCCTGCAACTCTGAAGGTGCCATCGATAAGGGGCTATCGAAATCAGACAGGCACAAGGCTGTAAGTCTATCCCGAACTCAACGTCACATCGGGGGGGGGGGGGGGGTAGAGTCACAACCTCCTCAGAAAAAACATCGAGGAAATCCCCTAAAAATTATGGGACATCCATCATCTCTGTATCAACTAGAACTACTGATAACCCGCCTAACAAGGAAAGGAGAGGCTTCACATGACGGCTTCCCACCTGATAGCTCCTCTCGCCAACAAAAGCTACACGCTGCCCATCTACGTCAGAGAACACGACTCTTATCCGGAAGCAGTCGATAATAGCACTAACATAAAACAAACAGTCGATGACTAAGATGACATCGTATGGCTGCATCTGTTATAGAAGAAGGTCCCCACTTGATCGACGTGGTCCCAACGTCAGCCCACATCCCCGAAAAACACAAGATACACTGGTCTGGCCTCCAACTAGTGTACTCAGTACTAGTGGTACAGAGAGTCTCTCTACGTTTATTCCGAAAGCATGGGATAGACCAGGTGCAACAAAGGAGAGCGAAGCTCCCGAATCGAACAAAGAAGAAACAATAGTGCTGAACAAACAAATCGTACCTCGCACCACCTATGGTCCTACTGGAGCTGTCAACTCTATTGCATGAAACTGTCCACACCTAGCTCCTCTGTCTCTCTGATGTCATCCAACTCCCTGACCATGACCTAGTCGAGGTCCCTGAGAAGCACCCTGAGGTCAGCCTCCTCCCGCAAAGTCTACCCTCGGAGGAGCATGGTCCTACTACTGCTGGAAGGGCCTCGCCGGCAACTGGTGCTGCTGAGGTGGGCGCTGAACCTTCCCACCTCCACTGTACTGAGCTCGGGTTGGGAACCGACTCTAAACATGCCCAAAACCTCCAGAAGAAAAACACTTCGGTCATGGGATCGTAAAAAAAGGACGAGGACCCGAAGATCTGAACTGGAACTGCTGGGGTCTGCTCCCCACTGGCCTGAACCTATAAGGTCCCGTTGCAGGAGACCTGCTGCTGACTGCCTTCCCCTTCGACGAGCCTGGCTGGTTCCCCTCTCGGGGTGGACCTCCCAGTGAGTGCATCCTCTCTACAACCTCTGCCTTCTTCTCTACCTCCAAGTACGTCGGAAGGGTGAAGGGGTTGACAACATACTAGAGCGAAGGACGAAGCACCTCCTCCAAACGTCTCGCCAGAGACTCCTCGTCTGGAAATAGATCCGGAGAAAAGCGCATGAGATCCTTGAACTTGATCCCCAGCTCTCGTACCGACATAATCCCCTGTTGAAGGGAGAGTAACTCCTGCCACTTCTCCACCTTGAACATGGAAGAAAGGAATTCCTCTCAAAATTCCTTCTCAAAGTTAGCCCATGGAACCTCTGCCTCTATCCTCTCTCCGAGGTAGAGATTCCACCACTATCACGCCGCACCTCTTAGATGAATGACTACTAGGGGAACCCAGTACTCCCTTGGAGCACATATCAAGGTAAAAGTGATCCCTAGCCCCTCAAGCCACCCCTCTATCTCTGTATCTGAAGTACTACCCTCGTACTTTTTGAGGGTCTGCCACTGGAAAGAACGGAGAGTCTTCTGCCACTAGATATCTTCCTCCTCTCGGTCAATCCTCAGCTGATCGACCACCTGAATCTGCTGGGCCTCGGCCGTCTGAGCCACCCGGGGATGACGTCCAGGTGCCATAGCTTTACGGTAAACAAGGATCGCCTAAGCTCAAGTAGTAAGGAATACTGAAGGTTTTATTTGTCATTTTATTTCAATTTCTTTCCTAGAATACCTAAATCAAGTAAAACACAATCAAGATGATGCATGTACCTTCCCTAGGTTCTCTACCCTGCAATCAAAGTAGTCTCACTTGGTTGTTCGGTAGGCTCAGAGCCCTTGCATCGGATCATGGGGGGCCCTAAAATCCCACATCCTAGCCGGTATTCCATGTCCTATGTCACACACCAAGATTAACTAACATTGTCGCCCTACAATCCCATGAAATCCTCACTGTGCCTAACTCCAGACTTCATCCTATCTCTCAACCATCACCTCTGATACCATTCTGTCATGACCCCCTCCCACCAAAGATGCCCCTCCTTAGATGGAAATGGTGAAAGGGAGATAATGACCCCTGAGTCCCACCTCCAGTAGGCCCCGGGTTGGTGACTAGCACCAAGGGTATGATTTTTCACAAATATGAGAGGCATTACACTTTTTTTATTTAGGATCCGGAAATAGGACAAGTCAACCCCCAAAAAGGAAAAAGAACAAGTGTGTAGAAATAAACCCAAACCAAGCCCAAATGCATGTTTAAACAATTTTATAACAAGGTACAAGCACATGAAAGCTCAATGTACAATACCAGAAGAAAACAAGAGTACAACAACAACAAAGACTCTAACTGTCTAACTAGTAGGGTCCCGCACAGCCCTGGTAGTCCTCCTGGAAACTTGAAAGTAAACGTAGGGTGAGCATACAAGTATACTCAGTAGGGAAACCTAAAGCTCTCGTGCACAAGTGGGGAGACATCCTAATGTCCTGTGAGAACAACAGAAGATACCCAGCAAGGAATTCGATCCACCCAACCTCACCAGCCAAACTCACTAAAACACAAGAACAACAGGTAGTATTATATACGAACAAGAGTATTGGGTACCCCGCACCATTTCCCTTTAGTTAGCTGCTATTCCTAACAGAAAATGTCCTCACACTACCACACTCTCCCCGCCCACACACAACTGGGCCTCACCATCGCGTATCCCCACCCACACACACCAGGGCCTCACAACCACATATTCCGTCTTCACACACCTGGGCCTCACATCCACTTATCCCGCCCACACACACCGGGGCCTCAAAACCACGTATCCTGCCCACACACACCTGGGCCTCATCCTGAAGATTCTTGGGAAACAGTAGAACCTGCCCAAAGTGTCTTGGGCTAAAGCCACCCTAAGAAAAACCTACCCGAAGAGTCTTAGGTGTAAGGTCGCCTCATTCCATCACATCCTAGGGGAGAAGGAGCTGGAAGGAGCTAGTAATTAAGGGAAAAACACCCTCTCCCAGGAAATGGGAGTGTTCGGCACTAAGTGCTCAACATGGGTGGGGTGCGATAAAACACAAAAGATACAGATATATATATATATACCAAATATACATCCCAACCTATGGCTTCTAAACAGAGAAACTGATCACGTGCCTCAGCACCACTATTACGAAGCATGCATACAACAAACAACCCCAACCCCATTTAGGTTATCACATTTCAGGAGAATTAATTTATTAGTTACTTAACTACTAGGAAACTATCTACAACCAACCACATCGATCGTTCATGAAACATATCCCTTCCATCCACAAATCAAGTTAGGAAAACACATGCCGCACAGCAAAAACCCTTCTTATCAACCAACCAACCCCATTGATTGTTAATCTTGTTCCATTACCATGACCCACCATTCATTAACTCTTCCACTTTTATTTATTATTCACAACCCACTGTTCGTTCACAAACAACCCATCCCCGCAGCCCCACTGCCAACCACCATAACCACAACCGCACAAAACATCATTATCCCTTTAATACAATTTATCGCAGCCCCGCTGCTCATTACCAACACAACATCCACACCAACCCACAACCAAGTCAACTGAAGCCCCGTTGCTCACCCTATCCACAACAACCCACAAAACACCCCATCACATGCCATGTATCCAAGCCAACACCCAAAAGTTCATTATTCCATTTTGATTAACTACGGTGATCATACAAGGGTTCCGGATTTTAAACAGCCAACATTACGTGATTAACCAATTTCCACATTCCACAATGTTTCCATCTATAAGAAAATCTAAAAGGAGAGGGTGAAATTTAATTGCGTAAGCAAAGGCCCCCAACGACCGTGATTTTCAGTAGGTAGAAGCTCATTAAATTCACAACATAATATCACATGATATAAAGTAACAACAATCACAACTTCCCAACCCCGTTAAATAAGCCAGTTATTATCTTTATTAAACTGGTTCAAAAATGTTTCACATAAACAAGATAACACCCACCCCGTATAATGCACAAACTAGAGAGATGAAGGTAAGATCCCTACCTCAACAGGTTCTGACCGCAACGCTCCCCCGGATCAACTTTATAAGACGTCTGTTGGCGTCCGTCACTTCCGTCGAGTCCTGGAAAAACCTCCTCGGGTGGAAGTCGGAAAGGAAAGGTCGAAGGAAAGACAAAAGATCCAATCATGGAAGTTCCGCCTCATCGTTACGATCCTGTGGCCACTGACGGATCGTAAATCGGAGCTCGGGCGAAGAAGTTATGGAAGAAAGAGCCTTCGAGTCTCTTGGGAGAACTCTTCTCAGAGGAAAGGGGAGGAGAGGAGTGAATTGAAAGGAGGAGGGTACCCCTCCTTTTATAGGCGAGAAAATAAAAAGTACACGACATGTACTTTATGGTACACGGCGTGTACTTGGTTATTTCACACGGTCTCCACGCAGCTTCCAACACGGCTCTGCGGCCGTTGACTGGTCAACACACGGTTTGAGGGTAACGCATACACGGGGAGGGACTACACGGCATTTAGTTTAGACACAGACGTGTACTCATTTATTGCACACGACAAGGACATGAATCCAACACGGTACATGGCCGTCGACTGGTAACGCGTACGCGGGGAAGGACTACACGTCGTGTAGTATCGGACACACGGCGTGCACCCGTTAGTTCACACAGCAAGGACACGGCTTGCATCACAGGGTATACCCGGAAAGGGAGTACATGGCATGTACTCAAACTACACGGTGTGTAGTTTCAAAATTCTGGAAAGTGTGGGAAAAGTCCATTTTACCCTCCAGAACACTTCAAGACCCTATTTTGACAATGGAATGGGCCAGAGAGGTCCGAGCCATTACAGGAGGAATCAAGTTTCTATGACTTTAACAAAAATCACATAACATTTATAGTGTTAAATATGACATAAATTATCCAATTGGGGTACGTTTGAAATTTTAGAGTAACTATATTAAACATATAGTTTAATAACATAAGTAGACATGATAAGAGTTAAACTGTTTAACTAAGGGTTAAACTCAAAAAATATGGTAAATTTTTTGACCTATACTTTTTTGAAAATCATTGGTTGATAGGATTTACAACCATACTCATCTTATCTTAGAAATTACTCAATTTTTATCTATTTCAAATCGAAAATTCATTTATAATAATTTAATAGTTTTCGAGTTTCCTAAAGTTCTCTCCCATTTATTATAAAAGGAAACTTATCCTTCTCTTGTATTCACACATCTAAAGCCCTTTGTCTCAGCCAACCATAACCAAATTGTCCTCCAAAAATCCCTAAATTCATCCTATAGGCCATACTTTGGGAAAAAATTCATCCTAAGGTGTCCTTTTGTGAAAATAAAAAGGAGATACTCGAATAAGAGGTAAATTTTTTATTAATTCAATTAAATTTATTTTATTCCTGTACATCCTATTTCAATGCTATTTCCATAATAATGTAACTACTCCAGTATCATATACATTCTAAGATGTAATTATAATTATTGGGCAACCATATTGTTCCTTTTATCCATTATATGAATAATAATATCACCATGCGTTCATATGCACAACTTACCATCTCTACAATATGGTGTAATTTTTCATTCAACACTACATTATTTGAATGAGTAATGTGATGACTATAATAGATAAAAATAATGAATATGTAATGATAATGATTATGTATAATTAATATTCAACCCAAATCAAAACCATTTAACAATTATGGAAATGATATTGTTGCTCGGGCGTACGTACGATCTACCATCTCAAGGACATGATAAGATTCATTCTCCGTGGTAACCATTAAATAATGATTATCAAATTTATATGATGGTTAAAAATAATAATTAAGAAATTAATATCATTCAATATATGAATAAAATACATCTTATTTATAACAAACATGATTCACACGATAAAATAAGAATGAAAAAATGATGTTGTTAACACTCTCAAAATGGTAATACTGAAATATTATTAACAAAATGATATAAGAGGATCCTATATGATATCATAAATATGGATTTGATTCTAGTATAAAATTATAACATACATTAACCATTATACAAGTGGTTAACAGAACCTCCATTAAATGAATGTACAAGGTGATGGTTATTTTCTCAGTCTCATTTTTATCCGAGGTAGTTTATATGTAAGTATCCTTTAGGAGAAATTTATCATCCATGTACATGTTTCTTAAAAATTTATTTCAAAATATTATTAGAAATTGTTGAAGTAATATTTACCAATGTTTTAATTTTTATAAAACATTTTGAATGGAATCATTCTGTTATATTCCTAAAAAGGTACTTTATGACCTTTTCGAAAAATTAAGAAAATAATGTTTTTAACTTATACTGTGCAAGAAACAATTTTCTGCCATTATGATGCCATAAAATTTTGTTGTGTCAGTAATAATTTTAGATGGTTATTTTGAAATGAAATATTGTTTTTTATAATTGGGATTCTTTTAAACGATTTCAATGTAAAAGGGAAATTTCTCTACAAGAGTTTTAATGCTTTTATATGATTATTTTCATCTATGTCAATAAACATTGTTGGATTTTATGATTAACTAAGGTTGATTTATTATGATACAATATTTCATATTGTATAAAACATTTTATGACATATTTGACTATGTATCTTCTATTTTGATACCATTCATGATTGATTGTTAAATTGTTAACATTTTTTATACTGGTTTTAATAAAAAAATTTATGTTATGTCTACCCTTTTAATTGGTGGAATTAATTGGACTTCTTAAGTGATAGGAGATGCCCAGTATATTCGCTCGATGGATCTATAAGTCTCATGAGACAAACTAGTTGGGTTTTTATCCATTTCTATATGGTCCTAGCACGAGACCTAGACGGTATGGTTATGATGTCCAACATTATCCATTACCTCATCCTGAGATTAGTTATTGTTATTACATATGATTATTCAACTTGTATAATATCAATGTGAATATTTAAATGGAATTATTTGATTTATTATTTCTATATTATCCTGAATATTATGTTTAAAAGGCTTGTTTTTCTGGTTTATTCCCTACCATGTATGTTTAAGATTATTTATGATAGGTTATGAAATATTGTTTATCCTTACTGAGAATCTAACCTCACCTCTTTATTTTGTTTCATTTTTTACTAGGATGTGATGAAGTATATTATGACTGAACTGTAGGGATATTCTAAAGGATATGAGTGTTTCCCAAGGAGACATTCTGTTGTTTTTCATTTCCTGATGTAATGTTAAACTTATGTTTTTAGCTAGTTTTTCAAAGGATACTAAACGATCAGTCCTTTGGGTTTTGATTTCTTGTGATCATGCCAATGTAATAAAATAATGCACTTGCTTTTGGTATCTGAGGTCGGGGAGTTACATAAGCCACGACCATACTCTTTAGAATTAGCTAAACCTGCTCTGACATCCCATGTACGAGACTCGATCAAAAAAATAATGACTCACCTACCTCCATCCAACACAGAGGTGATCTATGTGGTCAACAATTAAGATCTTCATATGGATCCATTCGTATAGTTTCTAGATAACTATTGTTATAGGTAAACTACACCAAATCTAATTGCTTATCCCAAGACCCACCAATGTCAAAAAAACACACTTGATGAATATCTTCAAGCACATGTTTTTTATGCTCCTACATCCCATCTGTGTGTGGGTGGAATGTAGTACTCAATAAAACATATTTACCATTCACCCTAGGTATGACCTACCATAATCACAATGTAAAATATGAGTCATGTTTTGAAACAACACCCAATGAATCCTCATGTAGACATACTATCTCCCGTATGTATATAAATCTTAATTGATCCATTAATAAAGTATTAGTACTGAAAATAAATGTTCTAATTTTGTCAAACGGTCTACAATCTCCCAAATAACATCACTCTTACATTGATTAATTAGGATCCCTAGATCATAAACTATGGTAATGATATCCCAATATCATTCTGAAATGGGAAAAGATGTAGTAAACCACTAGCACATTGATGTTGAACCATCACCTGTTGATAGGTGTCACATCATTTCACAAACCTAACAATCTCCCTTTTCATGCCCAGCCACCAAAACTGTCATCGTAGATCCCAATAAATTTGGGTCACACCTAGATGCACCACCCATTTGGATTTATTAAATACATGTATCAACTCCTCCAACATTCTTACAGGAACAACAACCTGGTTCCTAATATATATGGTCTCATATTCATTTATGGTCCAGTTTGAAGGTCACTACAATCCTTAAGATCATTCCCTCATGGAAAAACATTATATATATTTATACTGCAAACCCCTAATCAATTTCAAAAGTGCAGACTCCACTAAAAATAATATGAGAGTTGCATGTTCCTAAATTTCCTTAACCACAATGTTAATCATTGCCAATAATGTTTTCATCTTCCACTCTTCTCTAGAATCTTAAACTTTCTCAGTCTGCGCTTTCCTGCTCAATACATCAGCAACACTATTTCCCTTTTTGGGAATATAATCTCTCTCAAAATAAAATGAATGTGTATACCCAACCTACATCCACTACGGGAGATTCAAATATTGCATTGAAAAGATATACCTCATTATCTTGTGATCTATAAAGATAGTAAACTTCAATACTAGTAGATAATTCACCCAACGCTTGAAAGGAAAAACACCAACTTCCAACTTGGGGTCATACATACAGTAATTATGTTCTGGTAGCCACAAATGATAAGACCGATTAATCATGAGTCCATCTATTTTCATCGACACTACTCCTAGTACAACCCCAGATGAAGCACAAAAGACCATATACTCCTCACATGAAATGGGTAGGATCATAAATTGTGCCATTGTCAATAGAATCTTTAACTCATGGAATGAATTTTAAGATTCTTCAAACCATTAAAATTGTACACACTTCTTGGTAAATCATGAAAGATGTTCTTCCAATCGGGAAATATGCAAAATGATCCTCCAATAATATCTCCCTAACCACAAAATTCTATGGATATCGAAATCATTTTTGGGATTCTCCTAAGAATCCACTGTGTTCACTTTCTCTAGGTCCAAAGACAAACCTTCCTCTGAGATGATGTGACCCACGAAGTGTGCATAGTCAATCTAGAATTGACATTTATATACCGTGGTGTATAGATAATGCTATCTCAGTATTATCAGGTTGATGTCTTGATGTTGGGAATTATCATCATGAGTCTTGGAGTACACCAATATTTCATAAAAAACACTACCAGAAACTGATCTTGGAATGGATGGAAGAATATGTTCTTGAAGTCTATAAACACTTCTAGTATTTTCCTCAACATAAAAATTATTATGAGAACACATATGGGACATACATACTTATAAAATCATTACTAGTTATATCATAAGGTCATAATCTCAACTGATGATACCCCAATATAAATTCAATCTTATAAAAGACACAATCTCCCCTCAACTAGTCAAATAGATCTTCGATACGTAGAAGAGGATACCAGTTTTTCGTGGTCATATGGATCAACTTAGGGTAGTCAACACAAAAGCATAAGGCTCCATCAACAATATTTTAACGAAGAACTGGAGAAACCTAGGGAAACCTTCTTGTATGGATAAACCCATTATCCATAAACTCATCCACTTGAGTCTTAATCTCATGGAGCTCTTTTGGTTCCATTCTATATGGTTTATTAGAAACGAGATTAGCCATTAGGATGAGCTCAATAGTAAATTTTACATATCTCTTAAGTGGTATCCTTGATATGTCTTAATGAAATAAAACTTAAAATAAGTCCACTATAGGTTAAAATAAAACCTTCCTAACACCTCTACTATCCAGTAATAGAATAATAACCTAGGTCATTAGATCCCCGACTTATTGATTAATTGGACCTACATGGCCGGCCTGGATATCCCACAGTATACAACGAACATAATTTTCACCCATAGGAGATGTAAATATCACTATCATATAGTAACAATCTATATGGTCTCACTATGATACTAAATATTCCATACCCAAAATTAGGTCAAATACTGTAATGTTAAATATTTAAATATCCCATTGAAATTGATACCCCCAAACCTCGAGATAAAACCCAATGCATAAGAATATGTCTTTTGACCATTCTCCCAAGTTTGTATCATTCACCACCACCCAAATCATGAATTCCACCACATGGATTAAAACATTCAAAATTATTTCAAATATAAAATAATGAGAGGAACCATTATCAAATAAGGCACTATATAGAAAAAACTACAAGAATGGTACCTCTAACTATTAGTGGTCCAACCACTATGTCCATAGGTGTATGATCAACAACATGTACATGTCTTACCCGCTTCTCTACAATGAATTCGGAATCTCCTAAGTTGAACTACTCTATTTATACATGAACTCTTTCCCGGAAGCTCCTCATTAACTGCCTTAACCTACATGACTAATATAACTCTGACTTCCATACTGGTATAGTGTAGAAGTTCCCCTTCTCATACTTTTGTTCTGGCTAACTCCACCACTATTCCACATACATCTTTAGTTCCTTTAGAACCTTTTTATATGACCCATTTTTCATTAGATCGACATAGTGTCAGTGGTATGTGAAAATGTTTAGAGAAGAGGTCTGACCAACTATACTGGTGAAAAAAATACTCACATAAGAACATGTGTAATTGACCCCTCTTTCTAACCACTCTCATTTTTACTATCCTTGCTAACATTCTCATAAAGATGTTTCCTTCTACCTAAAGTCATATATCGATATCGTCCAATTGAAACCACCTTTCTTACACTATATTCCCCCTTCAGGTTCCCCTATGATATGAGAGAATGAATCACCACTTATGAAAACTTCTTCTACCTGAGTATGTTCACCCAGGACTTAATCATACATTTAAGCCCATCTTGAAACCACATTGCCACAGTATCCTAATATCCTTCCAATACTAGAACAAATCACTGAAATTTTATAAAATTATTGGCATAGCCCATCGTAGACATGCTCCCATCATCCAGTCTCATGAACTCAACTTCTCTCTCCTTCTTGTGCGTCTCTAAATAAAACTACTCCAAGAACTTCTATTAAAAGTTATTAGATAATATATTTTCTATATTTACATCCCATGTATGGATGTACCACCAATTTTTTTATTTACCATGTAACATGTCGGAATCCAATTTGATTCTATTCTCAATCGGAGTCTCTATGTGGTGAAGTATCGTCTGTATAATATCTATCCATGACCCAACTTCCACAGTTCCACCATCTCCAATAAAATTAAGAGGGTTCTATAAATAAAAATCTCATTTTAAGTTTGAAATACTTTTGAAAACCTACCTTGGGACTCTTTCCATAAACTACATGAACTGAGTGAATTTCTCTTAGAACTTCTCCCCTACCTCCTCACCTGGCACTATAATTCCTCAGGTTGCACCACTGGAGGATCATCCCTAGACATGTCCTCCAGTCAACCTATGGACAAGCATCATTATGGAGGTATAACATTATAGTCCCAAAAAAGAAAATTGGGACACATAAAAACACATTAATATAAGTATTATGATTCACATAAATCCATAAAAATTCATTCCCCAAACCCTACAATATAGCCAAAACCGAGGCACTATCACTACCCATAATCATCCTATATCTAGGTCATGGTTAACAAAGGGATTACTCATTTTCATTATTCATGTATCAATAGACACCTATTTATTCAAATCATACATCATTTAATAATTTTCAAATTCTTATTGGGATCATTTTCATTTCCGTTCACAGGAAAAAACATCTCATATTCAACAACATACCCAAAAATTGATTCCCATGTGTGACTAGAATTAGGAATGTGAAATAATAATCCCAATTGCATGGAATGATGCATGAATAGTAATCTCTATTCCATTCTATTCCATGATTCAAATATCTTAAAATCATAGAATCAATAGTCACATCACACAACAAGTGCATCACCCAAGATGAAATAAAATCCAACTGTTACAAGAAAAACCCTTAAAAAAATCCCACCATGGGTACTTGGGTTTTCCCCAACAGATGAGTTAGCTACTCCCGTGGTGAAGCTCATGACCAAGGGATAGATAATCCTAGTAACTTATATAACATTCCAAAATAGTAAGAAAAAAGAATATAAATGTAAACTGGTCCCTGATTCAACTTTGTGACATCCTGACCCAAGTACCACACATCGATTCCTTGAGCTGGTCAGTTAGATGACCTCAGACATGCCTCCCCATAAGCAAAAGGCTTTCCACTAGCACCAGATGTATTTTATCGATTATGGAGAGACTATACCCTCTTTAATAGTGTAATACAACAGTGGAAATAAATAAACAATAACCAAATGAAATAACCTTCACCATAATAGTACTATAATCACATGATGAAATAAATAGGAAACACAATATCAAAATGAATAGTTTATATGTTGTGAAAACGTTTGTGTGAAGTGTCTATATAAAAAACAAAAATTAAATAAACTAAAAAATAACAAGAATATCCTAAATCATTCCCAATTCCCTCCACCATTCATTATCCCATATATCTATATCTACTCTAATTCTAGCATTCCAAGAGCCATGTGTCACCCTATCATTCCTCCAAATCATTGTTTTTCCTACATGCCCTTTCTCCCGTACTCCAAATCACCCCAATTCTTAGTTACTCATAATTTATCTACCTCTTGCCTACCTCTACTGCTCCCACACATGAAAATTATCTCCTATCCTACTGTTTCTACTTGACTCCTGGTTGGAATTATTCTCTCCAATCATAGGTAGGATTCCCTCACAGTTCAAACTTCCGCACCAACTCTTCTGCCTCCACTTACTCATTGCCGAGCTACTCTGCCTCCAGTTCCTCCTCCACCAATGGATTTGAATATTGATCCTCCCTATTCAGCAGCTCTGACTACACCTACTCTCGGAAAGGCTACTCCGCCTACTCTAACTAATGCTACGGCTGCTCCGACTCCACCATATCTAACTCTTGCTGGTCTAGCTACGGCTCGGTTACCCCATCCATCCATATCTCAATCTCCTGATTCCATGTACCTCCTCATCCAACACTTATCCCTATCTTTAATGTGATTTTTTGATGCACACAACTGTTTCACTAAAATTCTCTTCGTAATCCTGAAAATGCGATATTGGTGTTAGATCCTAGCTTAGATGGACCTTCAAACATAGATGGATCATCTCCACCGATTTGGTTTGTTGTTTCTTGAATTAGATCAGGTTAAATGAAAATTATTATTATTTTGGATCCAGTTATTAGGTTTCAATTTCAATTTTGGCTTCGACTTCAATTTATGGTGGTGCCTCAAATGTCATCAGATCATCTTCAAACTATTTTCTCACATTTAGTTTCCATTTGTTTGTACTGTCAATTCTTTTTTTTTTTTCAAAATGTGAAATCTTATAAATTTTTGTTTAATGTTATGTATATTGTGATTATTAATTTAATATAATGTCAATATTTTTTATTTGATGCATGTTCTTCTAAATGAAAAATTATTAATGCCTTTTACATTGATTCTACAATTCATTATTATTATAACGGTTCCTAATGATCTCACATTTCTTCTTCTATTCAGGTTGTTTATCAGCATCTCAGGTTTTTGAATGCAATGGTAACAATGATTGTTCATATTTTTTCATAGAAACAATTATTTCATTACTATTTATTTATTTCATAAAATTATGAGGTGACTTTAATCACAAATTCTTTTAATATTTCAAACCATGATTTTCACAAGGACAAGAATTCCACTATCTTGTTCATACATCCAATAGTGAGAAATTCATTTTATCATTGTCAATAATTTTTTATAAGAATGTACCATGTTGTTAGTTTTTTTGAGCTTTAATTTGTTTTTCGTTTTGGTCTTTTTGGCTATGTAAATCATCATTCATGGAAACGTTTTGAGCTTATATATGCATAGATATTTGATTGTGTTTGGTGTCATGAATGAATGACATTCTTTGCATTTGGGTTTTAGTTATGGACACCCAGAGATATCTTCTTTCCTGTAGGTATGTTTCACTAACTATGTAGTTATTTTCCAACATTCACATACATTTTTTTGGTTGTATTCAATTTTTCTTAGGTGGATGCAAATTTTATATGATTTTCAAGTTCCTGTTTGACCTTAAGCTACTCAAAGAATCTCCATTATTATTTATCAGGTTTTTATTTAGATATCTTTTTCAGAATCTCCTATTTTTAATGCAATGGTAGCAAAAATTTAAGGTAATTTTTCATCAAAGAAATTATATTATTTATAATTCTACATCCTTAAATTGATGAGGCTGATTTAATCATAAACAATATTAATATTTCAAACCATGTTTTTCACAGGGATTAACATGCCACTATTTTGGTCATAGATCCAAAGGTGAGGAAGTCATTTTATCATTGTCATAAATTTTTTATAAGCATGCAACATGTTGTAATTTTTTCTTAATTCTCTTAAAGTCTTACTGTATTTCTTCTAATCTAAATTTCGGTCACTTCTGCTGCTTACTCGGGCATGTGACATGAAATACCTCATCTATAGGGATAATGTTTTAGAGTTAGTTGTTTTTTTATTTCCCTGCTACTACAGACCACTCAAAGATTGATTTACATAATTAAAACCAATATATATATTTTCACATACACAACTTGATACAATATGAGTTTTCATTTTGAAGTTGAAAATAACAGTAAGTTTATATGCTACATTTGTGAATAACCTTTTTATATCTTTGAGAACATTTTACCTCTACTATCTATTATATATTATTCAATTATATATTCTAAAGCTGGGTACTTCATCCTAGACGTGTCACCTCTACCATGTTCCACGTCACCAAAAAATCACCCTTCCTTTCATCCATTCGATTGTCACATCTCATTCACATTCATATGAGCTATATCAAGATGATGTTTTAGAGTAATCACACCACCAGGTATAGGTGGCCTGCTACAAACTGATGGTGCCACCTTATATAACCATATGATGATGCCTATCAGGAAATGTAATAATCAAGAAATGTTGTCGATAATTTGAGGTATGATATAAAAATTTATTATATTATCAACTATACATATACTATACTAACTATAATAATCCTGAGTAACCTTGGTTGACATGTGTATCATTTGTTACTATTTATCCAATCAAATTCACCAATCAACTTCCATTGATTTTCATTTTCCTTCATTTCTTTTTTAAGGATTTTATTCTCTTTTCTAGAGTCGTTCATCATCTGCATCACCAATGTTCATCAACTTTGTTTTTTTGGATGAGAGGTATGGGTTTGTTACTATTTTATCATCTTAATGACAACATAGTGCTACCTAATTATTTTCATGATTAATGAAAATGACATTTTCCTTCAGGAAATAAGAAATGATCGGGGTCTACTATTTCAGCCTGATCACTGCCCGTGATTTCGTAGGCTCCTGAAACATTGTTTTAAATTTTATATTATGGACAAATATAATTTTTGATTCATTATATATACATGCTTACACATTATGTTCGAAATGAGCCTGATTTAAATTAAGGTAACATTAAAATGAATGATTGGTGTGTTTGTTTTAATTTTCAGGAACATTTTGGTTCTCTCTATTTGCATGGTGGTGAGCATTTTCAAGAATAACAGAGACTGAAATTAGATCTACTGTGTATGTTTTATATCTAAAAATGATGTATGTATTTCTAACCATATTTATTTTCATTCTCTAACTTTATTTTCATTATTATGAATACGCTTTTGAAGTAGATTAAGTATCATTCACCTGTATATCTTCATAACTATTCCATTCTTGACACACCCACAAGAAGTTACCAAAAGGGTATTCGAGTTGGTGGAGGGACAAGGTATGTATCTTTAAACATTTTATGAAATTGTATTCATTTTTTAAATTCATTAATCAATTAATTATACAATTTTATTTGTTTAAATCTGATTTGCATTTCCTATTTTTATTTCCAATCTTTCTTCAGGGGAACAATTCAGGTTATATCGTTCTTCAAATCATGAAATGAAATTAAGGTAACATTAAAATGGCTGAATGGTTTGGTTTTTTTAATTTTCAGAAACCTTTTGGTTGTATCTATCTACATGGTGGTGAGATTTTTCAAGAATAACATTGGCTGAAATTTGTTCTATTGTGTATGTTTTATATCTAAAAATGTTGTCTGTATTTCTCACCTTCTTTATATTCATTATTTAACATGATTTTCATTATGATAGATACTCTTTTGCAGAAGATGTTGTCTCATTCACCTAGATATCATCAAAACTATTCCATTCTTGACACACCCAAAGGATGTTACTAAAAGGGTATTCGAGTTGGTGGAGGGACAAGGTATGTATCTTTATACATTTTATGAAATTATATTCATTTGTTAAATTCATTAAACATTTAATTCTAAAATTATATTTTTTTAATTCTGATTTTCATTTCCTTTTTTTATTTACAATCTTTTTTTCGGGGAACACATCAGTTTATATTGTTCTTCAAAGCATGAGTTGAGCATTCGACACTGAAGGATTAAGTGCCCAACTTATGTATATAATAACTACTGAACATATAAATTGATTATAATTAGGGCTGAAATAGAATTTAATGCTTTCATATCTTTCTCAATAGAACTATAATTCACCATTTTTATTATATTTTTCAGGGAACCCAGTTCCCGGATATGCTTCAATAATATTGGGTTGTTTTTACAACGTTTTACAATAACCCATGTAGTAATTATTTTTATATCTAAGTAAGGGTTACTAAGTTCATGAATAAGCGCACCAAGTACGCCAAGATTACTGAGTTCATTAGTAGAGTCTATATGTTCATTGAGTATAAGTAGTTGTTATAGCATGGTTTCCCTTAACTCATGACTATGGTATTTTCATACACATATTCATTAATAAAAATGTTTTAGTTCCATGTGAAAAATTAAATTTTTTATTATTCATTAATAAAAATCTTATGTGTTGTTCAATTATTTATTCCAACAGGTTTTATTCTCTTGATGGATAGGATAAATGATTTGTAGGAAAGGTATTATTTAAAATGTCCATTTTTCATATTCATTTAATGCATGATACACAGTTACATACCCTATGTACTATGAAACCAGTATTCCATTTTTCATTTTAATAACCCATTATTGAATTCATGGTCTGTATTTATATAGAATATTGGTGATGTGACTATTCTCTATACTATTTAGATTCACACCGCATATGCTTCATATGAATATATCAAAACCAACACATCCATTATCTATACCCATTATATAGAATATTTTTCTCTTGCCATTAATTTTTTGGGTCTTATTTAAATAACCCTTTGCATGAGCTAGATCATTGTTATGGTTTTGGCTTATGCTTCCAACTTTTATTTCCTGTACAATTGAGAATTCCTTTGTTAGTGTTCGTATTTCATATTTGTGGTTAATTGGAGGGGCTGCATTTCTTTTTTCAGGAACAACTAAACATATGGAGGTCCTGTTTTTGAGATGATAGGAGTGAAACAAATGTGGTGCCTCTTTACAATGCTGTGGATTTACTGAAAATAATTGAAATTCCAGCACAATATCGTCCACCATGGCCTCTCTCTCCATTTAAAAGATGATATTTTTAGTGGTTCTTAGAGACTCAATAGAGAGTACTTATACTATTTGACCTTGAAACATTATGTATAAAACTAATTTCATATCTACATTTTATTATCCAACTCTTTTCCACCAATAGTTTGTATATTATAGGCATGCATTTTATAAATTCCTACAATTGTACTATGAAATGCACTTTAGTGTCCGCATATACAGTTGTAGGCATATTTTTTTAGTTGCATGATTACATTTTTGGTAATTCAGTTATATCTATGAGAGAATGAATATTTCATATTTATTACTTTATGCATAAGACATCACTTTACAGTATGCAATACGTGGGAGTTTCAATATTCTTTAATTTACATACTTTTATAGTATACAAAAATAATTTTTATGAAAAAAATATTATCTTATGTGATTTTATGTATAGAAAGGCATCTTTATTCACATTATAGGATAAAAAGTTATATGTATATAATCACATTGTTTCATTAATTTGCGATGACATGTATATATACATTATGTATTCTATAGTAATTCATGTCTATATATTCATTTAAATTACATTCAAATTTCATACAAGACATCTAATATTATTACCATTTATTTCTTAATATTATTTATTCACATTCATATATTTATAATATATAGGAGATATTTTTCTCAAATTCATCAGAAAAATAATCATTAACTAACTTATACGATTAACTAGGATTAATAAATTTACATTCATCTGCATTACCATTTTTCAGTTATATAGAAAACATCATATACATTATCATTTTTCACTTACATAAAAAATAACTGTGACATGAATACTGTATGCGATCTGTTAATCAATATTTTTTCATTATGAATTATCATTATAAACCTCTATAGAATATATGTTAATTCATGTATGCATTTATTTTCTCTAAATTCATGGTGGAGAAAATCCAAAATTATGTGTAAGTAAATGTGTAATTAAATGATCATGTCTTGAAAATGCATGGTATGGGTACTAAATATAGATATACAACCCAAGAATGTTGACATTTATTGAAGAAACAACCAGATTAAATTTTTATTTATTTATTTTTTTCATTCAATTAAATGTTGTCATGTATTATGAAGTGGTTACTGACTCTCTTTCTAAATCTATTTATTTTAATCAATTGCATATTTAGTTTCATCTTTTTCTCTAATCTCTATGTCACTCATTCCATATTGTTCTATATATATGATGAATAATTTCACTCTGTTTTTTTTTCCAAACATACAACTCATTCAATTTATTATTATTTCAGTTATTTTCACATTTCTCATTTTTATTATTACAATCACTGTCATATCTAAGATTTATATTTCACGTTTTATTTAAGTTACCACATTATATTTATTGTGATCAAAATTTAAAAAGAATTAAAATCTTCATCCTAAAAATTTAAAAATTCATATTCATTTACTCTGCCTTATTTCTTTGTCAATTATTTGAATGGTGTATTAATATTCTATGCACTTTTATTCCATTATCACACACTATTACTTTCTAATTAAAATTTATTCATCATTAATATTTCGTCTCAAATTTAATAAATATTAATCTTTTATTAAATGAAAAACTAGTAATTGAATACGCTGTGCAATAGCACGGGCGAGTACTAGTTCTATATAACATAGGGTCGTTTCAGATAAAGTTTACTTCAAAAAAGTAATCTATTTAGGTATCGATCATGAATACTGAGTAGGGTGTGATTACAACTTAGTAGGACACCATGAATGGTGACTAAAACAATATCTAGTCAATAACAGTGTCTGCAATTTTACCCAGAATAAGGTGAAATCAATAAATTAAAAAGTGTACATTTATTCAATTACTCTTTATTTAACCACTTAAACCCCTAGGTTTTCAAGGACACTTGAACTCTCAATACTAAAAATGTCCCATGAATAATTTTGAACCATATATTATATCAAATTCACACTTCATTATAACACATGGGATTTCATTATTCTCTTCAACTTAATTAATTATTACAAAAAATTGGAACCATAGTCCAATTACAATATCATGGGAATAAAACATCATTTTTATAACTCTATGGGGTACTTAGAGCATCAATCATTATCCAACACCCCAAGCCTATTTAGAGAATCAGTCCTTATCCCATACAGTAATATTCATATGCATTCACTTGGAACTCTATGGGTATATGGAGCATTAGTTCATGTCCCACACTCGTTTACCAATCCATCACATATATCACATTTATCACAATATCACATGTATCCCAATATAAAATCACAAAATAGTAATAAAAATTAATCCTCTTATCACATTTCACCATCACAATCTTCAATTAATTAATTAATATATTAAATGATCCAACTCCATCAATTCCATAATTGGAACAATTGACCAATTAATTAATTCAATAATTCACTAATCCAATTCAATAAATTACAATGTCCTATTAATTAATCAGTATATTAATTAATCCAATTTCACCAATGTAACAATCCATTAATTAATTAAAGTTCAAATTCTCAAAAATAAATTAATAAATTCAATAATTAATTAATTCAACTCCACCAATTGCATAATAACCCATCCCATTAATTAATTCTAAAATTCAATAATCCAATTAAACAATCACAATAACCCATTAATAAATTATACAGTTAATTAATCCCATTTATCAATTGTGCAATTTCCGAATCCCATTAACTCACCAATTCCATAACCCAATTATCCAATCAATTCCCCAGTCCCCAAATTAATTAATTCAAAAAATTATAAAAAATAATTAATTAAATTAAATTTCGAAATGATTAATAGAAAAACTAAAAATACATACAAATAATTTAAATCAAGGATATGGTATTTGAATAACAGACAACCTACCATGAAATTAGTGACAAACACTCTCCAAAGGATGTCCCCAATTCGAGAAGAATAACCCTAATCACGAAAAAGAACATGTTCTTGATTCAAATAGTAGATCCAAGATTAAATGTATCAAGATAAGTAAATCATAGATGTAGATCTAAACCCAAAACTGGAAGACATACCATCATAAAAAGATATAATAATATGAGAGAGATGTGAAACCAATCGAGATGATATTTTTTTATTGAGAGAGGAGAATATATTCAACCCATGATTCGAATCAGGAAGAATAGAGGTTCAGAGCTCTAGGAATTCTTCTTAGGAACCTCAAATAATGAGTTAGAATGGTTAGGGTCATGAATGGGTCAATTAGTGGTCAATATGGGGTAATTGGTAATTTTTAAAAACACTATAGTGAATTAAAAACCCACAAACTATTTCCCATCAAGGGGCGCATGGTTTTCCAAACAAATGTGTCTCTTATAGGGATTCTGGTGTATGGTTTGTCTTATGTGGGCAGGTGATTTGAAAAATTTTGTGCTAGCCATTTGATCCCTCTCTGTGAGGAGTTTCACAATTTGTTGGGTCGTGGTTTACCGTTTCGGAAAATTGTATGCCAACCATGCGCTGCACTTCATCCTTTAAATTTTCTCCAATTTTTACCAAAATTCACCAAAGATAATACCCAAAAAAGTATACTCAAAACATGAAAAAATAATACCAATAAATGAGCCTGAGAAATATCAAAAACATGTTGGGATATTTTAATAATGATGTTCTATAACATGAAATGCTTATTTAATTAGACTGGTTTGAGATGAGACATCACTACCATTGCTTCTAATTTTTATACATTCCAGAATTTCTAGAATGAGCATTAATAATATTTATGTTCACTTCAACCAATTCCTATACTCAGATGAATGCGGGATGATATTGCTATGGGTTTTTATTGGTTTCCACATACACCTCAAGGTATCAATGAAATATGGGTGTTGATTGGATGATTTCCCAAACTGAACCTCATTATATGCTCTTTTATAAAAAATGATGATTAAATGAGAATATTGTATATGTAATAGATTTTTAGATTCCATCGATTTTGTTCCATTATATTTTATGATAGGGATCCCTGGTACACGTCCAATTTTTGAAGAGGCCTCCATGAAGCATTATGATCCACAGTGAGTTTGATATTGGAATATCATCAATATATGGATGTCCAAACAGAATGAGCTATACATATCATAAAATTCATGATTTATATATGAGTTCTTTACTTTTATAGAGAAAAGGATATCGACTTTTGATAGGATATATTTTCAAAATATATAATTTACTATCATTCAATCCATATAGAACCATTTTAGGTGTTTTATGGATGAAAATATAAACCATTATTCTGTTTATTGATGATTGTTTATGCTTCCATTGAGAGAAATTGTAACAAAAAAAATTAATGAAAATTCCTTTTGATCAATTTAAGTGTATTATTATGTAAAATAGTTATATAAAACATATTCACATAATTGGATTTATGTTTTTGGATTTAAAAATAGAGCTAATTTTTTTATCGTTGCTAATATAGACATTGAATAGTGATCACATGATCAGTATACATATAGGGCCTTAACAAATCCAATTTACCTAGCAAGGGAAGCAATGGTCTCATCCAGTCTAATTTCTCCATAAAAATCCCATTTTTTAGAGCTCAAAAAGGGTGTGACGGCACTGGGTATAACTCTTGACCAATCCCAAGCTGAGCTTCAACACGTTAATATTGAATGGAACCGCCTACAAGAGAAGTGGATATTAATAGAGATTACCACCGGAGCGATGTTATCCAAGATGCCATAGGATTCTGTCACTATTTCACACCATAGACTTATGTATTATGTGGGTGTTATTGGGGGATATGTAACAAGACACTAGAACCATGATTATGTTCGTTATTTTTTGGTATAATGAATATAAATTTATTTTGTAAATGGTTTTTAAAGAACAAATAGTATTTTTAGTTAATAATCAATTTTGAAATCTATTATGATGAATTAATGGATTTTTTTAATAAAATAATAATTTGATAAAATAATGTTACTAAATTAATTTTTATTAAATACGAATGATTGTATAATTTTTATGAATGCAATTGTAATTTTTATTAATGTTTGAAAACTATTTTGGTCAAAACCCAGGAATTTTTAATAAACGTATGTTTTTATTTTAAATGTAAAAATGAACATATTTAGAAAATTATTTAGATAAAATAAAAATTGGTTTTGGAATCTTGACTTCTATATTGTCCAATGTTGAATTTTTCCTAATTTTCTGAGAGTCGAATTTTTGGGTAAATATTATTTACCGTTTAAATATATAATTTTTTTAATGATATCATAATAACCAAATAGTGATGTAATTAAATACTATAAAATGAATTTTGGGACAATATATGTTTTACCTTTAAAATAATGTGATTTTAGATTTTTTTGATTAAATTTATTATTCCTTAGTGGACCCTCTAACAATTATAAAATTTTTTAACTTTTAAAATGATTTCCATGAGAGTGACTCACGTCCATATAAGAAAGGCTAATATTGTAATAATTTTGGAAAATGGGATTATTAAATAATTTTTTTCCCTCCACTGGAAAAACCCTTGGGAAAAAACAATGGATTTTTTTGTGGTTTGTATTAGTTTAATGTGTGGTGTCCAAAACCTAAATAATAAATACTTCCCTCTCTTTTCCTATATTAATCTACAAAAGATCCTACATCTCTTCACTAAAAACCCTTGGAGAACATACCTACTCTGATATTATCTCTCTAGTATCCTCACAAGTATATCCATGCTCTGAATAAGCCTCTCTCAAGCCTCTCCCAAGCCTTTGGATCACATTTCCATGTAAGCGATTTCTTCTTTTCTCATTTTTTTCCAAATTTCTTGGTGTTGTTATACCCTTTTATTTTAAATTAAAAATTTAGGTGTATGATTTTACACCTCCACATGCTTCCCTCCTTATGTTTTAATGATTATAACCCTCTTTATCTGTTATTAATGCATACCATGTACACCCGTAACAATGCCATAATTCCATAAGGAATTTATCTCTTCTCATTTACATTCAAACAATTCTTCGATACTATGAATCTAAATTCCATTAAATATTTTGGGAAATATAACTATATGAACCACTCACTGTCCATTTCATATACATATGATGAGACACCATTTTTTCTCTCATCAACAATTTTTATGATTTCTTATATCACACCGTTATGCTGCAAAAAATTGCACCGCGATTTTCCAAGCCAAAGTCATTGTATTGTTAATACCATGCCCAATTCCCTATCAAGGGTATTCAACTTTATACACAATTAAATATTTATTATAGATTTTTTTATGAATACCAAATTCCTTCATATTGAAATAAATTATAACGTTCAATGAATCCATGTTATATGATCCATGTGGCACACTTTTGCATGAAATGAAATGATTAAGAAGGGTGCACCCGGATAGCGTTCCAATGCATTGGGTAAAGATTAGTATCATGATAGGTCAAGTAAAATGAGTGTTTATTCATGATAATTCAAATTCAATGAGATTTTACTCAGGCTCCATGTGTAATGAGCCATGGCTCATGCTAATATCATGTTAAATGTTGAGGCCACATTTCCATGTTATGATATACAAGCTATATCATGCCTTTATGTTCATTTTTCATTTTCACTCCATTTATATGAATAATGCCTAACATATACTATATTCTTCATTTCATTCCTTGTTTACTACCTTACTAGTCTTTATAGATCACCTGTTTCATATCCATGTCCTCATGTTATCCCATGAAGTACTAAGTATGAAGGAATGTTGTGGTCATGTAAATGAAATTTTCAATAATGATGTTGTGTTTTATGTTCTAATTTGTCATGTAAAGTTTCTAATTTTCTCAGAAACTAAACCTATCAATCCTTAGAGTTTTCTTATGTGAAGTTTTATGAAATAAATAATTTTTATGTGTGTTATAACGCACAGGGTTTGTTGAGTCAATACCTTTTCCTTATTACTTTTCCATTACTTCATGTTTTGAAAATTACAAACACTAAATCTTAAGGAAAATTTTATTTTCCATATGTTTTATCTTAATAAGGAAAATTTTCCTTCCCAAAGAAATTTATCCTTACAATGTTTTTCATTGTTCTTATTTTAGTTTCTATAAATCTAACTCTTTTTATTCGTATGTGCTAAATTCTGTTTCATATATAATCCTCAAAATTCTATAAAAACTTAGATATAGAGTATTCTGTTTTCAGGATCCAAATCCATGTTTCGAATTCTCTGAAATTATGACTCTGAATTCTCTAAAATTCCAACTCCGAATTCTCTGAAATTCAGACTCTGAATTCTCTAAAATTTAGACACTGAATTACTTAGAATTCAGACTCTGAATTATTTAGAATTCAGAGTCTGAATTCATTAGAATTAAAACTTAAAATTATATAGAATTCTGACTTCGAATTCCTTATAATTCAGACTCTGAATTCATTAGAATTCAGATTCTGAATGCCTATGAATTCAGACGCTGAATTCCTTAGAATATAGACTCCAAATTCCTATGAATTCTGGTTCCTAATTCCTCAAAATTCTGACTCCAAAGTCTACAGAAATCTACTTCTGAATAACTTGAAAAATAGAATCCAAATATCCATGTAATATCAACTCTGAAGGTTTACATGATTTGAATCTGAGATTTTTTCCTTAGACACTGAAAAATGGATTTGGTTGTGAAAAAATATTTTACTTACCCTTGTTGTAGTTATAAAATGATGTCGTGGATTCTCTTTCTAACTAACCATTGTTTGAGTGAAATGTGTACAGGTCTCTTTGAAATTCAAGGAAAAATATGTCTGCTAGAGGTGGGAACCAACCATTAAAGATGTGCATATAAATAAGAGATCCTTTGAATGAGCGCAACACTGTTCTATGACCATAGAGATTACATGATGCTAAAATGATTTCTAGAGATAGAGACTCTCATTATTGGTGTGTACTGAACATCTTGTTCAAATTGCTTCGTACGACACCGATTGTGGATGTGTACAGACCAAGTCTTCCAGGGATTGGAAGAAATAGGTTCCAAATACCTTATAGTTTTAGGAATTCCTTGATAAGGAAGACAGAGGATCCGACTACCTTGATGTTCGAGGGCTAGTGAGGATAGAAAGACAAAATCCAAAATTCTTATCGAGGGCTTACCCTAGTTTGGGTAAGACAGAATTTCTTGGAAGTATAAATCAAAGGACCTTTATCCAAGGTTGTTGGGTACCATACTCTTGGGGTTAAAATATTTCATACTTGTTACTTTTATTGTTTGAAGTCTGTTATTATACTTCATTTTGATTAATAAGGAAAGTATAACTATCTTATGGTTTTCTGTACTTGTACTCTGATTAGTAAGTTTCAATAGGCTTTAAGATAAAATATTTTTCCTTGTAAACATTTCTTAAGTATCATTTCTATAACCATATTTTCATAATCTAGCATGTTTTTAGAACTAAGAGGTCATATGAATTTATCTTTTTTAACCTTGTTAAACAATAGAGAATTTTATACCATTTTTAAAAGTTCCAAATGAATTTTTTAAAGCATACAATTCACCCCTCTTATTTATTGAGCATCTACATCTTATTTCGATCCTACGATTGGTATAAGAGAAGGTCTATGAAATACTTATATTCACATATAATTTTTTTCTCATGTTTTCAAAGTTCTATATTTTCCTTGATTAGGATATTTTTATCCAAGTTTACACACTTTTATTATTAATAAGTTTGTGTGGAATGATTTTTCATTGAGATGATAGAAATGAATGTTGGTTCGATTGAAAATATTAATCCTACTAGACCACCTATATTTTATTGGAATGATTACGAATATTGGAGAGATCGTATGGAGACTTTTGTTATTAACACTATAGTGGAAAACTTTGAAGTTCTTATTGGAGATTACAAGATTTCTGATATGGAATTCAGAACTCTTACTAATCAAGAAATGTCAGTTATAAACTGAACTACAAGGTACACAATAATTTGTTGTGTTCCATGACCATGAACATATATTGACATATTTCTTCTTCTGAAGATGAAAAATGTATTGGAAGAAATTGGAGGTTACTCACTTTGTAAATTCTAAAGTTATCGAAACTAGAAGAGAAATGCTTAAAGCTGAATATCATGGATTTCTATTTCCTTATGGAGAACCAGTTTATAAGGTACCATAGAGGATTATGACCATTGTTAATGGTTTACATTTTATGGGTGAAAACGGTTTATATGATGAGACACTTGTGGACAATATTATAGATATCATGCTTAATGAGTGGGAATCCAAGAGAATAACTATTGATGAGAATAAGAAAGTCTCACATATTACCCTTGATGAGATTTTTGGAACTCTTCTTCAACATGCGACTAGAATAAAAAGAGATTCTGTTCGAAATAAAAACAAGATTGGGAATCGATTTGTTGCTTTTACAACTACTTCAAATCATATAAAATATAGGACTCTTGATAGTGTTAGAAAATCTAAATCAAAGAAGGTCACTGTTTTATCCAAAACAAGTGAAAGTGAACATTTTGAGAATAAACTATCTAATATTACATGAAAGATGATCAAGATAGTTGGGAAGAAAGAATTTTAGTATAGATATAAGAAGAAATAATGAAAGGATAATAAATACTCAGAAGTCACTTGCTATGATTGCAAAAGAGCAGGGCATATAAGGTCAGATTTTCCTATGCATAAGATAAAAGATAGAAAAGAAAATGCATTCTAAGAGGAATAGAAAAAAGTACTACAAGGCTAAATCTATGAATGTTTTGAAATACAATGTCACTTGGAGTGCTAGTGGTGGGGAATCTTTTGAAGAATCCACAGAGTACAAATCTTTTGGTCAGAAGAATCTTGGTCTATTAGCCAAGATACCTATTGAAAATCATTATTTAATATCTAAGGTACACAATTCTGAATCCATAACAAATGTTTATTTGAATACTAATTATAGTGATAGTAAATATTATGAATCTTTGGATGAAGAATATTCTTCTGATGAAGATAATACTTTACCTGCTTAAGAAGAAGTTTCTAGGATAGCTAAACTCCTTGAGAATGAAAATTATAAAGTCAAGAAAAAGTTGGATATGGGAAATTCTAGGATTTCTATTCTTTCTGAGGAAATATCAGATCATTCTAAATATCCTGATAATAAAACCCTTGATTTTGAATATATTTCAAAAACCTTAAGGAAGTTAATAATGATAAGTACAAACTTTATAAGGATCTAGAAAAAGTAATTTCTAAGAAAAATGTTTTCGAGACCAACTCTAGTGTTAAAAATAATGTTTTTTAGGATAAAAAATAGATATCAAGATGTAGTAATAAATATTTTCCTTGAGGAAGTGTTTTTAAATCTTTAAGTTAGGTAAGGAATACTTTGATAAAAAGTATTCCCAAATTCAACCTCTAAAGAGTAATTCTGGATTTGGTTATACTCATTCAAAACCGATTTTTTGTAACAATTATTTTGTTCCTCAAAGTGCTCCATTATGCACTAAGTGCCAGTGTGGTGGGCATTGGGCCAAAATTGTTTCTTAAAAAAACTCCATCTTTAGGTTTTCATAATGCTTATTTTTTAAAGAAAATATGGATTTCTAAAATTTTTCTTTCTTAAGTATCCAGATCCAAGAAAGTCTGGGCTCCAAAAGTCTAACACTCTTATTTTTTTGGAAAGTAAAGAATGTACAATCAAAAATACATGGTACATGGATAGTGGATGTTCTTGGTACATGAATGGTAACAAAAACATATTTGAAATGATTATCAAGAAGAAATGATGAAAAGTAACTTTCAGAGTTAATGATAAGGGAGAAATTATTGGTATATGTAACTTTTTTCATCTTGGAAAAACATTTATTTCAAATGTTTTATTTGTTAATGGTCTTAAGCACAACATTATTATCATATGTCAATTATGTGATGAAGGTTACCTTGTGAAGTTTAGGAATGATAAGTGTTTAGTACACAATTACAAGGAACGGTTTATTCATTCTACCCATAGGAAACAGAATGTTTACACACTAAACATAGAAGACCTTAGGAGCGAAGATCTACCTTGTCTTAGTGTAATGGAAGATCATTCTTGGTTATGGCATAAAATGTTAGGACACAGTAACCTTAGGAACCTATAAAAACTCTCTAAGAAAAGATTAATTAAGGATCTACTGGATTATAGATTTGATTCTTCAAAAGTTTGTGATTATTATCAATATGGAAAGCAACATAAATCAAGTTTTAAATTATCCAGTGAAGTCTCAACCACTGATGCATTACAGTTAGTGTATATGGATCTTTTTGTTCCAACATAAACTGGAATAATTGAAGGCAGATATTATGTGTTTTTCTTAGTTAAGGATTACACTAGATTTACGTGGGTCTATTTTCTAGAAATGAAATCTGAAGATTTTTATTATTTAAAATGTTTTAGAGCCGAAGTTAAAAATGAGGAAAATCTTCCATTGATAACTATTCATAGTGATCATGGGGGAGAATTTCAAAATTCTGATTTTGAAACTTTTTGTAGTAGAAAAGGCATTACTCATAACTTCTCAGCACCCATAACACCTCAAAAAATGGTGTTGTTTAAAGAAGAAATATAATTCTTCAAGATATAACAAGAACAATGTTGGGTGAATATTTGATAGCCAAAAATTTTTGGGCTGAATCTGTAAGTACTTCTTTCTATACTATAAATCATGTTTTGATTAGAACTTTTCTTAATAAAACTCTTTATATGTTATGAAATGGTAGAATATCTAGACTTTCCTACTTCAAGGTTTTTGGATGAAAGGTATTCATTCTGAATACTAAAGATAATATACCCAAATTATCACCAAAATCTGAGGAAGGAATTTTCTTATGCTACTCCACAACTTCTAAGGCCTATAGAGTTTTTAATAAAAACACCTATACTATTGAAGAAACAGTACATATTAAATTCAATTAAATTGATCCTTTTGTTTATAAATAATACCATCCTACATCCTTGTATTTGTTTTCCAAAAATTACTATTAACCCTTGATAGAAGATCCTTCTAATAAGGAAAATGTTCAAGAAAATGTCTCTAAAGCATTTACCCTATAATACATCCTACCATATATTGATGAACAAGTTTTACAAAACCCAAATCTGTTGTTTCTAAAAAATCATCACATTGATAGTATCTTTGGTGATGTAAATTAACCTATAAGAACTATAAGTTCTTTAAGGAAATGAAGTATAACATCTCGCATTTAATTACCAATTAGAAACAAAAATCACTGATGAAGCTTTAGGTAATAATAATTGGATAGAATCTATCCAAGAGGAGCTAAATGAAATTTAAAGGAACAATGTTTGGAACTATGTTGAAAGACCTAAGGAAACTTCTCTTATTGGAGTAAAACGGGTCTTCAGAAATAAGTGTGATGAAAATGGAATCATAGTAAGAAATAAAGATATATTGGTTGATAAAGGCTAAAATCAACAAGAAACAATAGACTATGAAGAAACCTATGCTCGAGTATCTAGACATGAATCTCTTCATATTTTACTTGCCTTTGCAGCATTCTTTAATTTCAAAATTTTTCAAATGGATGTTAAATGTTCTTTCATTAATGTTTATGTTTAAGAGAATTTTTTTGTTGAAAAAACTCTTAGTTTGGAAGATAAAAAACATCCTAAAAATGTTTTTAAATTTACCAAATCATTATATGTACTTAAAAAATCCCCAAGAGCCTGGTACAATAAACATAAAATATTTTTTGGCTTCAAAACAATTATGTTAAGGGAAATGCTGATCCAACCCTTTTTATAATGAAAGATAAGAAAAATGATTTGATTGTTAAAATTTATGTTGATTACATTATATTTAGGTCAACTCAGTAATCTTTAACTGATTCCATTGCGGATCTAATGAAATCTGAGTTTGAAATGACTATGATGGGTGAGTTAACATTTTTTCTTGGTTTTCAAATTTCTCAAAAATGAGAAGGAATATATATATAACAACATAAGTATATTAAATATCTTCTTAAAAGGTTTTTATATTACAACACTAAGAGTATAAGAACTTCAATTGGTACCTCAAATTCACTTGATCTAGATGAAGCTGGGAAACCAGTAGATCAAACACCTTTTAGAGGTATGATTGGAAGACTACTTTACTTGAGAGCTAGTCATCCAGACATAATGTTCTCAGTATTCTCAAGTGCAAGATATCAATCCAATCCTAAGGAATATCATTTAAAGTTAGTGTAAATGATTTTTCTCTACTTAACAGAAACCATGGATCTATGACTCTTTTATACTTCTGGAAATGACTTTTTTTTAAAAGATTTTCCAACGCTGAATTTTATGGATGTAGAATGGATAGGAAAAGTACATCCAGAACTTGTCATTTCTTAGAAGATTCATTAGTTTCTTGTCCATTCAAAAATCAACACTCAGTAGTACTTTCCACTGTTGAAGCTGAATATGTAGCAGCTGGAAGTTGTTGTGCTCATGTATTATGGATGCAACACAGACTCATAGAATATGGTGTGAGTTTTACAAAAAAAAATTGTATGATGACACTAGTGCCATTTCCTTAATAAAAAACCATGCACATCAATCTCATGAAAAACACAAAGATATTATGCATCACTTTCTTAGGGATCACACACGAAAAGGAGATATCATTCTTCAATTTATTAGAACGCAAGATTAACTTGCTGATATTTTCAAAAAATCTTCACCATCAGATAGATTTGAATACATTAAATAGATTTTTGGAATGATAACCATAAGGTAATCTTCCATATTAAGTTCTTGTTAAAACCGATCTCCTTACATTAAGAAACTCTATTTCATAGGGGGAGTAAATTTGTTTGTTGGCCAAAATTTTTGTATAGAAAATTTTCATAGTCAAAATCTTTTTTAGTTAAAATTTTCATAATGAAGATTCTCGTAGTTAAATTTTTCATAATAATATTTTATTTTATTTCATTTTATAAGATTTTTCGTAGTCAAAATGTTCAAAGTCAATGTTTTTGTAATCAAAATTTTTGAAATCAAAAGTTCTTCAAGAAGAATTTTCTTCATTACGAATAATCTTCCAGGAAATAGAAAAGGTATGTTTCGATTCCACATTTTCGTAATCATTTTTTCCCTTGCTGGTATTTACATTTGATTTTAAATTCTTCAAATTCACTTTTCCTTAAATCCGAATGTTTTTATTGATAACCTCAAAAGATCATAATATATTAAAATCCTTCTCTGGTGATCATCTCAACTGTTATATCTTCTCAAGAAGTTTTCAACTATTGCATCAATCATGGAAGGTAAACCGTCACCTCTATTGCCTATATAATGGCCACCCGATTCTTCTCCCACATTGATCTCTATGCTCTTTCATGCTGAAGCTTTCCCATCCTACATAAACACGTTTTGGATTTCTCAGATCTTCTTTACTTCCGAATGTTTGGGGATGCCTCTTCTCAGAAATAAATGTTAACTTTTAACGAAATATCAGAGTTGTAGCTCTACCGAGAAAGGTTAGTAGATCCGATGTTTTATGCTATGTATGATTCCATTGTATCTTAGAATATCAAGATGAATAGTTGGGAGAGTTTATGTGTATCAAAACCAAGAGCAAAGGATCTGAAGTATCCAGAATTGTTGGTTTAATTCTGTAAGACAATTAGTTTTTTCTATGAAGGAGAAAGAGATAAATTTTATTTCAAGAGCTACAGAAAGGCATAATCTATTTCTTATAACATGGCCAAAAATTTGATAGGAAGTCATTATAAAGGAGAAGCATAGTTTTTCTCTCACATGCTACATGATATAATAGGATCTTTTGAGAAGGAAGAGGCTCTATCTTGTCTTGGTCTTTCAAAGGTAATGACTCCAAAATTTATTCATCAATCTACAAATCTTCAGATTATTCAACTATGGGATCATGGTTTTCTCATTCAGTGAAAAGGGGATAAGGATACCCTGAATAAAAGTGAAATATATATTCGGGATTTATTGGTGAACCTATGAAAGATAAACCAAGTTAATCATATCTTGGTTATAATTAGGAATATAAAGAATGTAAATATGAAGTATCAGATTATCAAGTATCCAGCCATTCATTCAAATATTGTTGTTCTTGGTCTTTAGTTTTTAAAGATTCACTATAGTTCTAAGCCGAGAAATTTTTAGGTGATTCTTTTGAGTGATGATACTCTAAGAAGGATGGAGTTTTCTTTAATAGTCCATACAAAGAATTTCATGATTTTTCGGAAGCATAAGTTGAAGCTCTATCAAAAAATCCAGAAGTGACTAAAACCTCTAAAAAGGGTGGAAGGAAGATGAAAGTAATGGAACTAGAAGGAAAAGAAAAAACACTTGTGCAGAAGGAAACTCAATCCACACCCCCAAAACCTAAGAAGAAAAAGATTCATATTGATGAAGTGGATGCAAAATGGAGAGAGGACAAGACGAACATGAAAGAAGGGGAGCCTAGTTTTGGTATGGATCCTATTGAGGTAAAATACTTGAAGATAAAGGCTATTGTAGAGATTGAGAAGCAACAAAAAGGGAAAAGTCAAAAGAAGAGGATGTCTGAGGCTGAGATAGTTCAATCCCTTCTTAAGGCTACTAAAAAAGTCTCTGAACAAATTCTGGTACTAGAATCATTTTTGATTGAACCATTACTAGAGAATCTAAGAAAGAAGTTAGTGATTTTAGAACAAGATCAATTAGAAGAAATATTTCAAGAAGAAGAATTGGATGAAGAAGAGGAAGAAGGGAGTGGTGATATCGAAGATATGATAAAGAAAGTAGAATATTATATTAAGAAGGAGAGTCCTTCTGATAAGTTATCCATACGAAATTCTGAAGTTGAGTCTTCAAAACTTGATACCCCAAGAAAAGATGAGAAGGGTGAGGAAGAAGGAAATAAGTTGTCTCAAAATGAAATCAGAAATCATGATTTCATTCATCCAGGGGATGTTAAGGCGGGAGCTGAGAAGGAATAAGTTGATGAAGATAAAATTGTTCAACTATCAGATAGTGAACTTGATTCTCCTAATCAAGAAGAAGTCAATTAGAATGATGATAAGGGAAAAAAGGGGATTGTTTATACACCTAGAAAAGCTGTGGTAATAATGAAAGAAGTTGGTTCTTCATCAAAGAATAATTCAATTGAAATAGGAAAATAATCCTCACTAACCAAAGTCTCAGATTCAGAATCATCCTCTCTTGGACATGACTTTGTTGTTCAGTCTTTGAAGAAGCTGGTTGGGACTATTCCAATATTCCCCAGTATAGACTCAAGATGTTAGATGGTTCAACATATGTTAAAACAAAAATCATATTTAGTGTCCATGGTGATGGATAAATGTTTTTGTCTCAAGGCATACTTCAAGACTTTTCCCATTGGATACGAGGCTCATAAAAGATCTTTCAAGAAGAAAACAAGTTAGTCAAGGAAGATAAAAGAAGGGATGAGAATATTTGATGAATTTAAAAATAGTGTCACAGATGATTTTGACACAGAATATGTGAAGATCAAGGACCTAACTATTAGATTTTAGGAAAAGCTATCTCTTGAATAGACTTCTCAAAAGCAAGAAGATAAGGATTTGAATTGAATGGTAAATTCGGAGGCCATGAATTGGACGAGAGAAAGGGATCTCAGAATTGAGATAAAAGAGAAGCTTGGTAAGAAAGAAGAAGTTCTAAATGCCCAGGAAGAATCTCTTAAGGCTCAGAAAGAGAAAATTAAGGCCTTAGAGAAGAAAAAAGAAGATCAGGATCAGTTACTCAAGCATAAAGAAGAGGATAACAAGGAACTCAAGAAGCTGAAGACAATTGTGAAGAAGTAGATGCCGAAGGATAAGGAAGCATAATATTTTCCAAATCCACTCTTTTGTTGTATTTTACAATTTTCCAAATTCTTCTAATATTAATGAAATTCTCGTTGCACTTCATATTTTTTGTTGTTTAGTACTAATCATTTAGGTACAAAGTTTCTTTTCCATTCCCTTAATTCCTTTTAGAAAATAACAAAGGGGGAGAATGAAATATCAGAAATAATACTAAGTAAAGAAGAAATTTCCATAAGTAAGGGAGAGTTATTCCAAGGGGGGGTTTTTACCATGAAGATTTTCACATGCATGAAAATGTAAAATCTCATACAATAAATCATGAATTTGATCCTTAGGGTTTACAAGGCCTAAGGGGGAGTTAATCATATTCACTATGATCCATAAGAAAAGGGAGATAAGTTTTTTTGTAAGATCATATAAATTTAAAAGTTTTTATATTCTTTTTAGTTAGGATGTTTGTGATTTCCAAAAAGGGAGTGATTATTGAGTCAATAAGGTTTTTCTATGACCTTTCTATACCATCATGTTTTTAAAATCACAAGCACCCCATCTTAAGGAAAATTTTATATTCCATAAGTTTTATCTTAATAAGGAATAATTTCCTTCCCCCTGGAAATTTATCATTACCATTTTTCATTGTTCATATTTTAGTTTCTCTAAATCTAACTCTTTTTATTCCTAGGTGTTAAATTCGGTTTCATATCTAAAACCACAGAATTATATAAACACTTAAATATAGAGTATTTAGTTTTTGGGATCCGAATCTAGGTTCTGAATACTCTAAAATTTAGACTCCGAATTCTCTGAAATTCAGACTCCGAATTCTCTAAAATTTAGAATCTGAATTCACTGAAATTCAGACTCTAGATTCTCTGAAATTTAGACTCTAAATTACATAGAATTAGGACTCCAAATTCCTTAGAATTATGACATCGAATTCCATAAAAATTAGACTCTGGATTCTTTATAATATAAACTCCCAATACCATAGAATTTAGACTCTGAATTCCTTAGAATTTGGACTCCTCATTCCATAGAATCTTGACTTTAAATTCTTTAGAATTAAGACTCAAAATTATTTAGAATTAAGACTCCAAATTCTTTAAAAATAAGGTACCGAATTCCATAGAATTTAGACTCCGAAATCTACAGAATTCTGATTTCGAATTACTTGAAAAATAGAATCCGAATATCCATGTAATATAGACTCCAACGGTTTACTTGCTTATACTATGAACATTTTTTTAGACTCTGAAAAATGGATTTGGTTGACAAACCATATTTTACATACCCTTGATATAGTTATAAAATGATTCCGCGCATTCTATTTCTAAATAATTATAGTTTGAGTGACACATGTACTATCCCCCACCGAAATTCTCGAAAAAATATGACTGTTGGAGGAGGGATCCAACCATTAGATATGTTCCTATAAACAGGAGCTCATTTGAATGAGCTCCACACTATTCTACAACTCTAGAGATTACATGATATTGAAGTGATTTCAGGAGAGAGAGACTCTCATTATTTGTGCATATGGAACAACTTGTTCAGATTTCTTCGTGTGACTCTGATTATTTTTGTGTACAATGGAGGGATTCTAGGGATAGAAAGAAAGAGGTGTCGACTAAATTAAAGTTCGAGGACTTCATTGAAAAAGAAGACAGAGGTTCCAAATACAATGAAGTTTGAGGGATTGCGAGGATACCAAGATAGACTCTGATATTCTTATCGAGGGCTTACCCGGGTGAGGGTAAGATAGAAATTCATGAAATTATAAATCAAGGGACCTTTATCCAAGGTTTTTGGATACCCTACTCTTTGGGTTAAAACATTTCTTACTTGTTACATGTATTGTTTCAATTTTGTTTTTCCACAAAATTTTGATTAATAAGGAAAGTATAACTATCATATAATTTCTTGTACTTGTACTATAATTAGTAAGATTCTATATGCTTTAAGATAGAATCTGTTTCCTTGTAAACTTTTTATAAGTTTCATTTCTGGAACCATATTTCTAGAATCTATCATGTTTGTAGAACTAATAGGTCTTATGAATTTACCTTATTTAACCTTGTTATACCATAAAGAATATTATAAGATCTTTAAAAGTTCCAAATAAATTTTTAAAAGAATACAATTCACCCCCTCTTATATATTGATTATCTACATTTTATTTCGACCCTACAGGGTTTTCATAGTTGTTACCATATGATAGGTTTAGTTATATTTGGGATTAGGGATAAAAAACCTAGTGAATGACTTAGGGATTAGTGTTGGTATAATAAAAACATCATTAAATTTTTGTGAGTATTGATTAAGTAGTTTTTCAAGAAAAAACATCGATGTTTGGATATGAGCAGGTAGAGGTGGCTCTGGAACAAATGTATCTATGGGTAAAACCCAAAACACCACTTTCAGCTAGACATGAATGGGAAATCATGCACGATAATAGGCCTTGATTCACTCTTGGTTACGACACTCCTAGGGGATATGCATTGGTAAATTCATAAACATAGTACGAAATATTATTTAGGGAATAAAAAATTCCCCTAGGAATATATGTTGTGAAGTAGATCTTGGATAACATAGATTGAAGCCTATAAATTCATATGTTAAGGAAACAAAAGTAAATTATAAGTAATCCATTTTTTTCTTTGGATTACACATTATGTGTTACCCTATCCTTCCTTTTATTCCAGCCAATGGCCAGTAATAGGAGGAATCGAGAAGACAACCAATGCGAAGATCATTGTGATGAATTTTCTAATGAAATGCCCAATCTGATGGGAGTAGGAATCACAAACATTGTCATGATACACTATTAGTTAACTCATGTTTTGAATAGAAACATGGGTCACGATGACAGTTCACCCCCCCCCCCATGACAGAAAAAGTCTCAATAGAGAGTTTGATGAGACAAAGGCCACATACTTTTAATGGATCATCTAATTGCTCAATTTCCAAACTATGGATCAACTCAATTAAACATATCTTCTCCATCCTTCAATTTTCCAAACAAGAGAATGTTTTTCTAGATTCTTATTGTATGGAGGGTAAAGATAATCAGTGGTAAACATTGATCAAAAATACGAAGCATGTGAAGGAGTTCGAGCCGTTGGAATTGAAGGATTTCTGGAAAATGTTTTCCAATAAATATTTTCCTCACACCCTCCGAGTGAAGATAGTAAGAGACTTAATTTCCCTAAAGAAAAAAAGACAAATAATCCATCATAGTGTATAAGGCAATCGTCATAATTCTTGTACGATATGCCTCCAGATTTGTCGTTACCTGCGAATGCAATGTTGACCTCTTTTTTAGAGGGCTAAAACCTATCATTCAGAAAGCCCAAGAAATTCATGACATCGAGAGATATGTGGAAATTTTTTAATGTGCCCTCATGTTTGAAATAGCGATCAGATAATCTCAGAGGTATCATGGGGATATGAATTGTAATGTGGACAATAATTCCGACGGATCGAAGGATAAATCCAATGATGGTAAGAAAATCCATCACCCCACTTTCCAAAGGTGCAGAAAGAAGCACCTTAGAAATTGCATGAAGGGGACGAGAAATGGTTTAGGAGTGGAAGAGATGATAACCTGACCATTTTCAACTGACAATAAAATTCTATGACTGTGATAGAGGATAGGAATGATCCATTCGAGAGTCAACATGTTGTTCATTGCGTAAACTGCAAGGAACCATGGCACTTTTCAAACTAGTTCCTTGAGATAAGGATTTTCGGAGGCAACCAAAAACCTCCAAGGTAGGAAGGGGGGGATTTTTCCATCACCACCACTTAAGTGAACCCAAAAAATGAAGTGGTGTAGGTATTCTAGTTATTAGTTCAAGAATTGAGAATGTACTTTTTGATATTGGTTCTATGTATTCTTTTATATCCTGAATGTTTTGTAGAACAATCCTAACACCACCAAAAATCATGGAAGTAAATATGTCAGTGGGAATTGAAAATGGGGAAATCATTGCATCCCAGGAATATAACTCCTCCCCTGTCATAATTTTTGGATTGAACTTCTTGTAGAACCTTGTCATTCTCCCTATGGTGGAATTTTATGCAATTCTTGGCATGGATTTTCTTTCCTTATATTGACCCTGCATAAATTACCGTGAGAGGGAAATCACTCTCCATATAGTGAATTGAACCCCAATTCTGTACAAGTGCAAGGAGGAGGATGAATCTTCTTTACCACCATCATATCAAGCATGGATATTAATGACATATAAAAACATGTATCTTTCTCAGATGAGTGAGTCTAGGGAAGCATCCATTCTTGAAGACATTCCTATTGTGAGGGAATTCACTGAAGTTCTTAGTATTTAATTTACGGGTCTCCCTCCTAGAAGATATGTTGAATTCTAAATTGATATTATACCTGGGGAATTTATAATATCCATGACTCCATATAGAATGGCTGTTGTGGAGCTTTAGGAGCAGAAGAAACAACTATAGGAGAATCTGGATAAGGGGTTTATAAGCCCACGTTCTTCATCACGGTGTGCACCAGTACCCTTCATCAAGAAGAAGGATAGGTCAATCCATGTTTGCATTTATTATCGCGGGCTCAACAGAATCATGATAAAAACATGTATCCTCTTCCATTAATTGATGATTTGTTCTATTAGCTACGTGGAGAAAAATACTTCTCCAAGGTGGATTTTCTGTTGAGATATTAGAAATTAAGGGTGGAGAAGGAGGATATACCTAGGACTGCTTTACGTACATGATACAAGAACTATTAATTAATAGTAATTTCTTTATGACTCAATTATGCTCTAGAAATTTTCATAGGTTTAATGAATATAGTCCCTGGAGATTACCTCAGAAATTTGTGGTATTCTATATATATGATACCAAATATACCCCAGAACCAAGGAGGATCATGAGGAGAATCCAAGCACTGTACTAGATACCTTTTGAAAGGATAAGAACAATGAAAAGTACATCAATTGTGAGTTCTGGTTGAAAGAGGTCTCATTCATGGGCCATATCATCACAAGCAATGGGATATATGTGGATCCCTCCAAGATAGACTCAATTGAAGGATGGTCGAGGCCTACATTGGTAACTAATATCTGTAGCTTCCCAGGGCTAGCTGGATATTATCACTGATTTGTGTGAAATTTCTCACGATTGTCAAACACTTTTACCATGATAACATGGAAGGGAGTAATGTTTTCTTGGAGTGATGAATGAGAATAGATCTTCATGGAGTTTAAAATGAGGATTATCACGACACTCATGCTCACACTACCCACAAGAGGAGAAATTTTTGTGGTATTTAGTGATGCTTCAAAGAAGGGCCTGGGATACGTGTTGATGAAAAATGAAAAAGTAATTGCCTATGATTCAAGGAAATTTAATGTTTAGGAGAAAAACTATCCCACATTTAATGTGGAGTTACTTGTAGTAAAAATATCTTAAAACATTTGGTGACATTACCTCTTTGGGGAGATGTGTGAAATATATACAGATTACAAAATCCCCAAGTATATATTCACACAGAAATAGCTGAAGATGCGCCAACGTGGATGGTTAGAGATGATCAAAGACTATGGCTGCTCAATCCATTACCACACTGGGAAAATGAAAAAAAGTGGCAGATTCTCTATGTAGAAAGGACCCAATGATTCGTTCATTGATGAGAATTGAAAAGGACCCAATATTCTTAGATTTGATGAAGATGGACATGGGAATCATAAAGAAGGAAAAATCCTCAATAATTTTTCAAATGATTTCTTAGACATCTCTTTTGGAAAGGATAAAGGTTTCTTAAAAGGATGATGATGGAGTTCAGAAGAAAGTTGAAACTATAATAAAAGGGATATACTAGGAGATCAATGTTAATGAAGATGGAATTATGAGATTTGGGACAAGACTATGTGTTCCATAAAATTCAGAGTTAATGAATGAAATTTTGGATGATGAACATAGTTTAAATTTACCCATTCACCTAGGAAACAAAAAGATGCATTGAGATCTCCGAGAGAATTATTCGTGGGATAACATGTAGAATGATATTACGAAGTTTACAGAAACGTTATTGGTATGTCTGCAAGTGAAGGATGAGAGGAACAAATCTAAGGTGATGATGCAACCATTACCCTACCAGCATTGATATAGGAGAACATCAGCATGGACATAGACATAGGACTTCCAAAGACATCCAAAGGATACAATGCTATCTGGGTTGTTGTGGATCATGTTACACAGACTACAAACTTCGTTGTCATTTGAGAGGATTTATCATTGGTTCAATTCGAACAGATTTATATCAGAACTATGGTAAGGATGCATGGTGTACCACTATCTATTATATCCGATCAAGATAAAAGATTAACCTCTATATTCTAGAGGAGTCTTCATCATTATTTTAATAATTATATGAACTTATGTAAATATTATCATCCTAAAAATAATGGCCAATATGAGTGGACTGTCCAAACACTTGAGGACATGTTGAGAGAATGCTCAATAGACATCAAATGAAGATGGGATCAACATCTTACTTTGGTTGAGTTATCTTACAATAATAGTTTCCACTCAAGAATCCAAATGGATCGTCATGAAGCCCTTTATCGGTATAGTTTCAGAACACTAGAATGTTAGGATGATGTTGGGGAGTGAAAACTCCAAGGTCCAGAAATTGTCGCAAAAATGGTGGAGGTTAAGACCATCCAGAAACCCATAAAATTAACTTAGAGTCGGAAAAAGAGAAATGGTGAAAATCATAAATGAGGCATATATTTTGATGTCAGAGACATGGTATTCCTTCATATATCCCCATTGAAGAGAGTTACGAGAGCTAGGAATAAGGGAAAACATAGCCCAAGGTACATCATCACTTCTGAGATCCTTGATCACATTGGAGAAGTGGCCTATCGACTTGCACTCCCACTGAACCTATCTCAAGTACATTTTGTATTCCATGTATCAATATTGAGGTAGTACATACTTGAACCATCACATGTACTCAATTCAAAGGTGGCACCATTGGAGAACGACCTCTCCTATGAAGAGAAGCTGGTGACGATATTATATCAAGGGGAAAAGTTCTATGAAATAAGACAATTCCCCTCATCACGATGTTGTGGAGAAACTACAAGTTTAAAGACGCAATGTGAGAATTAGGGGAAGTGATGAAGCATAGCTACCCGAATCTGTTTTAGTTTGGGAAAAGAAAAAAATTTCTAGGGAGAAATTTATTAAGGGGGGAATATTGTAATGAACCAATCTTTTATTAATTAAAATTTCTATAGTTCTATTTAAATGTATTTGTATGTAAAATGGGTATATAAAACACATTCACTGACTTGGTTTTATGTTTTTGGATTATAAAATACCATTATTTTTTTTAACATTTCTAATATACCTGTTGAATAGTGATCACATTATTAGTATAAATACAGGGCCTTAATAAATCCAATTTACTCAGACAAGGGAAGAGATGAAGTCATCTAGTAGAATTTCTCTGTATGAAGCCCCTTTATCAGAGCATGGAAAAGAGGAGGCATCCTTGAACATCGCTCTTGAACTATCCCAAGGTGAGCATAAACACGTTAATCTTGAACGGAACCCCCTATGGGATAAGTTGAAGTAAATAGAGATTACCACCTGAGAGTGTGACTCACCTCCACATGCTCCAACATCTCTTCACTAAAAACCCTTGGAGATCATCCCTAATCTTCCACCCTCTCTCTAGTATCTTTCTAAAGTGCCCCAATCTACCAAGAATCCTCTCTGAAGCCTCTCCCAAGCCTTTGGATCACATTTTCATGTAAGGGATTTCTTCATTTATCATTTTTGTCGAAATTTCATTGTGTTCTTATACCAATTTATTTTCAATTAGAAATGTTTGGGGTATGATTTCCCACCTCCCCCATACTACCCTAATTATTTTTGAATGATTATATACCTATTTATCTCTCATTAATTCCTTCCAAGTAAACCTTTTACCTTTCCGAAATTCCATAAGGATTATCTCTCTTCTGATTTACATTCAAGCAATTATTTGGTATTATAAATATAATTTCCATTAAATATGACTAAAAATGTATCTATATGACCCCATTACATTAAATTTCTTGTAAATATGATTGGAAATCATTTTCTCTCTCATCAACCCTTTTTATGAATTATTATTTCACACTGTTATGCTGCCGAAATTGTACTGTGATTTTCCATGCCAATGTCATTGTGTAGTGAATACCATGTCCATTTTTCTATCAAGGGTATTCACATTTATGCACATTTAATTATTGATTATATAGTTTAATACATTAATTCCACATTCCTTTATCATTGAATAAATTATGAGGTTTAATGAATCCATGTTATATGATCCATGTGGCGCACTTATGCGTGGAATGAAATGATTAAGAAGGGTGCACCCTGATAGCACTCCAATGCATTGGGTAAAGACTAGTATCTTGATACATGAAGTGAAATGAGGTTTTACTCATGCTAATTCATGTGCAATGAGGGATTACTCATAATAAATGTGAAATTATCCTTGTCTCATGCTAATATCATGTTAAATGTTGATGCCGCGTTTCTATGTCACGATAATCATGCTACATCATTCCATTAGGTTCATGTTTATTTTGTGATCCATTGACATGCCTAATTCCTAGAATGTAATATATTACTCAGGATGTGATTTTTTTACTCCCTTATTAGGATTTTCATATCACCTTTTTCTAATACATGTCCCCAGGTTATCTTAAGCAATGATAAGTACAAAGTAATGTTGTGGTCATGTGAAAGAAGTTTTCAATAATGATGTCGTGTTTTATGTTCTAAGGTGTCTTGTAATGTACCTAATTTCATATGACATTATACCACCCAATGACCAGAGTAGAATTATTTTCTATTTTATGTAATAAATCATTTTTAAGTGTGTAATAAATAACATTGTTTGTATAGTTGGTATTAGAGGATAGGATAAGTTATTTTTGCAATTAGGTTTATAAAACCTTAGTGGAAGATTTAGGGATAAGAATAAGTATAATTAAAACATACTTAAATTTTGGTGAGTATTGTGAAATGGGTTTATCATGAAAATACATCCCTATCTGGATACGAGTAGGTAGTGGCGGCTCTGGAATAGATGTATCTTGGGGTAAAACCCAAAAACAACGCTTCGATCTAGACTTGAAGGGGAACTGGTGCCTGAAAACGAGCCTTTATGCACTCTTGGTTACGACACTCCCTTGGGATATTCTTTGTAAAATTCATAAGATTAGTATGAACCGTTATTAAGGGATTAAGAAATGCACCTAAGAATATATATTGGGATGTAGATAATGGATAACATATATTGAATCCTATAAATTCTTATGTTAAGGAAATAAAAGTAATTTATAAGTCATTTATTTTTTCCTTTGGATTACCTTTTATGTGTTAGCCATAAATTTCATTTTATTCCATCCAATGGATGCTAATTGGTGGACTCGGGCTAACAACTGATGAAAAGATCCATGTGATGACTGTTCTAAGGAAATTCCAAATCTTATGGAAGTAGGAATCGGGAAATTTGTCATGATACTCTCTTAGTTAACTCATGTTTTTAATAGAAACATGGGTGAAGTGGAATGTTCAAACCCACCTTAAAAAATAACAAGTTACAATTGATAGATTCATAAAACATAGGCCTTCTACTTTTAATGGATCATATGATCCCTCAATTGTCGAAAAATTGATCAACTCCATTGAAAAGATCTTATCCATCCTTCAATGACCCGAACATGAGAAGGTTTTTCTCAATGGTTATTTTATGGAGGGTGAAGGTGATCAATGGTGGACATTGATAAAAAATTAGAAACATGAGGAGGGGATTGAGGCATTGGAATTGATGGATTTACAAAAAATATTTTTCGATAATTTTTTTTCCAGAACCCACTAACAGAAGATGGAAAGGGACTTCCTTTCTATCAATAAAAAAGAGGATAAATCCATCAGATCCGAAGAGGGAAAATACACAAGGCTTTCATGATATGCCTTCGGCTTTGTCATTACCCCCAAATGAAAGGTTGACTGCTTATTTGGTGGGATAAAACCTAAGCTACAGAATTTCCTATCGATCAATGACTTCAAGAGCTACAAAGAAATTATCTGATGTCCCTCATGTTCGAAATGGAGATCAAAGAATGTCACATGTATCATGGCGATAAGAAGTATAAGGTGTACATTAATTCTAGTAGCCCGATGGATAAATCCAGTGTTGATAAGAAAATACAGCACCACACTTCCCAAATGTGCGAAAATAAGCACACCAAAAATTTTGTGAAGAGGTTAAGGAAATGCTTTAGGTGTGGAAGATAATGGAACCTGACCATTAACTACTGAAAGGAAAAGCCCATGACTGCGATAGGGGAGAGGAATGCTCCGTTTGACCCTCAAAGCATTCTTAATTGATTTAACTCATAGGAACCAAGGTACTTTTCAAACCATTTACCTAAGACAAGGGTTTTTAGAGGCAGCCAACAGGCTCGAAGGTAAATAGGGTGAGATTTTTCCGTCACTGCCACTAAACTGAACCCTGACAACGAAGTGGTGATAGGTAAACTAGTTTTTAATTCATTAATAGTTAACACACATTTTAATTATAGTTCTAAGCATTATTTAATATCGTGAATGTTTAGTAGAATAATCCCAACACCACCAAAATTCATGGATGTAATGATGTTGGTGAGAATGAAAAATGGGGTAATCATTGAATCCCATGAATATAACTCATCCCCTATTTTAATTTATGGATGGAACATCCTGTAGAACCTCTCCATACTACCTATAGCGGAATTTGATGCAATTCCTAGCATGAATTTTCATTCCTTATATAGAGAAACATAAATTTACATGAGAGGGAAATCACTCTCCATATTGCGAATTTACCCCCGATTATGTAAAAGTGAAAGGAGGAGGATGAATCTTTTTTAGAACAATCATCTCAAGCATGGATATTACTTACCTATGAGCACACGTATCATGCATAGATGATTGAATTTGTGGATGTAACCATATTTGATGACACGACTATTATGAGGGAATTCACTGAAGTGTTTCCAGGGAATTGCATGGTCTTCCTCCTAGAAAAGATATTGAATTCTCAATTGATCTTATACATGCGGAGTTTCCAATATTCAAGAATTTGTATATAATGGTTGTTGTGGAGCTTGAAGAACTGAAGAAAAAATACAAGAGAACCTGGATAAAGGTTTTATATGCCCAAGTGCTTCATCAGGGTGTGAACTTGTCCTCTTTGACAGGAAAAATGATAGGTCAAGGTGTCATTTCATTGATTATCATGAGCACAACAAAATGACGATAAAAAAAGTATCATCTGCAATGAATTTATGACATGTTAGTTCAAATACGTGGAGAAAAATAATTCTCCAAGGTGGATTTGTAGTCGTTATATTAGGAAGTAAGGGTGGAGAAGGAGGATATTCCCAAGATTGATTTTTGTACATGATACAGGCACTATGAATTCATAGTAATGCCTTTCAGACACACTAACGCTCCAACAATATTCATGGAAATGATTAGTAGATTATTTAGAGACTATCTAAAAAAAATTTGGTAGTATTTATAGACGATATTATAATATACTCCAAAACTAATGAGTAGCATGAAGAGAATCTAAGAACTATACTAGAGACCATAAGAAATGGGAAGCTCTATGTAAAGTAAAACTAGTGTGATTCTGGGTTGGGGGAGGTCTCATACTTGGGTCATATCATCACAAGCAATGGGATATCTGTGGATCACTCCAAGAAATCTACAATTAAGGTATGGATGAGGCCACCATTGGTAATGGATATCCATACCTTTCTAGGGTTAGAAGGATATTATCACTAATTTGTGAGAAATTTATCAAGATTGTCAAACCTTCTGACCAAGCTAAATCAGAAGGTAGTAATGTTTTCATAGAGTAATGAATGGAAATATAACTTCATGTATTTGAAAAAGGAGGCATATCACTACACCCTTGCTGTCACTACCCAAAAGTGTAAAACATTTTATAGTATTTAGTGATGCTTTGAAAAATTGAATGAGCTGTGTGTTGATGAAAAATGACAATGTCATTGCCTATGATTCACTGAAATTGAAAGTTCCTGAGATAAATTATCCAACACCTAATCTGGAGTTGTCTACGGTAATATTAACTTTACAAATTTGGAAAAATTGCCTCTTTGGGGAGAAGTGTGAAATATATATGGATAAAAAATCTTCATGTATATAATAACACAAAAAGAGTTGAACAAGATCCAATGATGACAGTTAGAACTGATCAAAGAATATTACTACCCAATCCATTACCACATTGGGAAAGAGAACATGGTGGAAAATGCTATTAGTAGAAAGGACCCAAAGATTCTATCATTGATGAGAATTGAAAAGGATACCATCTTTTTAGATTTATTGAATAGGGAATAAGAATCATAAATAAGGGAACAACATCAATCCTTTCACAAATGATTTCTCAACCCTCTATTTTAGAAATGATAAAGGATTCTTAAAATAATGATGTGTAATTTCAAAAGAATGTGGAAACTATAAGAAAAGATAAATCCTTAGACATCAATTTTAATGAAGAAGGAATTGTGATATTTGGGAAAAGACTATGTGTTCCATCATATCTGGAGTTAATGAATTAACTTTTGGATGATGCACATATTTCGAATATTATCCATTCACCTAGGAAACATAATGATGTATCATGATATCTAAAAGAATTATTTGTGGGATAACATGAAGAAGGATATCACTAAGTATACATCATAGTGACTGGTATGTCAGCAAGTGAAGGCAGAGAGACTGAAGCTTAAGGGGATGAAGCAACTATTACACATACTGGCATGTAAATGGGAAAACATAACCATGTAATTTGTCATCAAACATCCAAATACATCCAAAGAAAACAATGATATATAGGTTTTTGTTGACCATCATACAAATATTTCACTCTTCATTGGAATTCTAGAGGATTTATCATATGATCAACTGGAACAAATATATATCAGAGAAGTGGTAAGGATACATGGTGTACCTCTATCAATTATATTCGATCGACATCCAAGATTCACCTCTATGTTCTGGAAGAGTCTTTAACATGCTCAGAATAGTGAGATGAACATCAATATGACTTATCATCCTCAAACTGATGGCTAATACGAGCATACTATATAAACACCTGAGGACATGTTGAGAGCATGATCAATGGATTTCAAAGGTGTATGGGATCACCATATTCCTCTGGTTGAGTTCTATTACAATAACCATCTACAATCAAGCATCCAAGTGGCTCCTTATAAAACCCTTTATGGGAATAGGTGCAGAACATTGGCTTGATGGGAGAATGTTGGGGAGTGAAAACTCTTAGGTCTAATTTTTTTGATGAAATGGTGGAGAACATTAAGACCAACCATCAGCACATTAATGCTGACCAGAGTCGACAAAATATCTATGCTAATAATCGTCGATGAGACATTGATTTTTATGTCCAATACATGGTATTCGACCATATATCACCACAGAATAGAGTTATGTGATTTTGGAAGAGGGGAAAGATTAGTCCAAGGTACATCGACCCTTTTGAGATCCTTGATTTCATTGGAGATGTGGCCTATAGACTTGCACTCCAACCGAACATGTCTCACATACATGATGTATTACACATATCACTCTTGAGTAAGTACATATATAACCCATCACATGTACTCAATCGAGAGGTGGTACCATTAGAGAATTAACCCTTCTCTGAAGAGAAGCAATTGGAGATATTAGATTTCATGAAAAAAAGTTCAACAAAATAAGACAATGCCCTTTGTCATAGTGTTGTGGTGAAACCATAAGTTTGAAGATACAATGTGGGAATTAGAGGAAGTGATGAAGAAGAGTTACCCGCATTTCTATTATTTTGGGAAAATGAAATTTCGAGGGAGAAAGTTTTTATGGGGGGATGATTGTAATGACCCAAAAATTTATTAATGAAAATTCATCTTGATGTATTTAAATGTATTATTATGTAAAATGGTTATATAAAAAATATTCAATCCCTTGGTTTTGTGTTATTGGATTTTATAATACCGTAAATAATGTTTACCATTTCTATTATAGTCGTTGAATATAGACAACATGATTAGTATAAATATAGGTCCTTAACAAATCCAATTTGCTGAGACAAGAGATGTGATTGCATCATCTAGTCGAATTTCTCTATATGAAGCCCATTTGTGAGAGCTTGGAAAACAGGTGGCTTCACTGGGCTTTTCTCTTGACCATCCCCAAGCTGAGCTTCAACATGTTAAGCTTGAATGTAACCACCTATGGGAGAAGTGGAAGTTATTAGAGATTACCAACAGTGTGATGTTATCCGAGCCACCCCAGGAGTCTGTCACCATTGTACACCATACCCTTCAATGTTATGGGTTTTTTTATAAGGGTATATGTAACCAGACACTATCACCATATTTGTGCGCATTATTTTTTATAAAGAATATACATTTATTATGTAAATGGTTTTTTTAAGAAAAACGGTATTTTTTAGATAATATTCAATTATGAAATAAATTTTGAATAATTAATGGGTTTTTAGTTAAATAATATTTTAATGAAATATTATTTCAAAATTACTTATAATTAAATACATATAATTGTATAATTTGTATGAATACAATTGTAATTTTAATTATGGTTAGAATGCTGTTTTTGTCAAAACCAATAAATTTTCAAAAAATATCAATTTTTATAAGTGAAAAAGAACATATTTAGAAAATTATTTAGATATAATGATTTTTTTTAATTAGGATGTTGAAATTGTCGAATGATTAATTTTTCATAATTTTTTGAAACAATCGAATTTTTATGTAAAAATTAAATATCGTTTAAATATATAATGTATTTTATGACATCATAATGATCCAATAGTGATATAATAAAATACTATAAAATATATGTTCTTTCCATATATGTTTTAACATTAAAATAATGTGATTTTATATTTGTTTTATTAATTTTATGGTGCCTTAGTGGACTCTCCAAGATTTATAAAACATTTTAACTTTTAAAATGATTTCCTTGAAAGTGTCACTCAGCTCCACATAACAAACCAAAATATTTTTATAATTTCTTCTATTGGACTTATAAAATAATTTATTTCACTCCACTTTAGAAAAAACCTTGTCAAAAAACCCTGGGTTTTTTGTGTTTTTGATTAGTTTAATGTGTGGTGTCCAAAACATAAATAATAAAGAATTCCCTCTCTATTCCTATATAAGGCCACCCAATATCGAACTTATATTCACTAAAAACTATTAGTGAAGGTCCTTAATCTTAAATAATCTATATAGTATAATTCAAAGGCTCCCCAATCCCCCAATAATCATATCTTAAGCCTCCCCCAAGCATTTGGATCACACCTCCAAGGAAGGGATTTCTTCCGCTCTCATTTTTGTCCAAATTTTTTGTGTGGTTATACCATTTTATATTACATTAATAATGTTAGGGAATAATTTATAAACCCCTCAATAATTTCCTCCTTATGTTTTAAGGATTATATACCTCTTTCTATGTCATTAATTCCTCCCATGTACACCTGTTACCATGCTGAAATTCTGTAAGGAATTTGTCTCTTCTCATTTACATTCAAGAAATTATTTTGTATTATGAATCTAAATTCCACTAAATATGTTTGGAGATGTATCTATATCACCCCATTACTGTAAATGTTATGTAAATATGATCATACACAACTTTATCTCTCAAAATTTTTTTTTTATGAATTCTTTTGTCACGCCGTTATGCTGCCCAAATTGCACAGCGATTTTCCAAGCCAAAGTCATTGTGTAGTTAATATGGTGCCTATTTTTCTATCAAGGGTATTCAACATTATTCACATTTACTTATTTGTTAAAGTGTTTAATTTATGAATTAAAGTATCCTTTATCTTAGAATAAATGATGATGTTTAATGAATCAATGTTATATGATCCGTGTGGCACACTTATGCATGAAATGAAATGGTTAAGAAGGGTGAACCATGATAGATCTCCAATGCATTGGGTAAAGATTAGGGTCATGATACATCAAGTGTAATGAGGTTTTAATCATTATAATTCTAGAAAAATTAGTTTATAATCATTCTCCATGTGCAATGAGCCTTGGATCATGATAATATCATGTAAAATATTGATGCCACATTTCCATGTTATGATAATCATTCTATATCATGCCTATATGTTCATGTATATTTTTCACTCCATTGATATTCCTAGTGACTAACATGCTCTATATTCTTTATGTTATGACTCGTTTACTCCCTTAATAGGATTTATAGGTCACCCTTTCCTAATGCATGTCCTCAGGTTATCCCATGCAATGCAATTTACGAAAGAATGTTCTCGTTATGTAAAAAAAGTTTTCAATAAAGATGTTGTGTTTTATGTTCTATATTGTCATGTAATGGTCATAATTTCCCAAGACACTAGACCTCTCAATCCTAGGAGTGGTATTAAGTAAAATATTATGTAATAAATCATGTTTATATTTGTAGTAAAGAGAAGGTTAGTAAAAGATGCGGTTTTTTCCAGGATATGATGAAAATGATTCTGTTGTTTCATCAGCTAATTGTGATTGCATATATCTAGTTTATAACTTATAATGATAATTATATATTCCCTTTATAGTTCTTAGTTTTTGTCTAGGTGTTTTTGAGAGTGTCACATCTGTTGGATCACCAATGACATAATAAATTACAAAATCACTCACCATGATACATGATGCAGTTTTAGGTTGTTGAGAATATATAAAAGGTTTGTTACTTGAAATATTTTCATCCTTATTTGATGTTAATTCATGATGTGTTCGACATATAATTGCTTCAAAAGTATGTCTCTAACCCATCACATGTGTTATGATTCAAGGACCTTGTTTTTGAACCTAATTTATGGAGGACTGAGGAGACTAATTGGATCATTGAGTTTGAGAGAAATATTATTTATGAGAATTCATTCCTTATGTTTAAGTAAAATGTTATCATAGTTCTCATTCACTTGGTAAATGAGATCATGATGAACTGATAATACTCTATTATCCATATCTCATCGATTTGTATTATTATTAACAAGATATCTTGGGCCAGTATGTTTTTATAGAGGAGAGGTCGTAACATCCTGTTATCGGATTATAGATATTTCTTATCCCTTTTCATCAATAACCCATGGTTGGGTGTTGTTCCATTATTTTAGTAATTTTTAACCAATTTAGAGTTTCTATTTGGTGTTTCTATGTGGATTAAAGAGGATGTTTTATGGTTTGTATGGAAATGTAATATACACTTGATGAATAAATTATAGATATTTTTTAATTATTTTTTTCTAATTAATTCATAGCTGCAACATGGATGATATGTAGTTTGTGTAGGGAGTTTTGGTGCATCAGGCTATGGCATGGATATGAAGTTTCCAAGTGGGGTCTTGAGTGGTTAGTTGTGGTGCCTCAACCATATTGGGGGGTATCTATAATGTGTTCTGTGGGATATTTCATATTCTTACACATGGTAAAGATGATCTAGATGGTTTGAAACATTGATTCTGGAGGCCTGTTCACTGAGGGTGACTATAGTGTAGTATATTGTGTTCACTGAAGTTTCATGTCTGACTGAGGAATTATATTACCTATTTTTTTGTTGTTTACATTTTTATCACTAATGAAACATGGTGTATTGGGATATACTAATTGGTGTTTTTATAGAAATAAATTAAAAAACCCTCATTTTGACTCCTCTTCATCGCTTGATCAACCCAAATTTGACCTTTTTCATTTGAGAGTCTCTTGAGAAGAATTTTTACCCCTTAAACACATTTCCTCTTGAATTGATGTGATGATTATTGTAATTGATCTCCCTCTTTTAAGTATATCTCTTATTGATTTTATGTTATCCTCTTTCATATTTTCTCCATACTTGGGAGTGATTTAACCTTAGGTTTATGAAGGATTTGATATTTTTTGTTTGATTGTGATTATAGTGACTTCTCCTTGATCTAACTCACCTTACACTCATTGTTGGTGGTTTTGGATTTAATAGATTCCCTAATATGACGGTTATTATTAGATGGACTTTTAAGTATCTTACATATAATTGAAACCATGATTTCCTTCATGATTTTAAATGTACATCCAATTACATTCTAAACTGCGAATTGTGTTGAGTTGATAATTGATTTAAAAAAATTATATTTTTGAAATAAAACCTATTTTCTCTGGGTTTAATATTTATTTTTTAATTTGGAAAATATGGATTGATAAATTTTTATGTTGATTTATGAGAAAATGTCTTAAAATGAGATATTATTTTTGAAATTCAAGAACATCATGAAAATGAATGTCTTTATTTTTGATATTAAAACACCTTGTAAGGCATGGAATTTGAATTTTGAAATTTTAATACTGAATTTATTTATTATTATTAAATTTATCATGATTTATTAATTAACTGATGCACATGTGATTCTTGTTAGTTATATTGTGTTTAAGAGAAGAAAAATAAGACTCGGAATCACTGAAAATGTAATTATGATGAAAAATCTAACAAAACCAAGTTCAACATGACTTCCCCCAATAGGGTTCTGACTAATTATATACCTATGTACAGATACAAGGGACATGTTCACACACACACACAAAGATGTGATTAATGAATGATAATTGTGAGGATCCAATACCCAATAACAAGATAACTAAATAGACTATGAACACTTTTATGGGTTTGGATATCATTATTAAATTATATTAATTATTGAACTATTTTGTTGATGTCTTTTCTATTTTAGGAAACCTGTTCATTTAATAATTTTTGATAAATTTTCTTTTTATTTTACTTAGAAGTTAATTTTAATGAAAATGTGAAATATATTTTCAGGGAATGATTATTTTATATTTATGAAAATTTTGATTTTTTGTATTTGAACTTCTTTTGGAAGATATGGTGGAATCATACTGGGCTGTTTTTTTTGTCATACAATTCCATTACCTTTGACTACATTCATATCATAAAATTATGGTTTGCATGTACCATAAATTTTAACACCTTTTACACCACTTTTCAATGGTATAGATTCCAAAAATAATAGGTTTCTAAGTTAATTAAAAAACCTTATAAAAAAATCCTTAGTTTTTCTATGATTCCCATAAGAGTTGTAAAATAAAAATATATCATATCTTTTAAAATTCAGTACATAAAAAAATGTTTCACTTGACCTCTTTTTTAAACCAATAGCCATGATTTTTCATCTTATTCCATTATTCTTTATTCCTAAAAAACAATTCGAATTATATCCTTATATTTATTCAATATATACCCTAAATTTTATCCATAACATTAAAATTACGTCCAAAAAATGAAAATAGCATTCATTCTGAAATTAAATATTCAAATGATAAATATAAGGATAAAATACAACCCAATTTCAATGTAAGTATGCCAAATTAATCCCATTTTCAAAAGAATATTATTATATTTAAAATTTTTATCATCGTTAAATATTATAGAAATATTGAGTCCATTATATATGTACAAAATAATTATTAAGCATTATTAATTTGCTTCTTATTATTTATTATTTATTTCCTATAAACAAAAATATAAATCAGGTTTTAAGATTCCACAATGCTGACACATTTCCCAAGAAATAATTCTTACTAATCATATATTCTTTACAAATTCCTCATATTCAATAGTTGTTTGTACCATCCTATTGACCCCATCCATGATCCTTATTCCTAGTAAATATATGATCATAATTACAATACTCCCGAAATTTAATTCATATAATTAGTATCTCCAAAATAATATCATTCCCTTTTATAGAGTTAAATGAATGTTTTTTCCATTATAGTTTATTATTTTATGACCTTTTATAACACAAATAAAAAATCTTCACATCCTTTTAAATTTTTTCTTATGTGCATATTAAATCATTGTTTAATCATAGGTTATTGAATATTTTTTTTTTATTTTTATCTCTATTACTTGAACTTCTAGAGGGATTCATTTCTCTCGTCTTTGATGCCTTAGGAAAGTCACGAATATACAAGTTTATTATCATTAATCTGGATATCTATTTTAGAATAACTAGAAGAGTTAAAATTTATAGCTAATATTTAATTTGGTTTCTCATTAATATAATAAATGAGGTTTCCTTACATCCATTGTTACATGGGTGCCTTCTAGATCCAATAACTTACTAAAACAAAAAAGGTCCATGTGAAAATATTAATAGGACCATAATATTCCATCTTATGAGGAAGATAGACACTAAGATAAAATTATTAAAGTTATCAGATACACATTATATTTATTAAAAATAAATATGGATATTCATACCATGTTAAACATTATGGTTATATGTGATTTGTATCATATTCTCAAACAACATCCCATCATGTAATGTTATCTAACCGCAGATATGATACAAACAATTAGGAATCTTCCATAAAAATTAAATATTCTAGTGAAATTAATATACATTTAAATCTATTGAAAACGAAAGATATATTTTGTCTATTGTTTTAGAGAATTAGGAAAAAATATTACATGGTTAACCCATATGTCACAAGGGGAAACTTTTATAGAGTATCTATTTATTCCATAAAAATTATTTAAATGTTTAGTGTATTTGGAAGAATATGAACATTATTATGAAACATGATACTAGAACAAAATAACTTTTTATTAATCATTATTATGGGATCATAACTCCTTTTTCCCTTATAAATATGTTGGATAACCAGAGGAAAGCATGAATAAAAATGGTTGAGTTAGAAATTCTAGTAAGGGAATAAATATGGTATTGAAGAATCAAATATAAGTTAAAAAAACATATCATGATAACATATAACCACATTTCATAAATATAAAAATGAAAAAAATAACATATAGAATTTGGAATAATATAATAATGAATGAATAGGAAAATTTTACTAACATATAACATGAAAAAAAACACGAGTTAAGGATAAATAACAATACTATATAACTTGGTGGATATAGTTCCCTTAGGGATTAACTTTACTCCCTAATACTATACATGATATCTCATGAGACTAAGTCATTAAACAATTAATTGGATCAATGATTGGGAACATCCATTAAAACATTATCATTCATGAGTGTCATATGATTAATAAAAGACAAGGAATAATCCAAAGGATAACCCATGGAATGAAATAGGAATTGTCTTATTATCATTGGGCCTGTAGAAAAGGGAATATAATGATGATTTCAAAATATTACATCCCCAATCAAACTGATCAAAAACCACTACATAATAAATGTAAGATGATATCATAAAATATCAACCTGAGTAAGGGAAAATATTCAACAAAGGATTTTGTGAAAGATGAAAATACATTAAATAATATCATTTAAAAATTATCAAGGAAAAACCCTTTTCCTCTTGAAGAATACTTATATTTAAATTTTATCCGAAATATAATAGAAAAAACAATATTTAAAAACAATAAAGTAATCATGTAATTGATATTTTAAATCACTAAAAAAATATAATGGTGGAAAAATACCCTCAATCATTACATGTTAAAAAAACCTCCCTTCTATATTTATTTGGAAAATTCTCAAAGTACTTTGTTTTAAAAATGAACAAATATATATTTCAAATTTTTTTTAAAAGTAGCACATGAGTAAAAATAAATATAAATAATAATTTTATAATACTGAAAAAATAATTTTTTTTAATTTTTTATATAAAACAATTTCATAGATGAAAATGGTGTTTTATGGGAATCATTAAAAAGTTGAATTTTTTTAAATAATGTTCCATGTATATTTCATATCATTGATGTGTGTATTACAGAATTGAAACAAATATTTCTATTCATTTTAAATCCGCAAAAAAGATTAGGAAATAAAACAAAACATATTCCAAAGTCATTTAACATATAATATTATCATGATATAATCAAGAAATTTAAATTTATAAAAAATAATGGAAATTGTGTTAAATATTTCCTTACCACTATGTAATCAGTCATATCGCTTTCCCCAAAAAAGTAAATATTATTAAATAAAACATAAAATTATATTAATGTAATGCGATTTAGTGTAATATATATCATATGGATGTATATATGCATCACTAACAATAAATAATTATTGAATAAGACATATATCTCATAGAAGTAAAAGTGAGATGGGAAACCCTTACGTCACGCTTCACATTAGTTTTTCATACATTAACCTCATATATAATTATTCAATGAATATTATTAACTCATTAAATAACTATTTTATTATTTTTAATAAATTATGTGGGGGATTTTAGAATATATTATGACCTGTTAATTAATAATATTACAATATTTTGATGGCTTCATGTGATTTCGTTTAATGGTTTCATGATCGGTTCATTTGTGTATAATTATTGTTTTTTTTGGAAAATGAAACTAAAAAACCAGAATTGGAATGAAATGGTATAAACTTTCTTACAATAGAATTAATTTTTCAATAAATATTTTTCCTTTTATGAGAATTATTTATTTAATAAAATTTTAGGTATTATTTTGTAGTTTATTTTTGGTATTTTTCAGAACACTATGAACTAGTTTTCTCTTATTTAATATTATGTGCGTATATTAGTTCCATAAAATTATATATATTATAATATAATTATTTCAATATTATTTATCCATAATGATACTTTTATTACTATCCATGAAGGCTGTACAAGATAATAAAAATTCATTATCCACAAAGATTATTAACTGGCTTAATTTGGAAAATAGCATTTCTTATTTTAATAATACGATGTAATAAAAAATAAGTATATAAAATATTAAATTATAAAAATTAAAATATATTATATTTATTATTATTTAGTTACCTTTCCTTAATTGTTTAATTATATGGTGATAAAGTACAAAAAGAAAAGATATTAAGAGAGTTGTTTTGAAAAAATTTCCTTTTGTATATCACCCCTTGAAGGATCTTTTAATGACATTGGAAATTTTATTTTGGTGAGACAAAGGAAAATTGGTTACATGTTGAGTGAGGAGAATATTTTTCTTCACATGTTTTAGGATATTCATTTATTTCTATGAGAAGCTAGATGGTGATGTAACGCCCCGACCCCAGCTACCCAGAGTCGGTGCATTACTTCGTAACATTGGCATGATCACAAAAGATCAAGTCTCAAAAGACCGATTAGTTTAGTAGACTTGGAAACACTAGGTACATTCGTAAACATTACATTACGTCATAAAGTTAAAAACTAATAACAAAGTCTTCATAGTCCACACTCATATCCTCTTCTGACCATCCCTGTAGGTCATTCCTAAAATACTTCTTCACATCCTGGAAAATATTAAAACATTTAAAGGGGTGAGCTCAGATGCTCAGTAAGGATAACAATAATGCGGAAGCTTTCATAAATAAACATTAACATTTAAGGCAATGTATAAATAAAACAAAATCCTTTTAAACATGAACTTCAACATAATATGGCAAAAATAAAATTAAATAATGCCATTTACTTACTCACATGGATATTCTACTAGTCGAATAATCACATGAAATATCAATAACCACTTTCATAATGAGGGAATGTATAATGCCAGACATTCTGAAACATTTTGTCAAGGCCTCGGCCAAGACGTCTAAAATGATTAAGGCCTCGGCCCAAACCATAAATCAAATTGGCAAAGGGCCTTGGCCAATTCCACGTCTAGTTGTCTCATGAGACCTACCGATGCATCGAGGAGCTATAGCGGGCTCCACCCGTCACTTATTAAGTCCAATACATTCCTCATATGAATAGGTTTAAACATATCATAAACCATAACATAATCATATCACATAAAACATGCATAAAGGAAACATAAAATTTCCACATTTCAATCACAAGATATCAATACAACACATTGATATAATAAAAACGCTTTCAAAACCATTTTCAATACCAAAATAAAAGAAAGTTAAAACTTTGTATTTATTTTTCATTAAAAAAATGATGGCTTGTAGAGGAAGCCGAAACTCAAATAATGGTCACGGCGGCAGAGAAGTCATTGTTGCCGCATAAGTACAGAAAGAAAAACATTCCCTTTTGTCCTTTAGCAAAACGCTTTGTATAAAAAAGATACCTTTTGAATAAACGTAAAAGTCAAAGGGGTTTATACACCGTATAAAAGAAAGTTGGGTATAAAACCAAATATGCCTTAATGAAAGGGGATTGAGACGAAGTCCTTAAAAAGATCATTTTCTTTAAATAAAGTACATCTATAATATGTATTCACTATAAGTACACATAAATAATGTAAAAATACAAGATATGACATAATAATATCATGACATAATTTGAAAGTAGGAGATTAACCCAAAGAATAGAAATTGGGTTAAGAAGTTCCCTTACCTCGTGTCTGACTTGACTCAACCGTTCTTTAACCTCCTGAATAATAAACTAGAGTTAATATATACCTTATTAAGAGCCATTTTCAATTTCATTATCCTTTTTATATCACTTATTACAATGATATGAACATTATGGAATTATTTAAGTTAATAACGGTCATTTTGTCGATCTTTGGTACTTGAGTCAACAATAAACTTCTTATAATTACAAGTTGTTCATGTGGTGAAATATCCATTATATCCAGAATTATATTCATTATGTAGATATCATATATATCATATATATCCAGTATATACATTCATTCATAATATTACGTAACATTTAGAGGTAAGAAATGAAATGCACCGTTCATGGAGACGGTAAGCCGTACGTACGCATGGACGCTACTTTCATTTCTATTTCATATTTAATGGAATGAAATCATAATTATATAAAGGTATAATATATTTCCAGTATAATATCATATATAATATCATTTACTCCATACATTATACATCCCACATATGGCATTAACGATTCCAATCACTTTGAGGGGGCGGTAGTCCGCACTTCCTAAAATGAAATTATCGCGTTTACCCATAATGGAAATCATAAAGTATGCCATAAATGAGAAATACAGAAGCATAATTAAAACATAAACATATTATATATCATATATAAATATAGTTACATCTTAATGGCCACCTTTGAAGGTTTTATATGAGTGTTGAACAATCATCGTTTCGTGAGGCAGAAATTCGCCATCCACAGAAACCGTATGTTATTTAACCATTAGATGTAGGTGTGTGTAAGTGTATCTAGAATACTTCTTATAACAACATCCTAGTATATTGAGGATACTGGTATTGTTACAAAAGAAATGAATAAAAAGAGTTTAGGGGTTTGGAGAAGAAAAATAAAACAAAACAACATTAGAGAAGACATTACCTCAAAATCGGGTAACTCTTTTTGATTTGAGCCAAAGGCTTCCTTGGAAAGATTTCATCCCAAAGTGAGGCTTCTAGGAGTAAGAGAGGGAATTTGGGAGAGTATTTGGGCAGAGGTTGGCCGAGCCAAATGGCTTGAAAGTGTGAATGAGGTGGTAGAGGTGGAGGCCTTTTATAAGAGGAGAGGAGGGGCACTCTTGGAAAGTAAGAAAATTATACATTATTATACAATGATTTTAGGATTCTAAAGGTCCCACACTTATATAATTCGTGGATAAGGTGATAAGTGTTCTAAATATACCCATCCAATAGTCTTTGGACAAGTTTAAGCCTTGGATTGTACATTATCTTTTCATTTTATTAAAATCGTTAAATAATGAGGTCATCGCTGCATCATAATGATGTCATAAATAATTTAATTTATTTAATGTCTAAAAATTATAAAACAAATACTATTATGTAGGAAATCTTATTATCTTTCTAATGAATATTTATAGTAAAAATTTTGACTTGTTTAACCCCACTTAAAAACTGTTTTAGTAAAACAAATCATGTTTGTGTCAATTTATTTTAACATTAAATAAATATATATTAATGTCATTTTCCAACCAAAGTGGATCCATGGGGTCCCCAAGTTGAACCATGGGTTTTCTTGGTCGGCCATGACTCATCCAATAAAAGTAGGACAAGTGTCAATCTCATCTCATATTATTAAATCTTTATTTTTACATTAAACTACACTAATTACCTCTAATCACGATTAAGAACTTAAAAGTTACTACTCACCAAAAAAATATTTTAATATCATTGAACCACATTTTACTTCTTAATGACAACCATGTATGTCGGATTTTTGAAAATAAAATCACAGAAGTTGTAATATTTCATTTAAACGATAAATCAGTTATTTAACTACCACTTAGTGGTTTCACTATTCATCAAAAATTGAAGTTTTTCAGAACAATGCCAAAATTTCACCCTAAGCTATAATTGATATTCCGAATTCAAAAATGATGTCTATTTTACAAAATTCCAAACATATAAGTTGCATTAATTAATTTTATAATTAATTTCCGCTGTCACAACAAATAGCGTGTTTTTAAGAAACAATTTATATCAAAAGATTGGCAGTTGTTTATGTCCAATTTCAATGTTAAATTAATTCTAATGAACACTATTGGATAAAATGGTAAAAATATATTCTAATTATACTTTAAAACCACTCAATAGTATAATTTATCACTAAAAATTATTTTTATTAAAAAAGTTGTTTTTAAGTATTTTTCACTATTCATAAAAAATGGAAGTTCTCAGAAAAATACCAAAAATTCAACATAGGCTAATTTCGATATTCCAAATCCAAAAATGAAGTCCATTTTAAAATATAAAATTTCTATAATTTTATAAAGTGGTCATTACTATTCATAATGGCTACATTGATTAGTCGCGGTGTTTTAGAACTCGAAGTTGCGTACAATGCAAGCTATTGTATTATTGAATGATAAGCGTATCATGGAAGCTCGGGGTGTTACATTCTCCCCTCCTTCAATAAATTGCGTCCTCGCAATTTGATATTTTTCTTTGAAAATAAAAGGTTGAAAATGGAAAATACCTTTGTGGAAAACCCACATCGGAAATAAGGTTAATAAAATTTACCCTTAATAAGAGGGAAATGGAAATAAGAAAGTCACCAACAATTTATGATCTCGATAAGGAGAACATTGGTGGAAATTAGAGACGTATAATTGGGGGAAAACGTAAATATATGTAGGGAGTGATTGTGGTCATCAATCACAATCAACTGTCAAATTGAGGGCCTCAAAGCCTTCAATCTATGTTGATTTAAAATATCATCAGTTCAACAAGACATAAGGTATTAGGATAACACATTTTTTTGTTTTAATATCCCATTACTAAAGTTTAAGAATTAATTCATTCATTGAATAAGAGATAGGTATATATATATTTATGCTTGAAAATTAGAGTTTCAACCTTCAACTCATCTTTCACTCAAAAAGATAATATAACTCAAAAATATTATACTTATCCTAATTGTATAAGGTTCCAAATGTTAACACAAACCATTTAGATTAGTAAAATTATATTTTAATAACCAGGGACTTCCTGTAGGCTAGTGGTAGGAAATAAAGGCCTGTCGTACTATGATTGTGGGTTCGATTCCTGCAGCTTTGTCCGACGCGACGGGTTATGCCCCACCCTACAGGTTGTCCTTTTCCTAAAACTATAGTATTATAATATTCAAAAATAATCTTCATAAATTTTTTAACCTTAACCAATACTATCCAAAGATCAACTTAATCCACTCCAACCTTTATAGTTATCCAAAATACCTCTGTCCAGACTTTCTCTAAAAGGTCCCTTAATTCCAAAATCAATTTATCAGATTCCCCAAAGTAAAGTTTCTCTTATTGTTACATACTAAAAATATAATTACCTTCATCATATTAAAACCTTACTGAAATCAACAAGTACTGCAGTAAAATCCTTATATATATATCACATTATTCTAATAACCAGAATATAATCCATGAGTCCAAAAGCACCAATACATTAGTTATTCTGCTTCAACTGTAGTAACAGCATAAGATTGTCCTTGATCCCTTGGCCTTTTCTGAGGTAATTTTCCCTGACGCTTAAGACATTCATTTGCATAATGCCCTAATTCCCTACAATTGTAGCATTCAACATTGATAGCCTCTTTCTTTCCCTTGCAATCACGCGCCTGGTGACCTTTTTCCCCACATTTATAACAAACTCCCATTCCTTTTAGACAAGTACCAGGGTGATTCTTCCCACAATTATCACATAATGGAAAATCCTTCTTTCCCTTTTTCCATTTATCTGTCTCTTTTTCCACCGTTCTATTCTTCTCTTGCTTTACTTTGTTGTCATAAGACTTAGAGAATTCATTTTCTGTCTTGATAGAACACGAGACAATATCTTCGTATGACAAGAAGGTTTGTGAGACTAATGCCCGACGGAGATATGGTTTTAACCCATCAATGAAACGATCAATCTCACTTCTTGGGTTACGTATATAATCTGCAGCATTCCTCGCTAACCTTGTAAAGTTGGCCTCATACTTTGCAACATTCTCATCCTCCTTTTGTCTCAGACTCAAAAATTGCCTTTGCATTTCTGCTCGATGGTCATGAGGAAAGTATTTTTCTAAGAAAAGATCTTTGAACTCCTTCCATTCTATATTCGATATTTCATCATCTTCCTTTGTGTTTTGAATCAATGACCACCATTGATCAGCATCTCCAGTGAGGCGGAAAACTGCCATGATAACCTTTTCCCTTTCACTACTCCCTAAGGCGTGGAATATTTTCTCTAAGGAGTTTATCCATTGTTCAACTACTAATGGATTTGTACCCCCATTAAATTTTGGCGGTTGTTGCCTCATGATGAGGTCTAACATTGATCCTCCATGTTGTGGATCATGGTGCTCCATACGAGTAAGGTTATTATTCATAACCTGAGTGAGTTGTCCCAGTACGGTAATAAGTTGATCAGCACAAGTTGTATCTCCAGATCCACAATAATTATCTTGAGCAGGAGGGCAATCCCTACACGGAGTGCGTGCATTGATATGGTTTCCATTCCTTCCACTAGGCGCCATTTCTAAACAATGGAATAAACTAGATTAGTTTATGAATTAAAATACATAATTCCATATTTGTAAAACACTTTACATAAATTGAACTATTTATGGATATAATTCATAATCATAAAAAGAAATGTTTTCTTTGATAAACTATATACTCGTAACCCTTCACAGTGGTTTGTAAAGAAAATGAGAATTATCTTAAGCATATCCCCCGGGAGTGTCGTAACCAAGTGTGTAGCAAGGCCCGTTGTCGTGCACCAGTTCTCGTTCGAGTCTAGCTCAAAGCGGTGTTTTCGGGTTTTACCCCTAGGTACATCTGTGCCAGAGCCGCCTCTACCTGCTCGTATCCAGACAGGGATGTATTGCTCGGAAAACTCACAAAATCTCTATAATACCAAAATTATATAAAGTTATTCTATACTAATCCTTAAAGTCTATCTTCGGGCTATGTGCTCCAATCAGAGTTTATCTAAATCTAGCGTCCAAGGTTAGTACTAAACTGCCTCTGATACCAACTTTAACGCCCCGACCCCAGCTACCTAGAGTCAGTGCATTACTTCGTAACATTGGCATGATCACAAAAGATCAAGTCTTGAATGACCAATTAGTTTAGTAGCCTTGGAAACACAAGGTACATTCGTAAACATTACATTACGTCATAAAGTGAAAAACTAATAAAAAAGTCTTCATAGTCCACAATCATTTCCTCTTCTGACCATCCCTGCAGGTCATTCCTAAAATACTTCTTCACATCCTGGAAAATATTAAAACATTGAAAGGGGTGAGCTCATATGCTCAGTAAGGATAACAATAATGCAGAAGCTTTCATAAATAAACAATAACATTTAAAGCAATGTATAACTAAAACAAAATCCTTTTAAACATGAACTTCAATATAATATGGCAAAAATAAAATTAAATAATGTCATTTACTTACTCACATGGATATTATACTAGTCGAATAATCACATGCAATATCAATAACCACTTTCATAATGAGGGAATGTATAATGCCAGACATTTTGAAACATTTTGTCAAGGCCTCGGCCAAGACGTCTAAAATGATTAAGGCCTCGGCCAAAACCATAAATCAAATTGGGAAAGGGCCTCAGCCAATTCCACGTCTAGTTGTCTCATGAGACCTACCGATGCATCGAGGAGCTATAGCGGGCTCCACTCGTCACTTATTAAGTCCAATACAATCCTCATATGAATAGGTTTAAACATATCATAAACCATAACATAATCATATCACATAAAACATGCATAAAGGAAACATAAAATTTTCACATTTAAATCACAAGATATCAATACAACACATTGATATAATAAAAATGCTTTCAAAACCATTTTCAATACCAAAATAAAAGAAAATTAAAACTTTGTATTTATTTTTCATTAAAAAAATGATGGCTTGTAGAGGAAGTCGAAACTCAAATAATGGTCACGGCGGCGGAGAAGTCGTTGTCGCCGCATAAGTACGGAAAGAAAAACATTCCCTTTTGTCGTTTAGTAAAACGCTTCGTATAAAAAAGATACCTTTTGAATAAACGTAAAAGTCAAAGGGGTTTATACACCATATAAAAGAAAGTTGGGTATAAAACCAAATATGCCTCAATGAAAGGGGATTGAGACGAAGTCCTTAAAAAGATCATTTTCTTTAAATAAAGTACATCTATAATATGTATTCACTATAAGTACACATAAATAATGTAAAAATACAAGATATGACATAATAATATCGTGACATAATTTGAAAGTAGGAGATTAACCCAAAGAATAGAAATTGGGTTAAGAAGTTCCCTTACCTCGTGTCTGACTTGACTCAACCGTTCTTTAACCTCCTGAATAATAAACTAGAGTTAATATATACCTTATTAAGAACCATTTTCAATTTCATTATCCTTTTTATATCACTTATTACAATGATATGAACATTATAGAATTATTTAAGTTAATAACGGTCGTTTTTTCGATCTTTGGTACTTGAGTCAACAATAAACTTCTTATAATTACAAGTTGTTCATGTGGGGAAATATCCATTATATCCAGAATTATATTCATTATGTAGATATCATATATATCATATATATCCAGTATATACATTCATTCATAATATTACGTAACATTTAGAGGTAAGAAATGAAATGCACCGTTCATGGAGACGGTAAGCCGTACGTACGCATGAATGCTACTTTCATTTCTATTTCATATTTAATGGAATGAAATCATAATTATATAAAGGTATAATATATTTCCTGTATAATATCATATATAATATCATTTACTTCATACTTTATACATCCCACATATGGCATTAATGATTCACATCACTTTGAGGGGGCGGTAGTCCGCACTTCCTAAAATGAAATTATCGCGTTTACCCATAATGGAAATCATAAAGTATGCCATAAATGAGAAATAGAGAAGCATAAGTAAAACATAAACATATTATATATCATATATAAATATAGTGACATCTTAATGGCCACCTTTGAAGGTGTTATATGAGTGTTGAACAATCATCGTTTCGTGAGGCAGAAATTCGCCATCCACAGAAACCGTATGTTCTTTAACCATTAGATGTAGGTGTGTGTAAGTGTAGCTAGAATCATTATTATAACAAAATACTAGTATATTGAGGATACTGGTGTTGTTACAAAATAAATGAATAAAAAAATTTTAGGGGGTTGGAGAAGAAAAATAAAACAAAACAACATTAGAGAAGACATTACCTCAAAATCAGGTAACTCTTTTTCATTTGAGCCAAAGGCTTCATTGGGAAGATTTCTGCCCAACGTGAGGCTTCTAGGAGTAATATAGGGAAGTTGGGAGAGTATTTGGGCAGAGGTTGGCCGAGCCAAATGGCTTGAAAGTGTGAATGAGGTGGTAGAGGTGGGGGCCTTTTATAAGAGGAGAGGAGGGGCACTCTTGGAAAGTAAGGAAATTTTTCATTATTATACAATGCTTTTCGAATTATAAAGGTCCCACACTTATAAAATTAGTTGATAAGGTGATAAGGGTTATAAATATACCCATCCAATAGTGTTTGGACAATTGTAAGCCTTGGATTGTACATTATCTTTTCATTTTATTAAAATCGTTAAATAATGAGGTCATCACTACATCATAATGATGTCATAAATAATTTAATTTATTTAATTTCTAAAAATTATTAAAAAACTACTATGATGTAGGAAATCGTTTTAGATTTGTAATGAATATTTATAGTCAAAATTAGGACTTGTTTAACCCCACTTAAAAATTGTTTTAGTAAAACAACTCATGTTTGTGTCAATTTAATTTTAACATTAAATAAATATATATGAATGTCATTTCCAACCAAAGTGGCTCCATGGGGTCCCCAAGTTTACCCATGGGTTGTCTTGGTCGGCCATGACTCATCCAATAGGAGTAGGACAAGTGTAAATTTCATCTCATATTATTAAAACTTTATTTTTACCTTAAACTACACTAATTACCTCTAATCGCGATTAAGAACTTAAAAGTTACTATTCACCAAAAAAATATTTTAATCTCATTGAACAAAATTTTACTTCTTAATGACAACCATGTATGTCGTATTTTTGAAAATTAAATCACAGAAGTGGTAATAATTCATTTAAACGAAAAATCAGTTATTTAACTACCACTTAGTGGTTTCACTATTCATCAAAAATTGAAGTTTTTCAGAACAATGCCAAAATTTCACCCTAAGCTATAATTGATATTCCGAATTCAAAAATGATGTCTATTTTACAAAATTCCAAATATATAAGTTTCATTAATTAATTTTATAATTAATTCCTGTTGTCACAACAAATAGCGTGTTCTTAAGAAACAATTTATATCAAAAGATTGGCAATTGTTTATGTCGAATTTCAATGTTAAATTAATTATAATGAACACTATTGGATAAAATGGTAAAAATATATTCTAATTATACTTTAAAACCACTCAATAGTATAATTTATCACTATAAATTAGTTTTATTAAAAAAGTTGTTTTTAAGTATTTTTCACTATTCATAAAAAATGGAAGTTTTCAGAAAAATACCAAAAATTCAACATAGGCTAATTTCGATATTCCGAATCCAAAAATGAAGTCCATTTTAAAATATAAAATTTCTATAATTTTAAAAAGTGGTTATTACTATTCATAACGTCTACTTTGATTAGTCTCGGTGTTTTAGAACTCGAAGTTGCGTACAATTCAAGCTATTGCATTATTGAATGAGAAGCGTATCATGGAATCTTGGGGTGTTACATTCTCCCCTCCTTCAATAAATTGCGTCCTCACAATTTGATATTTTTCTTTGAAAATAAAAGGTTGAAAATGGAAAATACCTTTGTGGAAAACTCACATCGGAAATAAGGTTAATAAAATTTAGCCTTAATAAGATGGAAATGGAAATAAGAAAGTCACCACCAAATTATGATCTCAATAAGGAGAACATTGGTGGAAATTAGAGACGTATAATTGGGGGGAAAACGTAAATATATGTAGGGAGTGATTGTGGTCATCAATCACAATCAACTGTCAAATTGAGGGCCTCAAAGCCTTCAATCTATGTTGATTTAAAATATCATCAGTTCAACAAGACATAAGGTATTAGGATAACACTTTTTTTTTTGTTTTAATATCCCTTTACTAAAGTTTAAGAATTAATTTATTCATTGAATAAGAGATAGGTATATATATATTTATGCTTGACAATTAGAGTTTCAACCTTCAACTCATCTTTCACTCAATAAGATAATAGAACTCAAAAATATTATACTTATCCTAATTGTTTAGGGTTCCAAATGTTAACACATACCATTTAGATTAGTAAAATTATATTTTAATAACCAGGGACTTCCTGTAGGCTAGTGGTAGGAAATAAAGGCATGTCGTACTATGGTTGTGGGTTCGATTCCTGCAGCTTTGTCCGATGCGACGGGTTATGCCCCACCCTGCAGGTTGTTATTTTCCTAAAACTATAGTATTATAATATTCAAAAATAATCTTTATAAATTTTTTAACCTTAAATAATACTATCCAAAGATCAACTTAATCCACTCCAACCTTTATTGTTATCCAAAATACCTATGTCCAGACTTTCTCTAAAAGGTCTCTTAATTCCAAAATCAATTTATCAGATTCCCCAAACAAAGTAAAGTTTCTCTTATTGTTACATACTAAAAATATAATTACCTTCATCATATTAAAACATTACTGAAATCAACATGTACTGCAGTACAATCCTTATATATATATCATATTATTCTAATAACCAGAATATAATCAATGAGTCCAAAAGCACCAATACATTAGTTATTCTGATTCAACTGTAGTAACAGCATAAGATTTTCCTTGATCCCTTGGCCTTTTCTAAGGTAAGTTTCCCTGACGCTTAGGACATTCATTTGCATAATGCCCCAATTCCCTACAATTGTAGCATTCAACATTGATAGCCTATTTCTTTCCCTTGCAATCACGCGCCTGGTGACCTTTTTCCCCACATTTATAACAAACTCCCATTCCTTTTAGACAAGTACCAGGGTGATTCTTCCCACAATTATCACATAATGGAAAATCCTTCATTCCCTTTTTCCATTTATCTGTCTCTTGTTCCACCATTCTCTTCTTCTCTTGCTTTACTTTGTTGTCATAAGACTTAGAGAATTCCTTTTCTGTCTTGATAGAACACGAGACAATATCTTCGTATGACGAGAAGGTTTGTGAGACTAATGCTCGATGGAGAAATGGTTTTAACCCATCAAAGAAACGATCAATATTACTTCTTGGGTTACGTATATAATCTGCAGCATGCCTCACTAACCTTGTAAAGTTGGCCTCATACTTTGCGACATTCTCATCCTCCTTTTGTCTCAGACTTAAAAATTGCCTTTCCATTTCTGCTCGATGGTCATGAGGAAAGTATTTTTCTAAGAAAAGATCTTTGAACTCCCTCCATTCCATATTTGATATTTCATCATCTTCCTTTGTGTTTTGAATCAATGACTACCATTGATCAGCATCTCCAGTGATGCGGTAAACTGCCATGATAACCTTTTCCCTTTCACTACTCCCTAAGGCGTGCAATATTTTCTCTAAGGAGATTATCCATTGATCAGCTACTAATGGATTTGTACCCCCATTAAATGTTGGCGGTTGTTGCCTCATGAAGCGGTCTAACATTGATCTTCCATGTTGTGGATCATGGTGCTCCATACGAGTAAGGTTATTATTCATAACCTGAGTGAGTTGTCCCAGTATGGTAATAAGTTGATCAGCACCAGTTGTATCTCCAAATCCACAATAATTATCTTGAGTAGGAGGGAAATCCCTACACGGAGTGCGTTCATTGATATGGTTTCCATTCCTTCCACTAGGCGCCATTTCTAAACAATGGCATAAACTAGATTAGTTTATGAATTAAAATACATAATTCCATATTTGTAAAACACTTTACATAAATTGAACTATTTATGGATATAATTCATAATCATAAAAAGAAATGTTTTCTTTGATAAACTATATACTCATAACCCTTCATAGTGGTTTGTAAAAAAAATGATAATTATCCTAAGAATATCCCCCGGGAGTGTCGTAACCAAGAGTGCAGCACGGCCCGTTGTCGTGCACCAGTTCCCGTTCGAGTCTAGCTCAAAGCGGTGTTTTCGGGTTTTACCCCTAGGTAAATCTGTGCCAGATCCGCCTCTACCTGCTCGTATCCAGACAGGGATGTATTGCTCGGAAAACTCACAAAATCTCTATAATACCAAAATTCTAGGAAGTTATTCTATACTAATCCTTAAAGTCTATCTTCGGGCTATGTGCTCTAATCAGAGTTTATCTAAATCTAGCGTCCAAGGTTAGTACTAAACTGCCTCTGATACCAACTATAACACCCCGACCCCAGCTACCCGGAGTCGGTGCATTACTTCGTAACATTGGCATGACCACAAAAGATTAAGTCTCAAAAGACCGATTAGTTTAGTAGCCTTGGAAACACTAGGTACATTCGTAAACATTACATTACGTCATAAAGTGAAAAACTAATAACAAAGTATTCATAGTCCAAACTCATATCCTCTTCTGACCATCCCTGCAGGTCATTCCTAAAATACTTCTTCACATCCTGGAAAATATTAAAACATTGAAAGGGGTGAGCTCAGATGCTCAGTAAGGATAACAATAATGCGGAATCTTTCATAAATAAACATTAACATTTAAGGCAATGTATAACTAAAACAAAAGCCTATTAAACATGAACTTCAACATAATATGGAAAAAGTAAAATTAAATAATTCCATTTACTTACTCACATGGATATTATACTAGTCGAATAATCACATGCAATATCAATAACCACTTTCATAATGAGGGAATTTATACCAAACATTTTGAAACATTTTGTCAAGGCCTCGGCCAAGATGTCTAAAATGATTAAGGCCTCGGCCAAAACGATAAATCAAATTGGGAAAGGGCCTCGGCCAATTCCACGTCTAGTTGTCTCATGAGACCTACCGATGCATCGAGGAGCTATAGCGGGCTCCACCCGTCACTTATTATGTCCAATACATTCCTCATATAAATAGGTTTAAACATATCATAAACCATAACATAATCGTATCACATAAAACATGCATAAAGGAAAGATAACATTTTCACATTTCAATCAAAAGATATCAATACAACACATTTATATAATAAAAACGCTTTCAAAACCATTTTAAATACAAAAAAAAATAAAGTTAATACTTTGTATTTATTTTTCATTAAAAAAATGATGGCTTGTAGAGGAAGCCGAAATTCAAATAATGGTCACGGCGGCGGAGAAGTCGTTGTCGCTGCATAAGTACGGAAATAAAAACATTCCCTTTTGTCATTTAGCAAAACTCTTCGTATAAAAAAGATACTTTTTGAATAAACGTAAAAGTCAAAGGGGTTTATACACCGCATAAAAGAAAGTTGGGTATAAAACCAAATATGCCTCAATGAAAGGGGATTGAGACGAAGTCCTTAAAAAGATCATTTTTTTTAAAATAAAGTACATCTATAATATTTATTCACTATAAGTACACATAAATAATGTAAAAATACAAGATAGGACATAATAATATCATGACATAATTTGAAAGTAGGAGATTAACCCAAAGAATAGAAATTGGGTTAAGAAGTTCCCTTACCTCATGTCTGACTTGACTCAACCATTATTTAACCTCCTGAATAATAAACTAGAGTTAATATATACCTTATTGAGAACCATTTTCAATTTCATTATCCTTTTTATATCACTTATTACAATGATATGAACATTATGGAATTATTTAAGTTAATAACGGTCGTTTTGTCGATCTTTGGTACTTAAGTCAACAATAAACTTCTTATAATTACAAGTTGTTCATGTGGTGAAATATCCATTATATCCAGAATTATATTCATTATGTAGATATAATATATATCATATATATCCACATATAAATTCATTCATAATATTACGTAACATTTAGAGTTAAGAAATGAAATGCACCGTTCATGGAGACGGTAAGCCGTACGTACGCATGAACGCTACTTTCATTTCTATTTAATATTTAATGGAATGAAATCATAATTATATAAAGGTATAATATATTTCCAGTATAATATCATATATAATATCATTTACTCCATACTTTATGCATCCCACATATGGCATTAACGATTCACATCACTTTGAGGGGGCAGTAGTCCGCACTTCCTAAAATGAAATTATCGCGTTTACCCATAATGGAAATCATAAAGTATGCCATAAATGAGAAATACAGAAGCATAAGTAAAACATAAACATATTTTATATCATATATAAATATAGTGACATCTTAATGGCCACCTTTGAAGGTGTTATATGAGTGTTGAACAATCATCGTTTCGTGAGGCAGAAATTCGCCATCCACAGAAACCGTATGTTCTTTAACCATTAGATGTAGGTGTGTGTAAGTGTAGCTAGAATCCTTATTATAAAAAAATCCTAGTATATTTAGGATACTGGTGTTGTTACAAAAGAAATGAATAAAAATAGTTTAGGTGGTTGGAGAAGAAAAATAAAACAAAACAACATTGGAGAAGACATTACCTCAAAATCGGGTAACTCTTTTTGATTTGAGCCAAAGGCTTCCTTGGGAAGAGTTATGCCCAAAGTGAGGCTTCTAGGAGTAAGAGAGGGAAGTTGGGAGAGTATTTGGGCAGAGTTTGGCCGAGCAAAATTGCTTTAATGTGTGAATGAGGTGGTAGATGTGGGGGCCTTTTATAAGAGGAGAGGAGGGGCACTCTTGGAAAGTAAGGAAATTTTACATTATTATACAATGCTTTTCGGATTCTAAAGGTCCAAAACTTATATAATTCGTGGATAAGGTGATAAGGGTTCTAAATATACCCATCCAATAGTCTTTGGAAAAGTTTAAGCCTTGGATTGTACATTATCTTTTCATTTTATTGAAATCGTTAAATAATGAGGTCATCACTGCATCATAATGATGTCATAAATAATTTAATTTATTTAATGTCTAAAAATTATAAAAAAAATACTATGATGTGTTAAATCGTTGTATCTTTCTAATGAATATTTATAGTCAAATTTTGGACTTGTTTAACCCCACTTAAAAACTTTTTTAGTAAAACAACTCATGTTTGTGTCAATTTAATTTTAACATTAAATAAATATATATTAATGTCATTTTCCAACCAAAGTGGCTCCATGGGGTCCCCAAGTTTACCCATGGGTTTTCTCGGTCGGCCATGACTCATCCAATAGGAGTAGGACAAGTGTAAAGCTCATCTCATATTATTAAAACTTTATTTTTACCTTAAACTACACTAATTACCTCTAATCGCGATTAAGAACTTAAAAGTTACTATTCACAAAAAAAATATTTTAATCTCATTGAACCACATTTTACTTCTTAATGACAACCATTTATGTCGGATTTTTGAAAATCAAATCATAGAAGTGGTAATATTTCATTTAAACGAAAAATCAGTTATTTAACTACCACTTAGTGGTTTCACTATTCATCAAAAATTGAAGTTTTTCAAAACAATGCCAAAATTTCACCCTAAGCTATAATTGATATTCCGAATTCAAAAATGATGTCTATTTTACAAAATTCCAAACATATAAGTTGCATTAATTAATTTTATAATTAATTCCCGCTGTCACAATAAATAGCGTGTTTTTAAGAAACAATTTATATCAAAAGAATGGCAATTGTTTATGTCCAATTTCAATGTTAAATTAATTCTAATGAACACTATTGGATAAAATGGTAAAAATATATTCTAATTATACTTTAAAACCAATCAATAGTATAATTTATCACTATAAATTATTTTTATTAAAAAATTTGCTTTTAAGTATTTTTCACTATTCATAAAAAATGGAAGTTCTCAGAAAAATACCAAAAATTCAACATAGGCTAATTTCGATATTCCGAATCCAAAAATGAAGTCCATTTTAAAATATAAAATTTCTATAATTTTAAAAAGTGGTTATTACTATTCATAACGGCTACTTTGATTAGTCGCGGTGTTTTAGAACTCGAAGTTGTGTACAATGCAAGCTATTGCATTATTGAATGAGAAGCGTATCATGGGAGCTCGGGGTGTTATAGGTGAGGGGTGGTATTTATACTTTAGGAGGGGTGGTTTTCAGTGAATTAATACTGATTATTTTATAATTAAATACAATCACATTGATATGGAATTTATGTACACTATTTTAGGTAAACATTAATGTTTTAATTTATTATTAGGTTTTAGAGACACAAAAAAACCATTAAATTTTGTTTTTATAAGGTATTTTATGTTTTTATATTTTAACATTAAATTGTTTCATTATTTTATATATACAATGATAAATATTGTTTTACCAAAGATAATTTTTTATGCTTAAAATTAAAAGAAAATTAGAACCTAATTTCTACCATATTATTCCTTTTAGGGAATCCATTTTACCCAATTCAATTAGACAAATTAGAAAAATTGGATTTAAAATTAATCCTGTAAAGAATATTAGGATGCTTGTTTTCAAAGTGAAAAAGTTAAAATGATTGATGTAATTTTATATCCAATTTCAAAGTGAAATTGATAAAATTGAACTAAATTAGATTTACTGACATATATTTTAACTAATTATACATTAAAACCCATTTAAAATATAATTTTTATATATATTATTTATATGAAAAGTTTTTTTTCAAATAGAATGCACAATGTTTCACAATTCACCAAAAAAATGAAACATATCAAAAAATGTAAAAAATTGTCCCTATGAAAGTTTTTATATCCCCAATTAAAATAGTAATTTAGTTTTTTGATTTAAAATATATAAATGTTTCAAAAATATTTATAAAAATAATTTATTTCAAATATGGAAAAATGGCCTTTTAGAAAAAATATCAATTTTTATGAATAAAAATGGATTTATTCTTATTATGAACCTACAAAACCTAATGGATGAATTTTAAAAAATATTATTTTATATAAAACATATATATTTCATTAATATTCTTCAATAATAATAATTAGTTTAATATTTTAAGATAAAATTCCATGTTTGGTATAAAAATAGTTTCTTTATAAAAACAGATCTTTTATATTGAATTAGTATTAATTCTAATTTGTAATAAATTTTTAACAAATGAATTTATTTTTCAAACACATGTAAACTATTTTTTCATAATTTTTTTAATCTCAGTCATTTTTTCAATTTTAATGGCTTATTTATAATAATCCCATAATAAAATTTAGTAGTTTGTTAAAGATAGATGTGGAGAATATTGAATGATATTGAGCATATTGTGTCCTCTTTAAAATCTCAGAATGCTACAAACATTTATATCACATAGATATTTAATATTTTATTAATAAAATCTAAGTGATTATTACCATGTACTAATCCCTATAAATTTTCCTATATTATTTTTCAAGATATATCGTGGGATATTTGGGATTATGACATATGGTTAGCTAGAGTGTTGTTCCAATTGACTTTCCAAGCATTATTCCACAACTTATAAAATATATTTTCTTTAATATATTGGATGTGTGTGGTAATAGTTAAATTTTCGCTATATATATGAATTTAATTGAGTGTTAAAGAATATTTTCAAAGTAATATTGAGGGTAATTCCATCCAAACATGTGACACATAATATCATCACTTGTCTCAAACTCATGGACAATTGGATGTGGGAATAATGGATATTGAATGTATTCAATGAAGGAATTTGAGTGGTTTGAGTGGGAATAGGTCATAAAAAAGTGGTATTATAGAATTTTTATAAGCAATAATATAAAGATTAATGTTAGTAATAGGTTAGGATTCCAAGGGTTGGTAATGGAATCTATGAAATTTTTATATATCCTTTTAATAAATTAAAGAAAAAAATCAAGGATAGAAATATTTAGGGACACCAGGTAACCAACTTAGGTACCATTATTATCTAATAAGTTACATTTCTCGAAAATATATAGTGTTCATGGTTGAAAAAGTTGTATACATATATGTATCAATATCATAAATTTTATTTTCCTAAAAAAGTTAATGTAGGAATATTTTTTAGGAATTATTTATTATAACATGTAATAACATTATATTGTTTGTATAATTTTATGCCATTCATTTTTAAAAAAATTATTCATGTTAGCATTAACATAAATATTCATCAACTCATGGCATGATATGATGTTCCATTAAAATAATATGTCATGGTTATTATAAATTAGGTTAATTAGAGAACATGTAAAATCATGTAGGGGATTTAAAGTGCTGATTAATATATATTATGATAGTCTTTTAAAAATATATCATTAATGGTGAAGAATATAAATAATATTTTTATTATAGTGAATTAAATTTTCACGAGTCATCATGATTAAGAATTCAATTAAGAATTAATTATGTAGCATTTTTTTAAATGGAATTCCTGAGTATCATGTTTTAGATTGTAATGTATCATGATATAACAATCTTATTCCATGTTTTCAGCCAAACTATTAAATCAATGATCTTTTTCCATAAAATAATAATTTTATATATATCATATCGAAGTTAAAGATCTTTCTAATTCCATGAATTCATAATAAAAATCACATATTCCCGGATGAAATATATTTATTCATACCTATTAAATATTAAATATAGAAGGAACTAAAGATTTGTTGATAAAACAAAAGGTATGTAACAAGTTTTTTATTTCATGATAGGAAATTGTTGTTCAGTATTTTATTTAGATTTTATTTTGTAATATAAATAATCACTCTATTTATGATTTAATTTTGAATCATGAATGAAATGTCTGTTTTAATACTGTGGTAATTTAAAAAAATTATAATCTTATATGAAATTTTATATTATTCATTAATTATAAATATTATAGTGTATGAGAAGAAGTATACGGTTGTCTAATGAGTTCCATATAAAATTCTATATTTAATGTCAGTTTATTATATAATATTAGACCAATATTAATTATCATTTTTATATCTTCATGTTGTTTTTCATTAGAATGTATTCTTAGATAATGTAGTAATTGATTAGTTCTATATTAGTTATTTTTTTGAAATAATTTTTTTGATATTTTCTTGATAGACTAGATATGATTTTTATATAATGAGAGAAACAAATGTGTTTAATATAGATGGATTTATATCAAACAAGAAGTTAATGGGGTGAATATTTTTTTATTTTTTATTTTTTATCATTTTCTTTATATTTGATGATGTGTATGCCTAGATAAAGGATTGTTTCTTTAAAATATATAATATTATTTTTTTTATTGCGACACATGTTATATATTCGAACTTATTTTTATATAATTGATATAACAATATTCCATCAAAACATCATTGAAATATTCATCATGTAAAGCATACTGAAGAATATTTAAATGAAAATTTATAGATGTTTCTTTAGAAGGAAGTACCAAATAGTGTACATAAATAATCTAATCATTAGAAAATGTAATTATTAAAATATATTGATGTAACCTTTATTATAGTTTATACTTTTATTGATTATGAGGGTCATTGGAGGTTGTATTTTTTGTAATATGGCTCAATGATGTTGGAATGCGATGTATGGATACAAGAATTAGATTTCATTGGATGAGTATAATGAAATATTTAGGAATGATTTTATCTCTAATGTGTAGATAGACATAAATATTAAAGATATTAAGGTTATATTGTAGGGAAATATAGTGTTCACATAATTGGGAATCGTTTTATTGATATAATTTTTTAGATAACAATTTTTTATAGATAAAGAATAAGATCTAGTACATCATTTCGAGTCTTATATGAGGTCACTGATTCAAAAAACTATTGAGCCCATTCATTATGGGTCTAAGGAAGACGTAAATGATCAATAAATTATCATGGAGTGAGTTCATTCCATGAGATAAACTTTTGTTAGTGATATTTAATTTGTTTTTTTAGAGGTTGAGATGAATAATATGTGTAGTGGTTCTAGAGGAATAGGGGGTAGGAGAGTGAGGATATCATCATAGAGTACATTGTGACTCCATCCTTATGAATTGACTAGGTTGATGTGTCCTATGAGGGTTATACTGATCTATTTAAGTTCTAATGTGGTATGTAACATTAATTATTTTTTACATAAGGAGAAATGTATTTCTCAGTCTTTTGTGGGTACATAGTTATGGTTCATAAAGTGAATTTGTATAAATAATTTAAACTTAACTACATTCCTAAAATAACATTGGGTTTTATCTGAATCATATTTTAAAAACATTTTAACAAGAGTGTTTTTGGTTTATTAGGAATAAAAATCATTTCATCTCTTTGTAAGATTTTTGGGATGTAATTTATGTTTTTATAATGTATTTTTCATAAAATAAAAAAATATATATTAAAGTGTTTTCTAATTATTTTAAAAATATTGTTTGTTTTAAATAATGGTTGAGGATAAAAGAGAGTTGGTTAGGGATATTGGTGGTAGGTTATTCCCTTATTTTTTCTTAATTGAAATGTTCTGAATTCTAATGTATTTAACATGGTTTAAATATTTCAAAATGATTTATTTTTGAAATTTATTTTGTATTATTTAGGATGAGAATCAATTTAGATGCATTTTTTATATCCTAGTTTTCCTAATCAATTAGATGTTTTGGGTTTTCCTTTTTCTGAGGTTATTTTGATTATCTAGGATAAAAATCATTTCCTAGGTATATAATGAATAAATCTATATTTGTATGAATATTTATCTAATATCCATTTTTGAGGGATTCAAAAGATGATTACTTTTAGTTATAATAGTTTTCTGTAAGTGTGATGTTTGAAAATATGAGATTTTAGTTTTCAGTGATACGTATTGGTGTGATGTTATATGTTGATGTGTGTATAGTTTAGCCTACAGTAAGAGAATTTTTTCATAAGGGAACATTTCATGAGAGTTAAGAGTTTCTCAATTTAATTTCGGAGCTATTATTTTAATTTTAATTTTTCATGTTATTACTCTGGGTTGCCTATACAAATGTGGGCATAAGTGTTACAATTGGAAATGTTGGTTTCCATATTCTTTTTAAAAATTTCGGAGTAATCGTTATCTAAATAACCCATATATCTATAAGAACTATTTTTTTCAAAATTGTGTGGTGTTATTTGGTTTCACCACGAACGATCTAATGGATTCCATTTTACTTTATACATGTAGAAATTGTCTTGTCGTCAGAGTTATTTTATCATATTTCAGGGGGGATGATTCCTCAGTTCAATTTTTATGTTATTATTTCACCTTACAACCCTTATTGTCTCTTTATTTGGGTTGGACATAGTATATGATTTTCAAGGGATCCATCACATTGGAATGGTTTTTGTTATAAATTTCATGACCTTCCTCAAATATATCAAATATATGAGAGTTTGATGAGTTTTAAAAGTGGAAAATACCTTGATGATAATGAAACGATCCTTATATGTGAATTTTAAACCAACTTATCATGTCATGATTATCCCCACAACACATCTATTCCATGCACTGAGAAATTTAATACTATTATAGGGTAACCTTAATCATTTGGGTAAATGGTACATGATTTTCTTGTTCTCATTTATATAATTTTATAAATTTAATTTGTTCACAGGACATGAAGATGATCCTTTACCATTTAGTTTATTTCATCGATTCTATATTAATTTAAAGTGACTTTCTATATAATTTGACATTTTATAGATTTACTAGAAATGGTTCAATCAATGATTATATTTTGGTTTATTTCAGTAAATATTTATGTGGATTGAAATAAATTATGATTCCAGAATTATTTTATATATTAATTTATGTTTTTATTTGATTATCTTGACATGCAATTTTGTGGCCCCGTTGATGTATCTGATTTATGATCTTTTTATCTATATTGAACAATAATATTTTCTTTCATATTATAGGAAATTATATTATTTTCCATAGTTGAAATAAATTATTATGTTTATTATCCCCTTCAAACATAATGGTTTTACTTCTTATCTTCGTCATCATAAATATTTAAATGAAAAAACATTTCTTGAAACAATTCCCTTGAATCGAAGTAGTAATTAATACTTCTTCCACTCCAATCATTGATTAATTTACATTTATTAAAATTCAAGATAATACTTATTGTAAGTTAATTTTATACATGTATTTGTGATTAGTGTGGTTAGTTTGGAATGGGGGGAGAGATTACTATTTATAATAAAATCATATTCAGTCTCTCCTCTAGGGATTGTAAGTATTATTCAATTATTGATAAGGGGTTTTTGGAATATTTTTCTTTTAGTATTTCATAGATTAATCATTTGATGTACATTATAGTTTTTTGATTTAAATTTACAATTAATTATAATATTATTTTACACTGATACTATAATCCAGTTTTAGGTGGTTAAATGTATGATATGATACTCATTATAGGAAAAACTATAAATGTTAAAAATGTAAGTTAATACATTAATTTACCATGATTTGGAGATAATTAAGAGTTATCAATATTGTTCAGTAATGTCTTGATTTGAATGTTTTGAGGGAATTATATTTGAAGGTGTACATGGGAGTTTTACCTAATTCGATAACCTTTTACACTTCAAAATTAATCATTCTTTAAAATCCATGGGAAATTTCAGTTTGATGCTTTTAAATTAACACATTTTATTTAATTTATATAAGAAATGTTTTATAATACATATTTGATTGGATTTTAAAAATCAAATAGCTTTCAGATTTTTTATAAAAGATTGAATTTTACATTTTTCTAAATATAATGAACAACATAAGAAATTTTATTTAAAGGAAAACAATTATTTTAAACTTAAAGGTATTTAATTATTAAATTTTCACAATTCATAGATTCAAATGATGTTACATCCATTCTTTACGATGACATAGAGGATATATTATTATAGGGATCCCATGATTGAGAGATATCTCAATTGGAGCCTTTATTTCAAACATCACTTTATAATTGTTTCCTAGAGTAGTTACCCAAATTATCAAATATTAGAAATGTTGGTGATGTATTTTCCATATAGGCAAGGATTTCCTAAATCCCTTTTGTGTTTTTTAGCGACTACAGGTTCTTGAGGATTGAACTGGTGAATGGATGTGTTTAAGGATATATTAATTAGATATTGAATGGAAATTAACTCAATCTAGATAAATTTTAGTATGTATATGTTTTTTAGAGTTTTTCAAGTATTAATGATGACATACTTATGGGGAATCCTTGAAATCTATGTTGTGGAGTAATTGTTGGGTGGTTTGGTGGAACTATTGTTAGTACATGTGTTTTGTCATGGATATTGGGACTGACGGTGTCATATCACTACCAATATAGGGGTTACGGATGTGTAGTGCTTTAGTATTACCATGTAGTCTAGGGAATGAAATTCCTTATGTCTGTAGGATTGATGAACCTTGTGGATTTTCATCTCAATTTTATTTTGGTTCTTCTGTGGTTTATTAGACAATATTAGAATATGTTTTGTAATTAGGGGGATAATGTTGGGGTTTCTCCATGTATTTCATAGGGTTCCATCAAATTAGAACTTTGAGGCATTGAAAACTACTATGCACTATGGTATTTTTGAAAAATTAATAATTTTATCCTTCCACATTTCCTTATGATATTTCCTTCCAATTGAATTGCATGTATTAATTTTCTAATTATATTAAAATCCCTATATTTCACCCCTTATCCATTGAAATCCAAGAGAACATATGGTCCTACATTGTGATCATTAATTTATCCACATTATATCATGATCCTTAGCATAATAATTCCAGGATCCTTCGAAAAAGGGTAATATTCTTACACTAATTTATAAAATATCAATGTTCTTCATCACATGTGTTTTCAACGACATAGTTTTGACCAATTTGGGTGGATTATTGTGGAACTAATGATGAAGAATATGATAAGACCTAATCAATGAATATTATTCTATATTAATTTGATCTTAAATTCGATTTTCTCAATATAGAATTTCATGGAACTATATCATAATGGGATTTATGGATTTCAACTATATCATGAAATTATTTGTTTTGATATGCTACAAAATAATACATCTTAACCATGTTGGATATAGAATCATTTAATATTTTTCTACCTTGAATCAAATTACTATTTTTTACCATTCCTTCTTGGTTATTTTTTATTTTATTGAATACATTGAGGTTCTAGAAATCCATAGATTAGTCCAACGAATAAAATACTATGACCTAGAAATGATTATAACACTATAACATTGATGTTCCTACAAAACTACTAACCTCTAAGAATGATCATTTATACTTCCAATTTAGTCATGGTGGATAATATTTAGTCATTGTGAAGCGATTGTATGTAAATTTAATTCTTTTTTCAAACTCTTCCCTAAGGTCATTGTTTGGGTTAATGGAAATAGTCAATTCATGATTACTATTTTATATTTCTCTGAGATTATATATGGAATTATTTTCCAGGAACCCCTTTATTTTGTTTGAGATATCTCCATGTATATTTTTTATTTGTATTAAATTTATTTTATTAGGTATTAATGATTGATAATGAAATATAATGATTTCAATGATGCCAATACTTTAATTATGGTTGAAATAATATGTTGTTGGAATGTTTAAATAATATTATGAAACATTATAAAAAAGTTAATAAAGCTTCGATCTTGAAGTCATAATGATTCACCATTTTTAATATCTTATGATTTTTTGAGAACATTTATTTATACTTATTATGATTATGGATTTTTTATTCATGTCTCAAACATGTGCTATGTTTTCAAGAAACATGTTTTTATCTTCATTTAAATGTTGATGATGTATCTTATAATAAGTTAATCAGATCATGTTTCCATATGATGTTATTCATAAAGTTATTTTTATTGACATTGAAACCAAACTATAGAATATTTATTTATGAATTTTTCTTAATAAAACTCAGATAAGAATTTAAGTAGATGGAGAATGCAGTGAAAATGGTGATTGAAGGGAGATAATCAGACATAGAAAATTAAAAAATGATTTTTGAGTAGCTCTATTAAAAGGAGTATTCCTACATAATCACATCCGATAGATTTACCATTTTATAAAAATTTACAATGTATTTATTATAGGGGAAAGGCTTATCATATTGATGTATTTGTAATGTCCAAATTATGCAATTAAATTTTTGATAATGTACATTAATGGTTACATCAGAAAAAAATAGTAACTGATTCTAGGAGTTGTTTTCAACATCGATAAAATATCAAAATTGCATAAATCAATGATTCAGTATGGATTTTTATGAAATTAATTGTCCCTGAAAGAATTGTTCAATTAAATTAAATTCAAATGTATAATGTTGTGTTACTAAGAAATTTTCAAGTCACGTAGATACCTATTTGACGTAGAACTCAGTGGAACTATGGTTCATGTTGATTTTTAACTAATGATCAATGCTGAATGAAAAATATTATAAATACCACTAGAAAAAAAATGTACAAATATCTCAATGATATTTCACTGAAAGTTGAAACAATATTATATCACTTCAATGGATCATGTAAAATTCAAAGGGTAAAATTTCTAAACATATATATTCTTGGAGAAGAAGGTATTATTTTTTTATGGTGTTTGATGTTATAAATGAGGTTATATTACAATTTAATAAATTTAATTCCAATAAATGATGAACTATCAGATAGAGGAAACTGAATTGATGAACATAAGTAAAATAGATATAGAATGCTCATTCGAAAATATAAACAAATGATGAACAATCATGAATTCATAAAATGGAATATTTAGATAGGTTTCACCAAAAAATTTATTATTTAATCAAAATCACACAAAATATGTATTATTTTAATGTTGTTTCATCATATTGATTTTTCGAAGCTATTTTTTCTGAAAAAAACTTCGTAGAGACCTTATATTTAATAATATAAATTCGATAGACAATATTCTATAAACTGATCAAACAGTTGAATATCCCTATAAAATCATGTTGTATAAAATTTTTATTGGATGATTGAGTATATTTGAAAAATATTGCTAGGTAATGTAAATGAATGATGTTTTAGGATTCATGTGATCAGTTAGAGGATGTCTATAGAGGATTATTTCAGATATGTTCTTACAAAATTGTAATAGAACACCAAATGAAGCATCAACAAATGGAGTTCATGTTATGATGTTGGACCAGAGATAATGTTCAATTAACATTGTAGATATTCTAAAATTTTCAATTATGATGATACTGAGATGGTTTCTCAATGATTGAACATTCATGAAGGGTTGTTTTGAATCGAGTAATCTAAAGAATGATCCAGAATATATGTTAACATATAAAATGTAATAAGATAATTAGGAATAATTTCATAAAAATTGAAATTAATAAAATATTCTAAATTAATTATTTATATGGGTAGGAAAATATATTTGTGAAAATATGTTTACCACTGGATGTGAACCTATATTATGGTTTACAGTTTTATGATGGTGTTTAAGGTACACTGTTCATGTTTAGAGGAGAGTAATTGGTGAAAAATTTACATCATATTAATATAAATACCATCAAGAATGAGATATATTATATTTTGGGACAATGATACAAAAATTGTGTCCAAGATGGAGTAGAAGGAATCAGGAAGTGATAATGAACTGGATTAGAATAAAATACTAAAAAATATATCTAAAAATGATTATCAACACAGTAGATGGAGTATCCTTATCATGTGGCGATTGATTTGAGAGGGGATAAAAATAATAATTATTTGATTTATGTATATCACCATGGTAAGATATGATAGAGAATTAAATGGAAAGATTCCAAAACAATGAAAACATATGTAATGTCACTTTTCAGAAGAAAAGAAAGTAATAAAGTGAATATGGAGTATGTGGAAGATCAAAGAAACACTGTGATAGTAATGAGAAGTCTCAACATGTTGTAGACCTTCTTATAATTACAAATTTTATCATGAGGATATTAAATAATTTCAATAGAGGTGGTTTAAAAGAAAAGTGTGTAGCAACAAGTTGGAAATGGTAAACATATATCTAGGGAATAATAATATCTTCCATACCCCCTTAATGTATATAGACTTAGACATTTCTAAGGATTACATTACATACACACCAATTTACATGGAATCATATTAATGTATAAAATATATGAATTTTTCATCACTATACATATCAAGGAATGATACTGTTATTGGGTAGTGAACATTCTAAAAATATCATGTTCCATATTTAATTGAATTTATATACTTTAATATGATAATCAAATGATAATAGTCGAATCATGAAATTGATTGTTATGTGGGTGTAGGATAGAGCTTCCCATAGTAGTGAAGAGATATAGGGTTTCTAGGACCCATGATGGTGCCGCATTTCTTCGGTCACAAGATGGTGTCGAAGGGCTCATCAATGGATGGTTCTTCTGAAGGGAAGCACTTATCAGACACTTTGGCTGTGGCGGTGGTCTCGTCCCGGTGTACTGGTTAAGCCGCGATGTTTGGAGATCAAGTAATCACTACAATATTACCTCAATATAATGTAGGGAGGATGAGGAGTCCAATGCATGTCATATTATGAAGGAATCTTCTGAGGGAACATGAATTCCCCATGAACTAGATGTGTCTACTCAGACTGTGTTGGTTTTGGGGGATGCAGTCATAGGGTGTCATGGATTAGCTGCAGAGTCGTGCATCGAAACCAATCATGACATGGTGTACCTAAGATCAAGTGAACATTTCAGAATCATTCATTTTGCAGATTCAAATGTCTGATCGATTCTTTCATTCAATAAAAAGGGAACATTATGCACATCAAACATGACCCTTGTGTAGTTTCAAAGCGGTTAAAAATAGGTGAGTACTCAATCATAGCATGATTATTTCTTCCTAAAGGTTCTCAACCTATGAAAATTGATGAAATAAAGGAGAGGATTTCATCATGTTAGGTTTTTACTCCTGGAAATGTGTCTCTCTTGGAAAAGGATATAACTATATTCTCTTCCTCATGGAAGAACTGAATGTTTGATCCTTGACATCAGTTCTATTGTGCTAAAAACCTGGGATTATCCACCTTCAAGAATGTGATGAAATATTCAACCCTTTTATGGTTGGTAAAACCACTACTCAAATTTGGGTAAGGGTTTTTGGGTCAAATTGGAATCCTTGGCACCCAAAAATTTAGTATGGTATTTCACTATCAATATGTATCCTAATTAAAATTGACAAGTAAATGTAGGTGCCTCTATTTGATCACTTCCATTGGTTCTTTGCCGAGGTTGAATTGGGGTAGGTTCTAGTTGAAAAGGTAATGATTGCAACTAATAATGATATTATTGTGTTGAAGATCATATATGAGAAAATTCCAATATTTTGTAAGGAATGTATTTTTATAGGTCATGAATCCTCTTTCTATAGGAATTATAATGTATGCAGTTTCTATTCATTTCTTGGTCATGATATGATCAATTGTTTTAATAAGAGAAAACATACATCATCACTGAATGATAATGTTATTATTCAGATGTAGTAGCCTTTGGATAAAAAAGATACTAATAAAATTGATGATAGAATATTAATTTATATTTATAATATTGAACAGAAGAGATAAGCGCTATGAGTTTTTCCGGAAGATGCTGTCAAGACACCGACGAATGATAAGGGTGGAAATCCAAGGGATTAAACTAATTTTTATTCCTATATTTTTGAGAATATGACGATGTTTCAGGCATCCATCTTATTCGATGATGAGAATGTCACCAATTTTGATACTCATTGAAAAGGTAAAAGTGATGACGTGCCACAAACTCAAATATGGTCTACTACTCAAATGGTAGGAAATGACAATGATAAGATGGATGAACTAGTTATTGGATAAGAAATAAAAAACGAGGTTAATCATCAAATTTCACATGAATGGTTGGCTACTTCAGGTAATCAAAATGGTAAAAAAACTAGAATTTGAATATCATGTCATCTCAAATTTTTTTAATGGTTCGTCAAAACCCGTTGTGGATAATGTGGGTTTTCAGCTTGTTTCCTACAAGAGGAAGATAACTCTAGTTGTACTTCTTGTGGTGGTAGAGCAACTGATTTTAGGTAACCCTACTCATTTATTTGGTCAAAATATTGATAGTGCCACGAAGATGCATGATAAAATTCTAGGATCCTATGATTCTCATTATTAAGAGAAAAACACTAGGCGATCCATTCTCATTATGGAGTAATGGAGGTGGAGGAGATGGAGACTCTAGTGAGAAGGGATGTCTCTCTAGAAAGAGCAGAAGGAGGATAACTATGGCACCGAAAGGACTGATGTTGAGACCCCACATGACATGATTAAATAACCTTCATCAATTGGGGGGAGATCGAGAGGTGGGGATCAGAATCGTGAAATGGTTAACTGGTATTCTATTTGAGAAGAATAAAAAAGCTAAGTGAAAAATTGAGGAAAATGTCAGGTAACTAGCTTTTAGATTTGGTTAGATTACCTTATTTTCCCATACTCTAGTATGTCCCTCTCTTTTTCATATTTATAATAAAAGAGGTCCATCAACTATCTTTTTAAAAAAGGATAATCATAATCTAAATAGCTTAACTGGTAAAGTGAAAAAAATTATAAAAGGTAAAATATTACTTACACAAATTCACCTCCTCCAAGTGTTGAGTATTTCTCAAAATCATCATCTTAATTATTATTTGTGGTAGGTTTACCTATGTAGGATTCTAAAAATTATTTTTAATCATAATTTATGATTTTAGATTTATTCTTATTTGAACATTAAAGTGCAGTTTTTTAGATGATTCTGTTAACTTTGAGAGTAATGAAATTTCAACTAAGAACATGATTAAAAGGAAAATACATGAGAATATAAATATAATGAATTTTCCATCGTATCTCAAGAAGTAAAAATGTTATATTATCCATGCCATGGAAACAATAAATATATATCTTGCATGGAAAGTAAAAAAAGGTTTTTTTGATTTCATTTGAGAAGGAAAACAACCAACCTCATATGGAAGAGAAATGATAAATGATCATTACGTATTGGAAAATTATTGTAAAAATTTTCCACAAGAATAAGATCCTAGAAGACGTTGTGATGATGATCATTATACCACATACCAATATATAAAAGTTTATATATTAAGATATATTATGAATTGTATTCTCATATAAACAGACTCTATAACATGTGGAATGTTTCAATGTATATAGTAATAGATCACAAATATGGATGAAGGATATGTTAATTTTGAAATGGATTTGAAACAATGAGATAAAAAATGTGTAATTCTCTCCATACTGGTTGGACACTTTGAATAAATAAATATGGATTTGTGAATTTGTTTTAAAAAACAAAAAAAAATAACTTTGGGATGTTGGAGAGAAGTATGAAGTCAAGAAGACTATTAATGAAGAGATCCATACTATAATATTTTTTTTAAAATACTGTTGATTTCAAGGATTTTTAGTTGGATGTGAAATTTAAGAATTTCATGTTACTCATATCCCTGTAACAAAACAATGTTAAGATATACGAAGAGTAATTTAAAAGGGTGAAGATGGGTTATAAAGAGATAGTGATTAGGATTTTTTAGTAGGATTCTTCCTTTTCCTAATATTACCGGACTCCATTATTAAAAAATAAACTATAAAATAATTCTAAAAGTGATATTTTTATTGAAATAATTCTCCAAAAGGAAGATATGATCTGATGGTAAGTCATATAACCATGTGAGATTGTTATAAACTCCTTATTGCTGATTCCATAAACCACTACTTTATCATCCTAGTAAATATGGGTATTTATATAGTTGGATATTGAAATAGATATAATAAATTCCTTAAATCTAGATACCAATTTCCATGAATGATGGAACACGTAATGTCCCGACTTGGGTCCCACACACTTGTGCCCCAAGATAATCATTTACATGACCTCAAGCACAACTCCCCATAATCTGGAGGCTACTTTCTACCATCAAGGGTTTAATATATAACATTGAGATAACATATACACATTATCAAAGACACACAAAAATATATATAAACATCATCCAAAACATTATAACCATAACAAGAATAACAATAGTATCTCATGATTAAGAAAATAGGAATAAAATATTCAAACTAAAGTACCATATACATCATTCCAAATATGTGTCGACATTAAAAATGAAAAACCCAGAATAAAGACACAATACAAACAACTGATAGGGTCCCATCACATTGTTTTGTTCCCTCATCATTGTTCCTTCACAACTCATCCATCTAACATAGGGAAATTTCCCTTATCCTAGATAGAAAACATGAGGTCTATTCAGGTGTTGATATGGATTTACGAGAAGGTTTTTATTTAAACTCAGTAGGCCACCACCCATTATATATACAACAGTATCCAGTAAAAAATAGTGTATGAATTTGTGTAAATAATATGGTAAAGGTAACAGAATAATATGTTTACTAATTCAGTAATTATATATTTACAAAATAAATATATTGGGTTCATGATGACACCTAAATTCCCAATACCTTTTTTGGACCATGCCAAATTCAAAACCATATCTCATAGGTAATCTCAATTAATTCAAATATGGGATTTTATCCATCACTTTATTTACCACAGTACAATGACAACATTTTGGGCATAGAATGCCAAGTCCAACACCATGGGGGTATTTGTAGCATCCATTAATGTCCCACAACTTGTTGTTATCACATATTGGATTTGGAAGAACCATTCCATGTACCACACTCATTATTATCAAATATGAGCAATATAAGCATCATTCAGTGTCCCACACTCATAGTTATCACAGATGGGAATTTGAAGCATCAGTCCTTTCTCCTCAAATGATTCTCAAAAATTTCACAATATCAAATATACCACATATTTCATATAAATAAACGTTATGAAACATTAACCATATTATCCGAAATTCTTGTCAATGTGTCTCATTTCAATGATCAATTAAATCATTATTATTTACCATAATCACATTGAATAATCTAAAAAATTCACTATTAATCCACCAATCATAATTAAATCATATAGACCAATAAATATTTAGGGTTCATTAAACCATCCTATAATTGAAATTTTAAATCAAATTAAATCACATTAATCATCAGTTTTATAACCATAATTACTAATTTGAATTTCCCAAGATCAAACCTATTCATTTTCACCTGGAATGTTTAATTAATCAATACAATGATTCAATTAGTTCATTAAACAATTAATTTATCCAATTTAATGTTTCAATATCAAAACATAGAAATTAAAATTTCACAATAAATATATGCTATTATAAATAAATACTATGGGAATTGTAATTTAGGAGACCTAACTCATGATCATTAATAGATAGTTCCATAAAGAACATTCCCCAAATTGAAATGTATCAATCAAGGGAAAAAATGAATGAGAGTTGTTGGAATATATCATAAAAGAAATTAAAAAAGATAAAAACACCATTAAACCTATATCTAAACCAACAATAATGTCAAAAAACTCTTATTCATATGAGAAGAGAGACATAAGGGATAAAAACCACACCAAAAGTAATTACCTACTTGGAGAGGTGAAAATACATCAAATTAACTTAACTTCATCATGATTGGAGTTTGAGAGGGATTAGAATCTATCTAGGGGCTTCTACAACTGTATGAAACTTTAATTGGTCAACTAGGTTTGAATAGGGTTTGTGTAGCAACCAAGGATTTTGTGAATTATGTTTTTTGAAGTAATTTAATTTTTTTAATATTTTTCATTTCATGTAATACTGACTTGGATTTCACTACACACTATACATAATTGGATTATGCTACATGCACCCCCGAAAATGCTTGTCCAACACACAATAAAAACTTGGCATGTGTTGTACACAATACCAAATTGGCATACATTACTCCAAACTCCATGTTACTATGAAGAAACATTTTATTATAATTTTTTTATATAACATAAGAATAAAATAGCTATTAAACATAGTGATATAAATATTAATAAATACTTTTTAATATTTTTTATAATGGTTTTATTGAAATAAATCATATTGATAATGAGTGATATAAATTTTGTTAAATACCTTTGTAGGTTTAAAAATGTTGTTTCCTCAAAAAACCCAATTTTAATAATAATAATAATATGAGACACAATTAGAAATTGAATTTGATAAAATTAATTTGATTTTGTAATTTGGAATTTTGAAATTATCTAATGATGAATTTTTTAAATTTTTCTTAGAAACATCGTTTTTTGATTAATTGTGAAAAATAATAATTTTTCAGATAGAAATCACCTTTTGTTTAAATAATTATTAATGTTAAATTATATTTTAACAATTCTAAGGTCAAATTAGATCAATTATAAATCTATTAATACAATTCATGTCCATATACTAAATTTAAACTTGAAATTGATTATAAAAACTTAATGAACTTTTGAACATCATACAGCCTTGAAACGTGTAATTTCATTCTATCTGCAGGATTAAAATTAATATTAATTTTTCTGATTTTGTGAATTGAATTTTAAAAAAATCGACACAAATCACTATAATCAGTTTTATATTTAGATTATAATAAGTGAAACTTAATATTTTTTCCAAAAATACTAGTAAAAGTTATTAAAAGTAATCACAACAATTAAGGCCAGATGAGGCTTAATTAGGGACTAAACCATAGTCATAAGGGATAAAATGACCTATAAAGTTGTCCAAAACCCTTTTTGTGGACAAATTTCAGCCACAATCCATAAATGTTTGATTTATTTTGTTTTTTTTTCATTTTTTAATTATGAACACATCTACACCAAATTTTGTTTCAAAAATTCCAAGTGAGTCCCTTTCCTTCCCTATAAAAGGCCCCCACCATACACACTTTCTCCAAACTATAGAACCTCTTAGGTTCAGAAAATATCAATCCAATACACATCCAAGATATCCTACCATCATATTAGATTCCTTCCTTTAGGAATAATGAAATCCATGGAATCCATTGGGCACAAACCAAAGGGAGTTACCTGATTAAGAGGTATCGTCTTCTCTCACGTCCCATATTTTATTTTCTATTATCTCCCCTACAATTTCATTTTTCAATGATTGAATTTAAGAAATAGTATATTCAATATAGTAGGATGTTTTATATGACTTTTTAAACCTCCACTTTCACACACCTCTATATAATGTATAATGAACATACTGTTTATATGTATGGAGAACCACCACCTCACAAAACTGTGATTACTCAATTTTTCATTACCGCCACTCTTGGAAAAAATTATTAAGGAAAATATGTTTATATATTTCATATAATATATTATTTATTTATTTAATCTTATTATTCCATTTTTGAAACACATATCTTTTTACATTACATTTTGTGTTAATACAATAATGTTTTTCTAGAATGTGTGGACTATCACCCCTCAAAGTGATACAATTCATTCATACACTACATGGATAGTTTTAAGGATGGTTTTAGTGAATATATATGAAATATATGATATAATAAAGAGATATTAATATTGATATATATATATATATATATAAATATTACAATATAAATATAAATTGATTTTACTTTTATTCTTTCAACATGAAACTTAAACGGAAATAGCATTCATGCGTACGTATGGACTACAATATCCATGAACAGTGTATTCCTTTTCATAATTATATATTATATAGATTATTATAATACACAAAAAATAATATAAATTAAATTTATGTCATTGTTAACATTCTATAATTATGATACATTTATAAGGATCAATGTTATAAAAAATTAATATACATTAAATGAATAAAGAGAATATTACCCAACGTGAAAGATTGGAATATGATTGTTAACAATAAGGTATTAAAAAGTCATAATAAAAAAATTTATGGTATTAAATATTATAATATGGTTCTATAAAATATTTATATTTAATTTATACTTATCATATAGGTGTTCTGAATGAGTACGATGGGAGTCAAGACATAAGTTAAGCAAATTTCATATCACTTTCTATTGTTTTGAGATACAAGATATGTTCACCACTCTATCCTTTTGGGTGTTTTATTTAGTGACCATGACTGTATTATTTGAATGTTATAATAAAGTATTTTGGTATTCACATATCCATTATCCGATCTTATTTCATAGTGATTACATTTCAAAAGATACCAAATCAGTGAAATAGTCTTATCTCAATTTGACTTCTTTGAGTCTCAGATTTTTTTATTCACTTAAATTCTAAATTGAGGTCTTTATACTTCTATTTTACAAGTAATATAATGAATATAAATATTTTCATGATAATTTTTGTTACATGTAATTTAATTTTCATACATGGTGTCTATGATACCATGTTACCGAAATATAAGAGTTCATTGAGACAATCTCATCACTTTTCAAGATTGTATGTTCTTATGCTAACTTTGATGAAATATTATGATCCATATCTATATAAAATTCGTGAATTTTATTCTAATATAGTTATTAAATATTTTTTCATATATTGGTACCATTTATTCTACCCTATGATACATAATATAGTTAAGAATGTTTATTTAATAAAGCTTTACTTTACCCTCTCTTTCATTGGAAATATATGTTTTCTAAAAAGGGTTAGAAGAATATTATACCCTTCTCATAAAATATTATAAATAAATTTTTATAGATTTATGTCTTTTAGATATTTTATCAATGGATTCTTCTTTTATCTTTCAGAATGAGACATTATTCAAACCATTTTCCATGAAAAATAAATGATCATTTTACCTCGTATGACATGTATGAATTTATCCACCATAGATCCTTTGAAGATTACATTCATGATTAAAAGTTAATTTTTAAATTTTTTAATAATTTATTTTAAATTAAATGATTTTCAAAACATTTTCATGTTCTTTTTATATGTTTTTAAGGAAAATGGTTTCCAAAACATTTTCAAGCTCCCTTTGTACGTTTTAACAGAAAACATTTTCCTTATAGTTTTTAGAGATTTAATTATAAGATATCATGTTTGTTTTCAAGAAAATGTTTTTCTAAATGTGTTTTATTTTATATTGCCTTTTCAAAAAAGAAAATATTTTTACCTAAAGAAATGTTTTCAAAATTCCCTTACATGTTATTTTCCATCAATGATGAAATCTTTTCATTTTACTCAAGCCCTAATAGGAAATGTTCTGAAGGTTCTATTCATACTCAATCTTGAATGGATTTTGGTTTTGATGGAATTATGATAAGGACTCTTATTTCACTTCCACAAGTTATATTCTTTTGAAACCGTATTCTTTTAATATGTTATTTTTTGATGAAATGATTATCAAACCAATTTATTATATATAGGTTATGATGTGTTGAAATGTTAATGATACCAAATTCAATTCATGGGTTACAATTTAATGTTCATAAAACCTCTATATTTTTATGGTTCACGATAAGAGGAATATTTTATAATCTTGTGGAAACTATATGAATGATTTTATAATGAGATGGGTGGGACATATTTCTCCCTCCAATGCATTGAGTACTGATGGATGACCCATGAGCATAATTTTTATGTGTGAGCCTGATTACAAGTTCAAAATATTATGCATGGACCTCGTTGCACGTCTATAAGTATATGCATGAACATGATTACATTTTTATAATTTTTGGAGTAAAAAGTATTATGTGTTCAATATATTATGCACGGAACTAGTTACATGTACATAATTTTGTGAAAGAACCTCATTTAATGTTCATAATGTTATGAGTGAACCTAAATATATGTTCACAATGTTATTCATGGAACAAGATTCATGTATATATGTTTATGTGTGAACCTGAAAAAATTTTCAAAATGTTATTTGTTAACCTTATTACATGTTCATAATGTTATTCATGGACCTGTTTTCATGTCCATATGGTTATTCATGAACCTCATTACATGTTTAAAATGTTATGAAAGGACCTAGTTGCATGTCCAGAAGTTGATGTGGGGTCCTCATTTCATATCCTTAACATAATGAGTGAACTTGTTTCTATTTTTACATGTTTAGAACATTATAAAAAATGTTCATACCTCATATTATATTTTTTTCTATGTTATATATTCATGACTTATTCTATTAATTTTATTATGATCCATGTCTTACGAACCAACAATATTTTTTACGATAGCTAAAATGACGAAATGATCTTCAAATCTTATTACCAAGTTCCATACCATATTGTTCATGTTATTTTTACACATTTGCATTTTTATCCCTTAATAAGCATATAATATCACCCTTTTAGGTAGAAGTACTAAAGTTGGGGATATTTATTTGATTTTTTGAAGACCTTTCAATACGATATAAAATTATGTTTCCATGTTTCCAAAGTCACTAAACTATTACAATCATTGGGCTTGTATTTTTTAATGCAATAAATATTCAACTAAGATGATATAATATCCAAGTATTGTAAGCCTAGGTTACTAAAGTTAATATCAAAGGAATCGTTTAGTAAACCATTATAAACAAGGATGAGAAATGTTTTGTGGGATACCTAGGTATATTTCTAATGGAATGTTTAGTTATGTATATAAGGATAAGTATAAGTATGAGTTAACATTTAAGAAAATGTCACGGAGTTGTGGTAAAGGGTAGAGTGAGTGGTTTCCTAGAAATAATGATATATATATATATATATATATAATATAAGCATATTTTGATCTGGAATAGATGTACCTTGGGGTAAAAACTGTGAAAAGTTGTTTTGGGCCTGACTATAGACAACTATGTACATGAAAATGGGCCTTGCTTCACCACTAGTTTGACAATCCTGTGGGATATGATTTGGGATTTTAGAAACTCTTCATGAACCATCATGAAGGATTTGAATAAAAGTTAGCAATGAATAACTTTGTATAAACCTACAGTTTCATAGATTAAGGAAGGTGTGATACATTAGAAATCATATTAGTTACTTTTAATGATTTAGTAGTTCCTCATTATGATAATAATTTTTAACTCTATACATTTCATTTTAGCTAATGGTTGGAACCCAAATCAACTGATTTATAAGTGATTACGATATAAAATTTAATTAATTTCCTCATGAAGATCTGAATGCAATGGGGGATTGAATAAAAAACCACATTTCTATACATTTACATAATTACCAATCTATGAATCATGATGAGTTTACAAATGAGAAAAAAGGGGAAAAGATTCAATTAAGTCTTCCATGAGGAATCATCCACCACCTTTTAGTGGGTCATCTGAATCAATTCTTTATGAATACTAGATTAGTACCACTAAAAATATATTTTCAATTCTCAAGTGTTCAGATCATGAGAAATTCATTCTATATTTTTGTCGATTAGATTGTGAATTGGAATAGTTTTGGATTCCAATAAAGAATACACATAATAAAGATGAAATTAAATCCACCGATTAGGATGATTTCAATAACATATTATAAAATATATAATTTCATTGTGTTTTTTGTATGAAAATAGAAAATGAGTTACTTTAGTAGAATAAAAAAGGATGAAGAATCTATCTGTACCTTTGAGGCTATTTTCATAAGACATTTGATTTACACTTATAGTACTATCATTCAACATGAAACTAAAGTTAATAGGTTCTTTAGTGTCTTAATACCATGTATCATAAGGAAGTTTTCCTTATGAGACTTTATTTGATACAAATATATTGTGCATTGGGAAGTAAATTTTGAATTGGAGGATGTAGTTAACTATCAATCTCACAATTTTAACAAGAATAAGAAGATAGATTTTAAATGGGAATATAAAAACACAGAGAGAAGAATATTTTACAAAATACTACTTCCCAAAACTGTGGGGAAGAGAACATTAGAGAGTTTCTGAAAGGAACAATAATGTGTTTCAAGTGTGGGATGCCCTGTCACCGAGAAAAACAACGTAGAAGTGATGAGAAGGGGAAACTCAATAAAATGAGTGGAGATAAATCTCAACAAATTGAAAAACCAAAACATTAGATATTATTGTGCATGGAGTTAGGGAAGTATGAAAATAAATTCCCAAATAAAAGGACTAATGTGAATTATAATCCACTACAACCTCTAATGAAAACGGATAAATTGAAATCTTATGAGATCCTAATGGATGAAGTGGACCCCAAAAAATAAGAATTACTTATTGTTCAATCATTAGTTGGGAATTTGGTGTTTTATTTTGTGTGAATAATACATTATAATTCCTTCCTGTTTATCCTTTGGTGATATTTTATGTGACTAACTTTCCTAGAATAGATTATAGAGTAATAAAATCACATTTGATATTCTATTTTTACAAGGATGGAATTATGTTTCTATTAAAAATGTATTTTGTTTAAGAGAATAATTTATTTAAAGAAGGATATATTAAATCTTGGAAGGGATACATGGATATACAGTTATGGAATGTTTATGTAAACCATAAAATAATATTTTTTTGAGATAAATGTATTATCTTACCACATGAGGACTAAGCATATTAGATAAACTATTTTTGTTGATGGTAACTGATGACATATATGATGGAATATCAAAGATATAATTATCTACTAGTGAATCAAGAATGAAAAATTCACCTTTATTTTTTGAGAAAGAGATGAATTGGTTCAAGGAACCACAAAGGTAATGTTTTCTAGTAATCACGCTAGTATATATTTTCTTGAAAATTATTTCACTTTAGAAATAAGGGTCATGAAACCAAAAAAAATTCATAGTACCTCTATTTTTGTTGAATCATATGGTCCCTTAGTTCATCATAGATTAATGTATTTAAATTTTTTATCCTTATCTTGCCCATGTTCTCTATAACTCCCCAACATAACGAGATGGCTAAATTTTTCTTCTATCCCCTTATTTTCACTTCCCACATATTTTCTCATTTTTGGAAACTTAAATATCCTTTTAAAGGAAATATTAGTATTCATTTTTATGATTTGGGCTTCTATGAAATGGTCTTTGATGTGTTAAACCTTTGATAACACAGATGTATTGGGAGGGAGGAATTCATTTTTAGGAGAGAAGATTTAACACCCCAATAGTTTTTGAACTATTTTTGTGATTTAATTTAACCCTTTTGAAATTTTTAATTTAATGAAATATTGAATTTGACAGTGCAACATGAAATACCGAATTTCCTTGGGCTACAAGAAATAATGACATAGCTTTTACTACACACAAAACAACTTGTCTTGTTATATACTCAACCCTGACTAGGCATAGATTACACGCAACACCACGTTTCAACAAAGCATTATTTTATTATAATTTATTATATAATATATTTACAAACAAGTCATTAAATATAGTGATATTAATATTAATAACTAATACTCAATTAATATTTATAATGGTTTTGTAGAGATAAATCATATTGATAATGAATGATATAATTTTTTAAAGTCCTTTTTAGGTTTAAAAACATCATTTTCACCAATGAACGTCTTTTAATAATTAAAATAAATTCAAAAAAATTTATATATTTAATTTAGTAAAATAAAATTCATTTTTTATATTTATAATTTTAAAATTATCTGATGAAGTATTTATTGGGATTTTTTTGAAAAAACATCATTTTTTGATGAATAGTGAAAAATACTATTTTTTATTTAAAAACTGCCTATCCATTTGAATAACTATTAGTGTTATATTATATTTTAAATTTTTTTTAAGAAAAAATTAGATTAATTATATATATATTAATTAAATATAGTTCATTATAATCAAATTCAATTTTGAATAGAATTTAAAATGTAAATAAATTTTTGAACTTCATTCTACCTTTAGAACCCGTAATTTTGTCCCTTCTCTAGGATTAACATTAATCTTAAATTTTCCTCTTATAAGAATAGAATTTCGAAAAACCAACATACAACATTTTAATAATTATAATTTTTAGATTCTAATATTATGAACCTAATTTTTTTACTAATGATATTAGTAGAATTTTTTAAAAATAATCAGAGCAATGATGGTCAAATTAAGCATAATTAGGGACCAAACCGAACTCTTAGAGCCCAAATGACTATGAAAATTGTCCAAAACCAATTTAATTGATATATTTTGTCCATAAACCTTCCCTTATTTATTTATGTATGATCATGATCACACATAACATGTTTTAAAACACTCCAAGTGAGTCTTTTTCCTTCCCTACTAAAGGCCACCACCTCTCCCACATACTCACACTTATCAAACCTCATAGGTTATTCCATGCTATACTAGTTCCACATCCCATAAATCCTCCCTTACACCTAGAATCATTTCCTTATAAAGAAGGGAATCCAAATAATCCTTTTGGTACAAACCAAAAATAGTTAACCAATTAATAGGTAATGTCTACTCTTAAGTCATTTTTTTAGTTTTTTTCGACACCCCATAAAAATTCTATTTTCCACGATTTTATTAAAATTCCAGTATCATCAATATAAAAGTATTTTTTTAATTATTTAGATTGAACCTAAACTTACAGACACCTCAATCTAATATAAAATGGACATATTTTTATGTGTATCACGAAATATCACCTCACAAAATCAGGATTATTAATTTTTCCCTTACCACCTCACATGGACGATATTATAATGGAAACTATGTTTATATATGTCATATATTATATTTTTTATTTTTTTAATATTCTGTATTACGTTTTACAACAAATATATTTTTTACTTTCCATTTGGTGTTAATATGAAAATTTCGATTGTGGAAGTGTGGCATATCTCCCCCTCTAAGCGATATGATTCCTGCATACACTATATAGATTGTTAAGGCTGTTTTTTTGAATATATGTGAAATATATGATATCATAAATCTAATTTAATAATTATATATATATATATACATATATTTATTTTACATTCTTTCTTTCAACGTGATAATTAAATGGAAATAGTGTTAATGCATACATGTGGCCTACCGTCTCCCATAACAGTGCATTCTTTTCCATCATTCTATATTATATAAATTTTTATAAAAAAATTATAATGAATATATATTATATTTTTATAATGGTATATATTCTTTAATCATTATATAGTATAAGGACCGGTGATATAACATATTAAGACACATACAACGAATAAAGAGAATATTAGCTGAAGTGAACCATTTACATAGGATTGAAAAAAAAGCTAGTAATATATGATCAAAATCAAACAAAATATGGTATTAGATATATATATATATATATATATATGTTTTTAATGTATGTTTTATTAAATTTATATTCATTATATAGGTGGTTTGAATGAGTATGACGAGTGTCAAGATACAAGGTAAGGGGATTTCATCAAAATTGTTATTTCTATGAAATATATTTTATGACCACCACACATTGATTTTGTGTGGTTTATATACTGAAAATTATTGTATTATATGTATCATATACATAAAATTATCAATATTCACATATTAATTTTATGATCTTTCATTCATAGTGATTATGTTTCAAAAGTTACCAAATCAGTGAAATTGTTTTGTCCCAATATTCCTTCATTGAGACTCATGTTTTTTATGCACCTAAATTCTATATTTTGGTGAATATACTTCCATTTTACATGTTATATCTTGGAAATAACTATTTTAATTATGTTTTATGATTTATTTAACTTTTTTTCACACATAAAGAGTATGATCCCTATTATAAAATTATAAGAGTTTATTGATACTGTCTCATCCCTTTCCAATATTTTCTAGGATTATACTTCATTGGATGAAATATTATTATCCATATCTAAAGAACCATCATGATTTTTCTTATCCTCTAGTTATTAATGATTTATTCATATATTGGTGAAATTATATCTACTTTTTGGTACATAAGATAGTTAATAATGTGGTTTTAAGAAAACCCAACGTTGCCCTCTCTTCGGTCGGAAATATATGTTTTATAAAAATAGTTTCAAGTATATTCTACAATTATCCTAAAATAATTAAAAGTATTTTTACCCCCTTTTTTATTTTACTAATTTTTATGAGGACTCTTCTTGTCGCTTTCTAGATGAAAATATTTTCTATTTTTTTACCATGAAAAAGGATTGTTGGTTCTACCTCGTATGACATATATGGATTTATCCACAATCAATTCATTAAAGATTTATTTTCATATATAAAAGTTATTTTTTAAGAAATTTTTTTGAAAATATATTTTCAATGAGTTGGTTCTCAAAATTAATTCAAGATTGTTTTATAATTTTGTAAGGAAAATGGGGTTCATAAGGTTTTCAAGATCTCTTTATATGTTTTCAAAAAAATGTTTCGTAAAGGTCTTAAAAATTTAATTGTAATATTTCATGTTTATTTTCAAGAAAATAGGTTTCCAATGAATTAATTTTATACATAACTAATTCATATATAAATGTATATTAACCTCATGAAATGATTTCAAAATTTCCATCTATGTTATTTTTGATCAAAGATGACATCTGTTGATGTTACTCAAGACCTTCTAGGAAAGGATCAAAAGGTTACATTCATAGTATATCTTGGATGGTTTTGTGGTTTGATAATATTATGTTTACCACAAAAGTTTCACTTCTATGGGTTAAAATCATTTGGAACCCGCTTCTTTTCATGGGATAAGATTTGATGAAATGATTATGAAAACTTTATATTATCTATAGGTTAGTATTTTTAGAAATGTTAATGATAACCCATTTAATTTCATTAGTAATGATTTATTTTTTATAAAACCTATATCTTTTAATGGTTAATGAAATTATGTAAGTTTTATTATCTTATGTCTCATGTATGAATGATTTTAATATGAGATTGGTAAGACCTATTTATACCACCAATGGATTGGGTAATTATGGATGTCTCAGGAGCATAAATGTTATGCGTGATCCTAATTTTATGTCGAAAATGTTATGAAAAGACCTTGTTAAATGTTCATATGATTATGCGTGAACTTTATTAAATGTTTAAAACATTATGAGTGAACATTATTTTGTGTTCAAGACATTACGCATAGACAAGGTTACTTTTCAATATGATTATGTGTAAACCTAGTTACATGTCCAAAATGTTATGCATGATCCTGATTACATGATCACAATGTTATTCCTAAACAAGTTTTCATGACCATAATTATATGTGTTAACCTGATTACAATGTTCACAATGTTATGTGTGAACCAGATTACATGGTCAAAATATTATTCATGGACCTGGATTTATGCCCATAAGGTTATTCATGAACCAGATTACAAATTAACAATGTTATGTTTGGACCTAGTTTAATGTCCATATGTTAGTATAGGAACCTGATTTCAGGCCCTAAACAAAATGAGTGGACCTATTTCTAATTATACAAATTCAAATAATTATAAAAAAATGTTATGTATAGACACTCCATGTCTTTATACTATAATATTCTTTCATGACTTATGATCTTAATTCAATTATGTTCCATGTCTTATGAAATTATAATCATTATTATGATCTCTAATATATAGGGTATGATCATAAAAAATTATTATCAAGTTCCACAACTTTTGTTCCTATTACGCCACCTATGTTCATTTATTTACCCTTACTGAGCATCTGATCTCACACCTTTCTAACATTTCCATTCTCTATGTCATGAAGAATGGTTTAAGATAGAAGTACTAACGGTGGAAATCACTATGGGAGTTCTTAAAGATATTTCTACTGGATAGAATATTTTCTTTCCTACATTACAAACACACTGCACTATTATTGTCCTCAGGCATGAATTTGTCTAATTTAATGAATATTAGTCTAAAATGATTTAATATCCATGTAATCTCATTCTAGGAAACTATAGGTTAATATTATGGGTTTACGAACTTTAAAATAATATTTTGGGGAAAAACCAAAGTTATGGTTTCCTAGGTTGGGGTGCATGGTTTGCCAAAATGTGGAACCTAACCATTTGTCTCTCTAAGGGGGGTATTACAGATACTAATAAGAGGTCACATGGTTTGAAAATACATGTTGAAAATGTGAAAATCACCTCTATTTGGGTTTTTATAGTTTTATTACCTTGTAATAGAGTTTAATAAAACTCCGTGCCAATCGCGCACTACCCAAACAACCTAAAAAACTTCGAAATAACTCTCAATCACACCTAAGACATAAATTAACCAATGTATTACCAAATAACTAAAAAAGTGTAAAATTAAATGATCTTAAGACACATATAGAAAATAATGATATCTTATTATCTCACATCACTATAATTACACATCCTCGAGATCTACACCAAAGAATCTATAAGATTATGAGGTAAAGAGATATAGTAATTAATCTCGAATACCTTCTTATCTCTACAATGATTCATCATGAAAACATCAATTTTGAAAAAATACTTAATCTATCAGCACATTCATTTCCCTCAACACTTTCTCACTATGATCCAAAACACGCATAAGATGATCTTAAAAGGATGCATCAGAATCATGCTCAATATCATCAATAATGATCACATGGGAATTATGATGGTTATACATTCGCAAATGTGACACTTGAAAAACATATTACATAGAATAATAACTCTATGGAGGACCAAATCAGTAAAGAACTATACCAATTCTCTCCACATCCTCAAAAGGTCAAACAAATCTTGGATCCAACTTTCTCTACCTCCAAATTCTATGAAGACACAATTTAAGAGACTCCCAATGGAACTCAAGGTCACTCACTATAAACTAATATGATAATTAAAATATATTAGAATATGAAATCTTCTTACTGTAAGATGAATACATACATTTTCTAATCAAATGAATCATCCCCACTTTCTCCTTCCCAAAACCCAATTCTTACAAATCTAACTCTACATCCTCTCTCAAAAAAAGATGTAATATGCATATCCAACTATAAATACACTCATACATTTACTTATAAATAATATCCTGATTAGTATTGTTTTAGGTGAACTCAAAATGTTCTACGTTCTTCCCCCAGGACCTAAAAATATCTAGAAAACACACTACAATAATATTCTCCAAAACCTATATGGTATGATCCAACATCACAACTATCTATGGGTGTAAACCATACTCAGAAATACTTACATACTAATAAATTTATTCAATCCATTCCATATGTTAAATGTAAAAAAAGTCATTGGATGATTCGATATTCTAGGTAACCCCAAGAAGATAGACTCTCTCCCATAATTAATTGTATCTGAACTGATCCATTGAACCATTCTCCCGTATAGGAATGAAATGTGCTAAAATCATCAATTGGCCCACAGTTACCCAAACTATTTCATTCTTCCATGGTTTCCTCTAGAGACCCATGAAAAAATCAATGGTAACGTCATCCCACATCCATTCTATAATGGGATATTTTGGTTGTAAACCACTGAGTCATTTTTTCTCAGACATGAGCTATTGATATATGTATCATCATGACATAAACCCTACAATCTCCTTTTTCATTCCCAACCATAAATATTATCGACATAGGTCATTGTACATTTTGGTCAAACTCAGATGCACCCCCACTTTTTTTCATGAAACTCATGCATATAATCTTTTCATATACATGTATGAACAAAAAAAATATCACAAACATAAATGATCTCATCCTCATTTATTATCAAATTTAATGGTGAATTACCACTTTAAATGATTTACATGAAATCTGAAAAATCAATATCCTAATACTACCTGCCCAATATATAAATCAAAATTTTGTATGCCACTAATTCAAATACTAGTGTAAATAACTCATAACACTAACACAATACAACATGAATCCCATCCATTAAATTCATCATCTTCCACTCATAACTAGATTCATAAACTACTTGAGCTTGAGTTTTCATTCTCAAAGTGTTAGAAACACAGTTTCACATCCCATGAATACTTTCCAACTAAAAAAATGAATTTATATAGTTAACCCATATCCACTATAATAGATTTAGATATCATTTCAAAAAGGAATATTTTATTCTTTTGTGATATGTATACTTCGTTTTTTTTGAAAATAGATAATTCCCTCAATAATTCAGATCATAATACACTAAAGAAAACATAAGGTCAGGTTTATGGTATTTTTGTTTTGGGGGCCTCAAATATGATGAATCAAACACTACAACATGACCCCTACATCAACACTAATCCATGTAATATCCCTGGTGTTTCAAAAAACCTAGTATACACCTCCCCTAGATTGGGTAGAATCAAGATCAGTGCTGTAATCAAACACTTCTTCTACTCCTGCAAAGAATTATCACATGATCTGGACCATTAAAACAATACCCCCTTATTTGTCAAGCCCGAATGTGGTTCTTAGAAGTGGGAAAAGTCTTAGATGAACGTTTTATAATAGTCTAGTAAACACTAAATGACATAGATATCCAAAACATTCTTGGGATGCTCCCACGAAACATCTTCAAGCACCTTATCTTGGCCCACTGACACACATTACTTCAAGATGATGTGACCCATGAATTTTACTTGATATGTCCATAATTTACACTTCAATAGAATGGAGCATAGATAATTCAAAATTGGTTTACTTAATATTATGTAATGATGTTGGGAATGATTGTCAAGAGTCATAGAGTACACCAATATTCCACCCGCGAATGTTATCACAAACTAATCTAAAAATGATTGAAATATTCTATTTATCAAGTCTATAAACACGATCAAAGATTTCATTAACATGAAAACATCTTTAAGAACTCATAAAGGCCCCACCTTCCTCTGAATGAAGGTTGTGGTACATCATAAGGAAAAAATCATAACTGATAATACCCAGATATCAAGCTGATATTTGAGAAAAAAAATCTCCCCTCAACCGGTCGAAAATCTCGTCAATACGCAGAAGAGGATAATGGTTCCTAATTTAGAACTAAATAAACATCTAGTAATCAACACATTAAAAAAATTTCTCATCATCCTTATTTTCTAACAATGTTGAAGAACCCCCTGTGACATAATTGGAAGGATAAACCCTTTATCCACCAACTATTATAGACAAGTATTATGCTCCTAATGCTCTATTGGTGTCATTATATATGGTGGAATATAAACTATCTTAACACTAGAGATGAACTAAATAGTAAAATCAAAATCCCTATAAGGTGTAATCCTTGAAATTTCATCAAGAAACACATATCGAAACTATACACAATGTGTGGAATGACATCCGGCTTCACACCACCATCATCAAAAATAGTCTTGCAACCTGGGTAGTTATATCTCTAGGTTGTTAATGTATTTTCCTTGCACAAGCCTCCTAAATATCCCATTCTGAATGAAATATATAATAGTGAATCTTAGGACTCATAAAAGTATCACTTCTATAGTAAAAATCAATGTGGGATTAGAATGATACTAACCAGTCCAAATGAACAATCTCATAAAATTCCAGAATATCAATAATGTATAGATCTCAAAGGAAATGATACTCTCCATCATTTAGAGAACATCCCATTTGTTGAATGATATCCCCTGATTTTACTCCCAATAGTTTATCAATCATTACAACCCACTTATATACTCCACTCCTTGACTCAAATCACTAAGAATTTGTTGATATATAAAACAATTCAAGTGAACAATATAAAATAAGGCACTATAAATTATAAAATATATAAGAATAATACCTATAGGTATTGATGGTCTAGAATCCTTATCCAAATGTGTGTGATCAACTGCATGGAAAATTCATACCCCACTTCCGTTTGTTGTAAATTGATCCTCATGAGCTACACCACTCTGCTGATACGAGCACTCTTTCCTTGAAGTACCACATCTACTACCCAAACCACCAAGGCTAACTTAATCGTAACTACTAGATATGTATAGTGTAGAATAACATGTTCCCACACTATGGTTCCTCCAAGATCCTCCATCATTACCCATCCATTATGGGTTATGACAAAACTGTTCTAGAGGTCCCAATCTTTTTCACGCTCAGAACTCTACCGATGGTTGAGGGAACTATCTAAAAATGTTACCCAACATGCTTTATTAGTGTCTGACCACTTGGGTAATGTCATGGTTGACTGATACACTCCCCTAGATAATATTCTTTCCCTCAACCTTGTTGAAATTTCCAAAACGATGCTTCCTAATCTTGGAAGATATACCTTCTTGATGTCCTATAGAAACCACCTATCCTCTAATGGACGCCTCTATCTGGTTCCCCTAAGATATGAGAGCTTGATTTATCACTTTTGAATACATTTTGAAACTAATGATATTATCCTAGGACATAATTAAAAAATTTAGACCATCAGGAAAATCTTTCGCCATTGTATCCTCATCGACTGCGAACACTATAACAAAGAACGTGAAATCTATAAAGCATTCTGCATAGTCTATACTAGACATAATCCCCTAGTATATCCTTTTGAAAACTAATTCCCTATATTTCATGAGAATATCTAGGTAGAAGTGATCCAAAATCTTCTCCTAAAATTCCTTCGAAGCCATATTCTCCAGCCATCCATCCCAAGTCTGTATAAACCACCAACACTTCTCTTGATCATGTAACATGTATGCAACAAGTTTTAATCTTTTCTCAATAGGAATCTCTAAGAGGTCAAGAATCTTGTAGATTTAATAAATCCCATATTCTTCTAGCTCATGTCCACCATCTCTGGTAAAAGTCAAAGGGTGCTGCAAGTAGAACTCCTTTATAAATTACCAAATAATTTTCAAAACCTTCTCTGGGTATCTTTTTATAAACTACAGAATGTGAACAAAGTACTCATGAAATTTCTCTATGGATTTATCACCCAAAACTATCAGTGCTTATGGTTCCATTGGTATAGGATCATTTATTTTCTTGTCCTCATTTCATCCAATCAACATTCATCATCATGGAGGAATATATCTACAATTCCAAACACACATATTAGGACACAAAAAAATATTTACACTTTTTTGTAATAGGGATTAACATAATTCCCAAAAATGTCATCCCATATACCAAGAAACATAGTTAAAACTAAGGAACTAGAACTTCCTTAGAAAATCCCTAACGTGGTTCATCGATCTCATAGGGTAAAACATTTTCACATTACATTGATTTCCATTTGATGCCCAATTTTTCATTCCAAAAAATAAAATACTACATCATTTAAAATTTCTCAATTTCACATTAAGAGCAATTTTTGTATTAATTAACAGAATATAAAAATAATTTAATTTAAAAAATTTACCACAGACAGTACTTTTCTGTTCAGGCCTAAAATGTTTCATGTCAGATAAAATTAATGAGCGTCTATAATGACCCATGTATAATCAACTCCCATGAAATACAAGACCACAATGAAATTATCAGAAAATGAAAACATCACACAAAAAGTGCTTCAATCGAGTTAAATTAACATTAAACTATAACTAAAAACCTCAGCAACAATTATACCACCCTAGTTACTTGGTTTGAACCCCATGAAAGGGTTAAAAATTCCCATTCACAAGCTCATGACTAAGGACTAACTCATCATAGTATCTTATTTGGCTATCCAAAATAGTAATTCAAATGAAAAGAAAAATAAAACCCCTATGATACAACTTTGTAACATCTGAACACGGGTACCACACACTGGTTCCCTGATCAGGTTCACAACATGACCTAATACATGCCTTTTCAGATGATAGTGAATGCCGATTAGTAGTGAGGGTCTAATATATAACATTTGGACACTTTTCAATTTTTATCAAAGAAGTTCCCATCATAAATAAATAAAAAACATCCAAAAGATAATAATCATTACGAGAATAATACATGTTTCAAATGATTAAAAAACAAGAATAAAATACCCAATCTAAAGAAGTATATATTCCAATCCAAATATGTTTCAAATGACCATATGTAGAACCTAAAATAAATAAACACTAAAAACTCCCATGTGGGTCTCGAAACCATGTTTTGTCCCCTCATCAAAGCTGCATCCCAACTCATTAATCTTACACAGAGCCCTTTCCCATATCCTATTATAAAAACATGAAGTATAATTGGGTACCAATCGAGATTATTTGATTACGGTGTGAGTAAAAACCAGTAGGCCACCACCAACTATATCAAATCAAATATCCAGTCAATAATAGTGTATGCAGTTTTATAAATAATATGATACATGTGATAAAAAAAGTAGTTTACCAATTAAATTATAATTTAATTGGACACAAAAATATCATACATTCATGATGAAACATGAACCATAAATAACATCATTGGCCCACACTAATGTCTAAACCATATCACATAGGGAATAAAAATTCATTATAACATGGGATTTTATAAATCACTTAATTTCTATTCATACCATGTCTACTTAGAACTATTGTCCAATGCCATTATTTTTGGCATAATACTCTATATTTTTCACCCCATCGGTATTTTCTAAATCACTCCATGTCCCACAACTATGTGTTATCACATACGATATTATGAAGAATCATTCCCTTCCCCACACTCATTGTCATAACTTATGGTTCATTAAACAATATTCTATGTCACGTACTTATAGTTATCAAATATGGGATTTTGGAGAACTATTCTTTATCCCACACAGATTTATCACATATATCACAGTGTCATATATATCACATAATTCATATAAATTATGGTTAATCATCATAAAACTTCATATCATGTATTCTCATCAATGATTCCAATTTTAATTTAGAATTTAATAATGGTTTTTTCATTTTAATAACATTGAATATTATAGACAATTAAAAATTAAAAAATTGATCAACATTTAATCATATAAACCATTAAAACTTCATGTTTTATTCAACTATCTGTTAATTTTCATTATCAATAAAATCAGATCACATTAATAATCAATTTCATAACCAAAATTAATAATTTCAATTTGACATGTTGAACCCATTTTATTATCCCATGGAAATTCAATCAACTAGTTCCATGATTCCAATAATTAATTGTCCAATTAATTAATCCAATTCAAAATACAATTTCTCAATGTTTTAATTGAAATTAAATAGTAAATAGGCGTCATTATAATTCAATACTATGCGAATTGACATTCATACCACTTACCTAGGGATCATTGATAGAGGTTCACCCAAAAACAATTCCCAAAATTGAAACACAACGATCAAGATCAAAAATTCATTGGAGATCTAGAATTAAATCCAACCAATAAGATAAAATGGATAAACATCCATAAAAAATACATTTAACCCAATCCCAATAGGGGAAAAATCACTCTTCTTCTTTTGGGAAGAGAGATGGGAGAGAGTGGAAACCACATGGGAAGAGATTACCTATCGGGAGATGTTTATATTTGTGAAATGTAACTTCTATTAATCATGAAAATAGTTTTAGGGGGATTTAAATCCATCAAAGAGATTCAAAAATAGTATAAAATTATGTTATGTAGAGTAGGATCGAATAAGCGTTAGTACTAGGGGTTAATGTTTTTTAAAAATAATATTTTTGGGAATTAAAAACCAGGTAAATAGTTTTCTAGTATGGTGTACATGGTGTTCCAAACAATGCACCATAACTATGAACCTCTCCAAGGGCCTCTCATGTTTTAAAAAACCCTTATCCAACTATGAAAATAACCTCTTTTTGGTGTTCATTGTTTTCTGGCATGTGCACACGGTTTGGGAAAACCTTCCTCCAACCGTGCACTATCCAAACACCATCAAAAAAATTTCCAAAATTATCCCAAACACACCCACGAAATTACTTTACAAATGGATAACCAATATTAGGAAAACATTACCTATAAATGATCTCAATATAACTCTATAAAAGGTTGATATCTTATAGATCACCCCATTATAATGAAGTTGAACAATAGTGGTGTCACTATCAAGACAAATATTGTCATATCTTTTTTTCCTTGAAAAATATACCCATTTATAACACAAATCATTTTAGGATATGAATATAAGAAGATACCACATGTTCCATAGAAACATAGATGGTTCCTTCCATTTCTATTTTGAAGCATATTACCACAACCCTAAGGACACAGATTACCTTTTTTATAAACTATCAATGTTAAAGTTAATCTGTCCAAGAATAGGAGTTAGCTAGAATAATTCAAAAGTGTCATTTGGATATTTTTAGATTATAGAAATACCCATTCACAATATAATATTGAGTTATAGGACATAGTTGAACTAATACCCATGCTAGAGGGTTTTTGACTCCACGATCATGGTGATAATTCTCACAAGTTTTTCATGTATTCTAATGGGGGTTCAATTATGGATAATGGAGTTACAATCATACCAATGGACATGAAACATTTCGGAAGTAAATCCAAGAATAGGTTATTGAGTTTGAAATATAATTTTAAATATTTATAAAGGTAGTTATGATAAAAGATTAAAAAAATACCCTTGATATGAAATGTCTATAATTGGAATTATAATAACCTAATCTTGAGAAGAAAAACATTGATACATCCTAAATAATGAGAGATTTTCGACTACAAACAAATGATCATTTTAAGATAATCAAATTATATAAACTCCCGCATGTAATAAGAAGGTAATGAATCCATTCAAAAATTAATCCCAAGAATCAAGTTAGAAGGTGTTACCCTCCATACCATATTGAAATAATGTTTCAAATAAATTTTTAGGAAAACATAACATTGAGAATAACACTATTCTGTTATGGTTGAAGAAAGATAATTATAATCCCATCCCAATTTCTATAGTGTATATGAGAATGATTATGAACACTGGTTCACTATAAACTGAACAACATTTTTCCAATAAGACCCAAAAATATTAAACTGAAGATATTAGAAATTCGATATTTGATGGAAAATAATAGGGAGGAAAAATATTTAGACATTTTTCATGAGACTGTAGGTACAATCCTAAAAAATGAAAAGAATAAAGAAATACCTTTTCATATGGGATAAATACAATGATGTTAAAGAAACACCCATCATGTAATTAAAATATGAAAACAAGATTTATTTTGATATAATGACAGTACATATCATGTTATTAAAGATGGTGGTCAAAATAATTGATTTTCATCATCTGTACAAGTTTATACAGTTGATAATAAAATAAGGCCACATAATTTGGTGAATAATAATGAATCAACCACGGTAAATAACCCTAAAAATGTTATAAAAAATGTTCTCTTAAGAATAATATTGGGCAGTCATTGGATTATAAATTAATGAAGATAAAAAATATATTGCATTCCAATGAAAAATTAGAATGATTTCACTCAGGAGAAACCACGTGTAAAATAAAAATGTTAATCAAAGTTTATTATGGTATGTTTGAATCTAGGATATAATATTTCTAGGTATTGTGAAAATCGTAGAAACATATGATCACTCTAGTTAAAAATAAATTGAAAATATTCACCATAAAGGTAATCAAATTCCATGTGTATGGTGTAATATTCCAAGACACACTGTAAAAAATTATTCTACTAAAATTACAATATAAAACTAATCATTTAAGAAGGAAAATATTTCACCAAGATATACTTGTTCTTTAAAAGTTATTAAATAAATCAGGTTCACAAAAAAGGAAATCAAAGAAGTTATAAGTTCCACAAAGACTCAATCAGAATTCAAATTCAAATGTGTTGTCATATATTATGTAGTAAACATAGTAAAATGTTTTATAAAATCATCTCTATTGTTATATTCTCGTTTTGAAGATTCAAATATCCTCCTTATTTCAATATATTTTAGTTTGTGTAGTAATTATTTAAAAACATGGAATTAAAGATGATGTATGTACTCCTGGGAAGAACTTTTTTTAGAGTAATAACAAACATTATTTTTTATCCATGATAAGATTATTTCTATCCTGGAAGGATTACTATGTTGAATGAAATATTTTTTTTAAAGATTCATCCTTGGTGAAGATGTGATTTTTTTAATGTATGGAAATTTATATATGAATGATCTATTTGAGAGCTTTCTCAACAAGATTTCATGACTAAATAAATTATAAATAGATTCAAAATTATGATGATCAAATTAAATTTTTACATGAGGGGAAGACATTTAATGAAATGTTTAGCATATATCAAAAATGAGATCACAAAAAAATCTAAGTACTCTATAAATTTACCGAAGTTAATGCTATTTAAAAGGTGAATAATTTTTAATCTCTCATCCTTAGTAACTTATAATTTAAATAATATATATACAAAGGGATAAATTGAATTAACCAATTAAATATGAAATGTGGAAGTATGAAATTTACAGAAGGACATGTATCCTTGTTGATGAACATGAATATTTTTTTTTTCAGTTTTTTGTTGTGAGTTCTAGTGATTTTGGTAAACCTTTCATAGAAAACTTACACATATCAATACATATATTTTTATTTAAATTAATTTTGGAAACCCATCAAGAAATTTTTATGACTTCTAAATATGTGATTTGTGAAGGTCAGTTGGAATTATATGGATTCATTATATAAATCAAATCGTATGGTTTTTACACTAGTCAGGGTTCATGGAGACAAAAACTTAGATGATGTACAGAACAACTCTTAAGAATGAATGCATACACATATAACACAAGGATGATATTTAATTTCAATATATAATATGGAGATTGAAATAATTTTTTTGGGAAATAATAATGATAGAAAAAAAGTGGGAAGATAAAGAAGATAATGTTTCTCATATATTGAAATATTTATTTTGAAAGAACATTGATTATATTTCAGACAAATAAAAATGGGAATATTGTTGAGTCCAATTTGAATAAATGTTTATTTTGATTTAAATTGATTTACTAATTCATTAATTTTTATAATTAAATTTAAATCATTCATTTATTTTAGTACAATAAGGATATTAGAATGATGTAGTTGTTTTGAATGATCTACTAAATTTTCTACACATGATAAAATTTTGGTACTGTATGGATGTTACTGTAAGGAAATTTATTAGGATTTAATTTTTCATGAATTTTAATTTAAATAAATTATGTTTAATATGTGATAATTAGATATTTTTCCTTTATGTTTCAAACATGTTATATGTTTTAAAGATAATATTTGAAAATTTTATTTCAATGTTGATGATGATTCAATTATGAGGTAGATCAGGGGATGCTTTCTTAAGATTTTTTTCAATAGGATGTTTGTAAATAATTTTAAAATTATTGGAAGAATGTTCTCACTAGATGATTCCTTATTAATAATTAATTAATAATTTTTCAAGACATAGAATGAAGTAACAAACCAGATGAAGGGAGATATTCTTATAGAGGAGATCTGAGGTAGATTTTGGAGTTAATTCATCTGAATATGTTATCTTTTATAAACCCATTAGATGAAGTTTACATCAAACAAATATTTGTAAATTATTTTTCGTCGAGAAATTCATAATGAGATGATGCTATATTCAATTGCAAACTAATTTAATTAAATGAATGACCTAAAATTTCATGGTTTCATCAGAAAAAATATTAAATGATTTTAAGGGATGTTTTATTCATTAATAGAATATAATAACACCTTTTGGATGTGATTCATTTTATTATTTTTAAGAGAACAATATTCTATAAAAGAAGTAATTAATCAGATTATATTTAAAGGTATATTTCTAGTTTTACATGAAATGTTCATGGAATTAACATAATTTTCTGAGTAATATTTCAGAGGTATTACAGTTCCTAAATATTAATAAGATAAGATTAATGTTGACCAAAGTGTATTACAAAGCCCATTAGAAAAACATGTGCAAATATTGAGAGTCCATCTCTATATATGTTTCCATAATCATAATGCACATAATATGGTCCAATGAATTGGATGGATGATGATTTCCAAACATAATAATTTTATGAAAAGATAATATTATTTTCAATATGGAGTTCAATATTGTAATGTGGGTAGTGGTATAAAGGCACCTGTATGAGTCTATTGGATGAAGAAATAACATTTATAGGAAAGACAAAAAGATAAAAAGAAGTTAAATAGATATAGAAGGATTCTTCATATGGGATAACATTAGAATAATAGTCACAATGTTATTAGATAATTTCTTTATAGATATTGCATGAAACTAATGTTTATATAAAATATGATAAGACAAAGGTTACAAATGATTCCTTGATGTTTCACCAGACATATGTTTCCAAGTAATGTCAATAAAAAATGTTTTAAATACATTGGGAAAAAATTTAAGTTAGATAATAGAGTTCTAAAAACCCATTGGACAATGGAAGCTCCATTTGAAAGTATATAATATAATAATTTAAATGTAATATCATTTATATTTGAAAATTATTCCAAAATAGGGAAAGTGATGATGTTTTTTGAAGCATGTAATCAATAAAAGGATGTTTCTTTGGATTTTTTTCATAGATGATCCAACAATGTTATAACGATACAAAAAAAACTCACTTTATGGATGTCATGATATGATGTTCAATAAGATGGAATGTTTAATGAACATTTAAAATATTGTAATTTTATCAATTTTTATCATTATAGGCAATTTATTCAATGGATAAATAATAATAAAGAGTTTTTTTATTCTATCAATAATAATAATGTTCAAGAATGTTTTTTAGCATCTTGAATATTCTAATAGAATTTTGAAGCAATCTTGTAATATAAAAATTAGAATGATGTTTGAAAATAATTTTTCAGATTAGTAGAAAAATGTATTAGGGTTACATGCATAACCATTGGAAGTAAACCAATATAAAGGTTCGGAATTTTATGAATATGTGTGAAGTACAGTGTTCACCTATGGAGTATTGAAATTGTAGATGAATTTTATTCATAAGAATGTGCTAACAAACAAGCATGAGAGATATTCACAGTTATGTGTAAGATCCAAATGAATACATTCCTGATTGATTAGGTATAATTATATAGAGCTATATCACTAAATTATACCGAAGAACAAGAAAAATATAAGTACCATAATGATAATAAAGAAATTGGATAGAGTTTACATATCATTTAGTGATCAATGAAAGAAGGTAGAAGAAGATAAACAATTAGAAGAACTAAAACAAAATAAAATAGATCAGAAAGACAAAATATGATAGAGAATTAGTTGAATACGTTCAAATTTAATTAAATTAATATTTTTTATCTACTACTAAGAATATAAAGATGTGAGGAAAAATAATGTGTAAGAACAATGATTGAGTGTGCCATCCTTCAATAATATTAATAATTAGAATACATTATTTATATTTTAAAATATCTTTTTCTGGAGTTATAGACTATCTATATAGGTAATTGAAAAATAAAGTGAGGATCTGAATATAGAAATAGTTTATCACTAGTCTAGGGAAGAAATATCATTCTATAAACCCATAATTTATAAGGAGTCAAACATTATCAAGGAATACTTTGCATCCACCAAACTATACTTCAAATTATATTATAGTTGAGAATCACTGTAATGGAAGTAAATATACACAATGAGGACTAGTTACTCTTTTAGGGAGTTGATAATTATAAAAATATCATGCAATATCATTAATTAAATTAATATAGATGCATATGATAATGAAAATAGAGTAAGAGAATCAAAATCCAAACATTTCAAAGAGGCAAAGGGATAAAAATTATAAAATTTGAAAATTTATCCACCATGATTCACCCCCTTCAGTGTTGAGTATATCATGACATGGTCCTTCCAATTACATACTTAAATTCCAAAACTAGTAATAAATAGTTATGTTTTCATATATATAGTTTCTATGGAATATGACATGAAATATAAATGAATTTGTTGATGAATTTTTTTTATCGAATTGTTTTGAATTTGGTTAGAACCTTTTTATTCCATGATTGATAATTTCAATTTTAAATTATGTTTCATTAAACATAATTTCATTTAATATGATATATAATGTATTTAGAAAAAAATTTGAGCTTCTAAACATAAAATTGTATTAATGAATTATGAATAATGTTTATAATGATTGTTTTAATGGATGGTATCTAGAATAAATGTTGACTAACATGGTTACAAATTTCGAATTATAATTTTAGTGTATGTAGTAATTGAAAAATTTCATTTTTGATTATGTACATTCCTTCTAATAAGAAAATGTCATATGTTAGAGTATGGTCTTGGTATATAATTAGATTCAAGTATATTATTCTATATTTTTTTGTTAGTAATCGATTTATTACATATTGTGTATTTGGAGGACTGTTATTCATGACCTATTTATCTACTATTATGACTTGTGTGGATTTTATTACATTAGGATGATGTATTGAGCACTGAATATTTTCTCGTGATCCTATAGGTCCCTATATATGGAGGTCTAGTATTCCATTTTTACTATTGTTGATATTTTTTAGATATATTTTTTTCATAGACAACATATGAAAGGGGTGTATTGGTCTGTGTTTTTCAGGATTATGTTTGCAGGGTTTTTTGGGAGAGACTTGTGTTTTGTTCCCTCTTTGAACAATAATAGTTATGTGGTCTTAATTAGTTCTTTAAATGTATATTTGGACTAGGTTTTACTTGTAAATGTTTCAATGAGGTTATTAAATGATTCATAGTCATCCAAAGGTGTACCCTAATGCTATGGAGAATATAAAAGTCATAAATAATTAAAATATAATGGAACTAAAATAATTAAAATCATTATTATAGAATTTCTAATAAAATAAATAAATAAACTGGCATCTTGAAGATTAATTTTGGTATGGGCCATATGGTTGTTAATTAAACCATTAATATGATTGGAATATAATTTATTGTTTTACTAGAAAATGTATATATGTTTTGATGGCATGAAGATTATATATGATTATTTTTTTAAATATTTTGGTTTTTTAGATTGGTTATAAGATGAATAGAAATATTTCAATGGATGTTGGATTAATTATGTTGCATGAATAGAGTCTTCAATGAGAATTTAGATTAAGAGATAAATTAAATGATGATGGGGATATATACTTTATTTTTACTTATTTAAATAGTGATTTCTATTGTATCCTTATAATATCATATTTGGTAGTTAGTTCATGATTGTTACACATGACTTATATAAATTTCCGTTATAAGGTTTTATTTTTCATGTGATACGATGAGCTAGTCAGACTCTATATCATGATTGTTACATGGTGCTATTTTGATATGTTTCATGATGTATAAGATGTGTAAATTAAATAGAATTAATTTTATTGTGGTTCTTAAAGACTAATAATAATGAGAGAATTCTGAGACCTATAAAAGGTAGTGTTAGTTTGGTTAAGGCCCGATCTACAATAGGCATTCCTTGTTATTGTGGACATCATTGACTTGTACCAATGAGATAACATTGGGACTTAAAATATGGAAGGTTCCTTATGTTTTGTGGTTGAACATAACTAACGATTAATTGTTATATTAGATGGATATGTTATTATTGTTTAGATATGATACTGGTCTATTTATTAGGAGTTTTTTAATAATAGTATTTTTGTTCCTAACATATAATACAATGTATCTCCCCAAAAATCAATCTTGACAAATTAATTTCACTTATATTCTACTACAGTTTGATATATGATCTTACTAAATAATCGAATGTTCTCACCCCTAAATATTTTATTAGAAGTTTTTTAAATATATTTCAATGAATATAAAGTAATTATACTATTTTTTTAGAGTTGTTCTTAGGAGATTAGTCTTTCATTAACATTGAATTTATTATATCATGATTCATGTATAGGATTTTGGGATTGAGGAATGATTAATGAACTAATATATATATATATATATATTAAATTAGTGGTTAATAAATTATAAATTTCTAAGAATAATTAGGGTAAATCTTCCACTACATGTGGAAAGTACCCTTCGTGAAAACCCCCAACCCATGGCATATTTCATGTGGTAAATGGGGGTTACAATTATCAACACAATTTAACATGGATTTGTTGAGATGGGTATGTGATTTGACATATTATATTGAATATATAATGATGGTTACCAAATTTACCTTGGTTGGGGTGTTTTTTTCAATATATTTTGGTGTCATCATTACTTTATATTTTATTACCTTCCCAAAATTTGATTTCATGAGATTAGGTTGAATCATGTAAATTTAAGGTTTAATTAGAGGAAGGTTAGTGTAATTTTTTTGGTTTTCTCAACATGTTATGTTCATAGGAAATTTTTATTGAGCTAAAATAGATGAAAGAGTTTAATGGTTATTTATAAGAGTATTGGGTATGTTTATCTGTTGCAGTTATAAGATTCAAAAATAACAATTTGAGTGGGGATTCGTCTAGGTAATCCACAGGATATGTGGTCTTAGAGACATCCATATTAGTATGTTAGTATTGTATTTAGATGTGGGATAGAGTGTTATGTCTTACTGTGTTGGTTTTAGTTCTCCCATTGTGTGGGTCAATGACTAAAATTAATTAAATGACCACTGAAAAGGAATAACCAAATGGATTTACATCATAAAATATGTTATAACTATATAAACAAATAATGAGGTAATTAAATTATAGGTTGAATTATTTTGAGCACATTTTTAGATGAAATGATTGAAAGGATACATTATTTAATATATTTTATTCTTTATTGGGTGATGGAAATTGTATGCAACGCATCAGTTAATTTATTACTTCAATTAATTAGTATATATAATATAAAATTGTAATTCCAATGAATAAATCGAACACTTCATTGGATTTTATTCATTTTATTATATAGTTATGGGTGTTTTTACTTTAAAAAAATATTATTTTTTAATATTTTTTACCCACTCTAGTGATGATTGACTCATTTATGGACGAATATATGTTATAATTTCACTTTTGGATAATATGAAATTGTGTTGTGTGAAATGGGACATGGAGGATCATGGTTTCCAATATATTTATATATGGGATATATCATAATAAGTTTTGTTTCATGGTGACATAGATGATGTGTAGTTGGTGATATCACATTGGCTCTGGTGATAAACTTTTGTAGTGATGGAATGATATTTTTATGGAAGCATGTGATGTTGTGTTAATAAGATTGATGTTTTATTCTGATATTCATTCTCAATTTTAGTTAGGATGCCCCTTATGCTCAAAACTAATCGGTGTTGGAATGGAATTTGAACAAATATGTTTGAGATGGAGTAATATTTCAAGTCTTCTTCCCTTTATTATGTTATTGTTCACTTTATCCATGATGACTAATAAAAACAAACTTTTATAATAAGTGTATGGTCTATAAGGACATTTTTATGATCTTTATGTGTATCTATATTATTACATTTTCATCCAATATATTATAAGGGTCCATATCATTGAGTATTAATTAATTAAATATATATTATTTCACATATTCTTATCCTAATACATGTTTTTTATGTGGGTATTTAATTGTTTAGATGTGTAATAATACTGTACACTTAAAAGTGCTCTTCACTCTATTGATTTTGTGAGATGTTCTATAGAATACCTTGAGGGTTAATGGGGATATTACAAACCATTTAGTTTGTGTATGGTTAATATAGGATGGTTACAAATTATATATTGTTGTATTATATATGTTATCATGTAAAAAGAGTTTCTGTTTGGGAATTTTTATAAAATGATAACATCATGGAGTATATTTGGGTTTATAAATTACATTCCTAGGAATTTTGATAATAATGCCTACCATACATATGACATATACTCATGGCTGTGGATTTAAAACAATGGAATAATGGATTTTGGAATTTAATACCATTCACACCTTTTTTATTGATCAAGGATATGTTTTATAACAGGAGGGAAATTAGATAAACCCTTTTAACACCAATCTCTTAACATGAGTTTGGATTTTGAAAAATTTACTCAACTAGGAAACATGAAAAAAATATAAAAAACATAAAAAAAGTATAAAAAATATAACATGTAATATATTTCATAAATTTAGACAATTAACTCTAATGAACCCATATATAGGGGAACCAACCTCTATTGTATCCCAAACCACCCATGCCATACTCATAGTGTGAATTTTATGACTATAGATTCTTTAAAATTAAATATAGTAAATTATAAACAATGTCGAGTATATTATTTCAACCCACTCTAAGAGAAAACCGTATGGATCAAGATAATTATAACCCAATCTATAATGTCTTTCAACAAATCAAGCCCATTGTAATTACTTTTACAATTATAATCTAATAAAAATGGTGGTCTATATCAGAAACCATATAACGAATAAAGTGGTTCAATACAAATGTATTAATGACAATTATTATAATAAAACAGATCTACCAATAAAAATGATTTACATCATATATTTAAAAATTAACAAAGAAATATTTAGGTAAAATCCTCAATGAACTATATAATATGATTTATGCGACCATTCAAATGAGGAATGTTTCTATAATTTTCAATGATTGGATTTTGAATTTATTCTGCATCCCTCTCAAAGATCATGTAATAAAATGAGTATCTATATATAATATGGTATAAATATAAACCTGATTATGTTTTATAAATTATTTCATATAAATTATTTTATATTTTTAATAAATATTGTTTCTTACATTAAAAACTACTTTAATTTTGTGAAAATTCAAAATAACCAATTCAATGTCATGATTCCATGGTGGCCTCTATGATAAAATTATGATTTACAAAGAATTATGCATCCCATTTCCTGTGTCGAATAAAAATTTATTCAACAACTAACCATATAATAGGTGACTTTTCATTATGTTCTAATAATCCAGAAAATGAGGAATAAAATATAAACATTTTTCCTCATTGATAATGAGTTGAATAGGAAACTAATTAAATGATGCATGTTTGTATCCCCATGATCGGTTTCCCAATAAATATAATGATATGATTTACAAAATAACAATTCTGTTTAATATTATATACTATCTAATCTCCCAAAAAAAAGAATTATATCTATTTTAAATAACCAAATGGTTACAATCTCACTATAATTTAGGGTATCTTTTATCAATTTTTAGATCCAAAAAAACAGATTCAGATTTTTATCTACATAACTAGGATGGATGACACAATGAGAATGTATAGGAAAAAACATTAAAAATATCAATTCTTTCCAACTTAATTTCCACATAAATCCATTTTTCATCCATTTGAAAAACCTTCGACACTATTTTATATTTTTATTTTTTTTAAATAATATCTTCATATATTTCAGTTTCCCAGAATATATATTTTATCAAATTTTAAATTTTAAATTTGTTCCATTGAATTTGTTTACCTAATGAGTTATTTTTCATATTGATAAAATATGAACCACGTCATCTTTATCAATAAATAAATTAATTTTTTGACCAAAAATTTAATGCAACAATGTTTTTGGGGAATGAAAATTGGGTAGTATCTCTAGTTCATGTGTATTGGAATTATGATATAATTTTATATTCCTCTATATCCCATATGATGAAAAATTACTCATCATCATAAATACATATCTCGATTATAGTCCAAAAATATATATAATTTTTAAGTGGTTGCATTATCATAGAGATTATAAGATCACCAAAAAATGATTAACAAACAATGGAATTGTACAACTGAATCATTTTTTGTAGTGATAAATTATCATATAAAACTCTAATCTACTTCAAAAATATATAGATAAAAATATTTTCTAAAAAAAATTAGATATCTAAAAAATATAAATAAAAATAAATAATTTTTTCAATTTTTTAAATTACAAATTTATCTCTAATATTATTAATAGTAGGAACCCTAAACTAGTAATAGAAATCAAAATATGTTAAAATATAGATTTTTCATAAATTCAAAATGATGCAACATTTAGTCGAACTTGTTTTAAATGAATGAAATTAAGTAAATAAAACATAATATATTATAAAATTCATAAATAGTCAAAAATCCACCTAAAAGTTGGGATATATTTTGTATTCCCAATATCAAATAACTTAAACTCTTCTTAATGGTCTATATCACTGCAACCGAGAGAATATAATGATTCCTTATGAGTCTAGATTTGGAAATAAAGTATATATCAATCTAATTATACTAGTATAGGGTAATATCATGATATTTAATATATAATTTGACGATTCATATTACGTGAAACTACAACCTCAAGGGGTTAATTCCCCTTCCCACATCATCATGATAGTTGTTACTGATCATGATATATAATCCTAGATACATTACCAATTCAACGAGATAAGAAAATATATACATACACATCATTGGAGATTAATATATATATATATATATATATTATATTAACACCTTAACATGATGTATCCATGTTCTGTGTATTATCAAATAAAATATATTTTTCCCCATCTACACAATAGAGTAACTAAAAAAAGTATCATATTATTTGTGTTGGAATACTACAACTCAAGAAGTAAAAGGTTAGGTATATAAGTTAACATTTATTAGTTAATTAGGTAATTTTAATTTTCTATTGATAGAGATGATAAATATTGTGGTTATAACTTTTATTATTTTGATATCCATGTTTCTCGACCAGATGATAAAATTGATGTTTCCTGAATTTCCTGAGGGTTGTTGTGGAGTAAAATAAATTCATTGGGTTCCATTAAAGGGTGGTTGGATTTAGTTTATGTAATCAGTTAATTAAATTGAATAAGTAAATTCATATATAATTTTAGATGGATTTTTTAATGGTTATCAAAATTTATGGTGATAATTTTATTTATTAATATTGATCAGTGATATTTTTTTAATTTACCTCATTTTATCTAGCTAAATAGTGGATCATGATCAAGAAATCTTGACTATATTTTATTATAAAGCGTGTCACCTCAAATGTGATAGTGGGTGAATATTTTTATATATTTCATTAATGTATTATTGAGGACATTATAAAATGATGATATTGATTTTCCTTTTGTGGATAATCTTATTATGTATGTGAGATTAATTATCAAAATTTTATATTTTATACTTTATTGAATATATATAACTCTTTAGAAAATGATTACTATATGTTAAGGGGATATGTGTAAAATCATCACATTTATAGATACAAGGTTTATAATGAGATTATGGAGGGAACACATAAATAATTATGTAAAAAGTTTCCCGACCATTAAGACAATTTAGTATTAGATCAATGGATATATATATATATATTATATTATCCTATTAAATTTAATGTGATCTTGGAATGTTTATTTTATTTTATAAGAGATTAAAAAGACAAAAATTTATTTACCATGTTCTTGTATAATAATATTTATCATTAATAAATTAATATATCACCATTTGAGGTGTGATATTATCGACCATTTTTATTACCATTGAATTAAATGTACACTGGAAAAGGAAAATTTATTAGACATAGATTGGTTTTGTTATTTTTAAAGAATATTACTCCAATATATATATATATATATTATCATCTCATTATTTTAGGAATTTAAATAATGATAGTTGAGGATAGAAATTGTGATTTAATATTGATTGTATTGTGTTCTAGAAGGTGTCTATAATAGTCGAAGGACATGTAGATTTGGAATTAATGGAATTATTTCCTTAGTGTGTGGTGCTATCTTAGAAAATTAAGTAATTTTTTGATGATGGCTAAAAAATTTATTGATATGATGTTATGTTGTGGTTTTAATGTATTCCATGTTCCCTACATATGAATGTACAAACTATAATCATATAATGTTTTTATATTGGATATTGTGGAGTAGGAATATGAAACATTATATAATGATATAATTATTTTGGTCTGGGATCATGGAGAGAAGGATATTTAGGTAAAAATAGATCCTCTAGTGTAGGATCTAGGAATACATTAGATTATTTAATATGATACATGGGAATGTGTAGTAGAAATTTCTTGTAAATTGATAGATATATTAATAGAGAATAATTCCCAATGAATTTTCAAGAATGAAAAATCCTATTGGGAGAGATGCATAATTCCGTGGTTTTAGGAAATACATTTCTATTGAGAATTTTGTAGTCATGTGTATAGAAATTATTATTTTTAGTGGATCATGGAGATAATTTAAATTATCCTAACCCTTCGAATCATCCATGCATTGTTATATAATCCTTGTATATAAATTCATAGTTAGGTTCATGGTTGGACTATTTGTAATGGTGTTTTTAATAATATTATAATGGGAATACACAAAAACAGCCTATCTATTTTAGGTAACTATGACTATCAATATTGTGATGATAATTACGGGTTTCTATTCATTTTTACAATAAAAACCTAAATTATATATCCTTTTCAACATTAAAATATTTTGGGGTTGAAATGGGATGATTTTGGGGTAATATATCGATGAAAAATAGGCTTCCTTTAAGAAATTATTTCATCACCATTGAAAGAATGTTGAAGGATAAAAATTATCCTTAAGAAATAAATATATTATTCTCTCTGTACGTTTTATTTTTTCCATTAATCTATTTATTTTTTATTTGTTAATTTTTATGTTTTGATAACCTAGTTACAAAGGATTTTCACTACCCATGACTATATATTTAAGGATTCATCCCATGTGTATGATGGAAAGCATTTTGGATTTAGGAATCACATGAAAAACATGACTTGTTTGGTGGATATTATTTCATCTATGATTTAGATAAAATTTTATGTGATGTTCAAATAATTATACTTATTAAAAAATTAAATAACTAAATATAATTTTTTTAAATTATAAAATATGGTTCATTTTTAATATAAAGAAAATATGAAAAATTCTGGTTATTATAATCATTGAATTTAATATGAATATAGGGAATAAAAATAGATATTTCAATTTGGTGAAGCTATTCATTATATAAATCATGAAATATAGTTATTATAGAGTGGTTTATATATTTTTAAGTGTATTTATTTTTATAAAAAAAACTATAATTTTTTATAATTTTAATTTTTATAAATTTTTATTGAACAATTAACTTCCTGTATGAAATTTTAATTTGTTTTTTGTATTTTGTAATCATTTTTCTCATTTTTTATATCAATGTTTCTGGTATATTCTATTTATACATTAATTTATTATTTATATGGATGGGATTCCATGAATGTGACTGTTATTTTGAGAAATAGTTAAGATAAAAATGTCGAAATGAAACCCACACTACTGTGTGGGTTTGTCCATGTAAATGGATTATGAGTTTTTTTAAACAGTATAATTCCATGTAAAAATTAACATAAGGAAAATGATGATTTTACATCAAGATATTAATTATATATCCTAGCATTGGGGTTGGTATTTCTGAGAAATGTAATGTTTTCTTTTGAATCTATGGAAATAGTGGGAGTTGGGTGATCTTAGGATATCTAGGAATGTAGCGAGTTCCAAATATTTTTTAAAAAGTTATTTTTAATAAAATATTATAAATGAATATTTTTAAGGATATTTGATAAATTATTATTATTATATGATATGGGAATTTAATGAGGAAATTATATTTTAATTATTTACTAGAAAGGGTTGTATTTTTGAAAATATTGATAACCTCTAATGTTCTTTGTAGAAGAATGTTTTTATTTTTTGAATATCATTTACCTTAAATTAGTTACTATAAAGAGGATGGTTTTATATGATTTATTTATATTTCATTAAATATGATAATTTATAGTTATGTGTATTGGATTAATGGATAACTCCTACTAATTCTTAAACACCACTTAATATGTACTTATGGAGATACATAGACTTGATAGGTTGTGATGTTGGTAGTAAGAAGACATCATTATTCATGCATGCTGACTATAGTTAATTATTTAAGTTAGGGATCTAGATATGGGTCATGTGGTTCTAGGAAATAGTTCATTGGAATATATTTAGATACATTATTATGATATGTTTTTTGATAAAATTTGTAAACCATTTTTTGTTCATAAAAATTAATTACTACAATTTAAATTCAAGAAGCTTAATGAGAAAAATAATTATATAACTGTATAATTTACATGGGAATGTAATTAAAATGAATTTTCAATAAAATATTTTTTATATAGAATTTGGAAAATGAGGAAAATATATGAGTCAATTTGTTATTTTTTTCGGATCAAAATATTCAGTATCCTTGGAAATGGTTTTAATTGATAGACCATAGGATCAAAACATACCTATGATTTGATTAATTAACAACCCAAATAAAAAAGAATAAATCATCATGAAATAGTATGGATAACACATAGAATTGATGACATTACCTATTCAATATATATTGTGGGAATTTATCAATTGTAAAATTAAACTTTTAATAAAATATTTCTGTCTACAGAAAAATCCAAAAAAAACTCATTCTTAGGAAAAGCTATTTCAAATAAAAAAACTCAAATATTCTATATAATTGAAACGAATATGATATAAAAATAATATCAAAAAATATATCTGATTAAAGGTATCAAATAAGGTGTTGACATACACAACAATTGCTATGGTCAAAACAATACGCCTACATCTCGACAATAATTACTCAAACATGAAGGTAATTCCGACCACATAAAAGATTTATTTATTCAATATTATAATATAAAACTGATTAATATCAATATGTAAAAAATGTTTCAATGGTTTGGGTGAGTATAAATAGAGTAATATTTGACAAAGGGCTAATTCATATCCACACAAGTGAAAATTTGAGAGAAATGCAACAAATAATATTAAATAATTTTTTTGATAATAAAATATTTTTTACCATGATAACCAAAATAAAAAAACTAGTTTAAATGACACTATTCTATTAAATAAATCGAACAATATTTTTTTGTTATATTTTTTTATTAATTTATCCTTTTAACCAATAAAAAATAATGTTGTAATGCACTCTTTTCCCATGTTGTATAAAAGATTTTTTAAATAATTCATGAAAAATATATATTTTTAATAAATCCATTGGAATTGAACTACTTCCCAAAAAAATTATTCCTATAAAGGATACTAGAGAATACAAAAATATAATATAAATATATTCTATATTTCTATCTCTCTTTAGCATTTTATAGTGTGGAATAATTCATCAGCAATTTATAAGTCTAATCCCACACCAAAGTTAGTGTTTATTTAGAAATGATAGTCAAGTTATTTATCATATGTAATTAAATTTCAACACAATTTACATTATTATCAATTATTTATGGGTTTTATAGAATGCTTAAATAATCAATTTTTATCAATATCAAAAAATGGTTGACAAAAAAATCCTAAAAATAAAAAATATTATTAAATTATCAAAAGAGAATTTCAATTATTATGTGGAAAAAATATCTAACTTTTATAATATGAATTAAATACAAAAATTATAAATTCTACTTTTTAAATAACTTTATTTCAATTCCAAATAAAATAATCTTTGAAAATTGTGTTTTGAAATTGATGTATAATTTTATACATTGATATATATTTTATAGCTAAGACATTCCTTTTAATGAAAAATTTTATTCTATATATTTTCAATATTATAAATGATATGAAAAATAATCTTAAACAAATATCTTCATAAATCAATTATAATGGTGGTAATTTTCAAGACCTAAAGAGTAAATGAATTTTCACCACTTTTTATCTATACCATCTTGTAGAAAAAAAATTCAAACCCCTAAGGTGTCATGTATCTTTAGTTAATCATATGATTGATATTCTCTCACAACACCTCCACCATCACCTAACCAACATCACCAATGTATTATGGTGGATTTTACTTCATCAGCCTTAAATTCCAACCCACCTCACATAGTCAATCCGAATATAAAAGACATAATTTCCCATAGAGTGTTTTGACAATAGATCCTATAAACTAATGGTCTAGAGGATAATGCTCTAATTTTCACTTCCCTTGACCATGCTTAATTAGAGTTCTCCGAGGAAAAATATTTTATTAAAAATTTATATACCTTAAAATAAAATAATCCGTATAGAATTTTTCATTATAATTAAAAATTTATTTTTCAAATCAAAATTAGTTAGAATGTAATTCATTTAGATAATTTATCTCAATAGAAATAAGAAAAAATTTTAATGAAATTTCATAATGATAAATAATTTGAATGGAAATATTGAAATAAAAAAAAAACTAAGTCATTTGAAATATAAAATAATTCAATAAAAACACTTTTTTTCAGATAAATACTTTGTGACACAACATGTACCATGCCTACCAAAATAAATTAATTATTTTATATTTCTGACCAAACATCCCAATGACCGAAAGATTCCCAAAAAATATGTGACAATATATTTTTTTGGAAGTGATCCAAGTACCATTAGTCGTACCATCCACTGAATCTAAATTATATTCATTAATTTTTAGATGATTCTTACTTGAAATAATGGATTATAGAATCAGTGGTGAATATTTTTACCTAAAATATAAATACTATAAACTTATGCATGAATACTTATATCAAATTGAATTAAAAAAGTAATAAATTTTCTTATAATTCAATATAATAGATTTAAATAACCCAATATATATTCAATCACATGAAATGTATAAAAAAAATAAAACACAAATGAGGTTTTCAATACCAAGAGTAACAACCATATTTTTTTCTGTTATGATTTAATTCTACATTTTATTCATGCGTTTTTACGTATTCTATATTTTGATAAAATATATTGGTTTTTTGTTGATACTAGAGAATGTTTTAATATATAAAGTGTGTTAATAGTTTGAAATTTTTATGAGGGAAAATTGTTATTCTCCCAATGGATCCCTAATGATTGTTTTAAGAAGGATAGTGGGTGGAACACATTGAGTGAATATTTAGAGAAATATTTGTGACATCCCCCAGAATGTGGGAATATTGGTAATATGGATAAATTAGTGGTTGGGAATAGTTTCATAAACCATGAAATGAAAATATGCAGATTCCTTGGAGGTTAATACATTCTCACATTGTTTGTGCATCGTTGGAAAAAATATTCATCCAAACCATGTGTGAAAAGTTTAATGGTTCTAAAATACACATTATTTTCCATATACAACAAGAATAGACCCATTATTTTTCCGAAATTCATCCCTCTTAAACCTAGAGACTCAAAAAGATCTCTTTGAGGAATTAATATTGATTATGATCTAAATTCCAATTCATATCGGATTATTAGTGGTTGATGAATTAATTAATTTGATCTAAGGTCATTCATTCAATGTTATTCAAAACTATCAACCATTTTTCCCTTAAAAAAATTCATGGATCTGCCATGTCATGTATATAAATATAGATTATGATTCTATATAGTAATGAATCTTTGGGTCATTAATATATTGTTGATAGATAATGTGTATTAGTGAAATTCCAGTGACCAATCCCAAATCTAGTGATGTTAGTGAATCCTGAGATGTATGATGGTGTAGATCCATTTCATTAGACTGAGAATCATCATGAATCCCTTTCTAGAATCATCCATTTTTTTGAATTTGGATTGGTTAATGGGGTCCTTGGTGTTCACACTTTATCAAGTTAGTGTAGGGGCATGAATTATGTATTTTCTCTCAATGGGTCTCAATGATTGTCATCAATGATATATAGGTTGGATGATCTTTGAAATATTTAGATCCTATATACTATTTTTACCTGATTTGATAATTTTTTTCGTATCATGACCAATAATTCAATATTTTCATCCCTTTTTTGTGCATGTTTATCTCATGATAACCATATATGATGCTCAATTACATGAGTAAATCTATATATCACGATAGAGCATGTATGATGCTGACAATATGTGATTTTATGTAACTAAAGACAATCATGATGATATTTGATGTTGTATGTATATCTCCTCTTCACTTATATATGTGATTATCACAACTTTATAGGAGTTTCTACTTGTATTTGTATTAGCTGTACTATGACGATCAAATTAAACCACAGAGTTTGAGGGTGCCTGAAATGAGATATCGAAGATGAGAAATTTAAGAAAAAGGTAGGGGTCAGGGGTACTTGATCCCGTATAGGATGCTACAAATGAAGAGATATTAAAACCGTATTCCATATCCTTAGGAATTGATGGGTAACATTGGAATTGAGGCCTGACCTAGGACAAAAATTTGATATGATGTTTTTGAGGCCAATCACATGGTCGAGGTAGGTATAAAGGTGTTATGGAAAATACGAATTACTGCATTGTGTATTTTATATAACATTAGAATTATGGAATATAATATTTATTATTCCTATGGCTAATACAAGATACATGTTAAGGCCTTGTGGTTGACTCCAGTGTATGATTATCGTTATTGCATAACACCATAACAAGTAAGGAAAGTAAACATGGTATAATGGTTAGTACATGAAACTTTTGTACATGTTTATTATTAAATATTTAATATTTATTTATTATGATTTAATACAACCTTTTTTATGTCCACTTCTGGTATGGACGCAATGGAATTGTCAAATTGGGTTTATAATCACAAAATGAAAGTGTGGTCTGATGCTTGTGTAGTATTCAAAATATATGATGTAGGGAAGTGAATGGGTACAAGGTTATGATATTGAGGAGATGGATCATGGAAACCAATGTAGTATCATGAAAACATTTATATGTATTTTGTAGTGTCTTTACTTATTTTTCAATTTTTTCTTATAATCTAGTTGACATACAACATCAGGGAATTTTAATTTATTTTATTCTTAAATGATGTTAATCGATTTATAAATATATTCATTTTATCATCTATTATGTTTTTGGCTTATATTTACATTTTATTATCTATTAATGGATATGATTACCAAGCATATAGTCTCTCACATTACATAATCCTATCACTATATTCAGTAGCCTCAGGCATTTGGGGTGGATCAAAAGACATTATTTTTTCAATTTCGATCAATCATTGTAATATAGGTTTGGGTGTTACATTTTGGGATCCAAGTTTTTTCCTTTTAATTCATTTACCGTATGGTTATCGTATAATGAGATTGGATATAGGGATCTCAGGTAGGGGAGTTCCCATGGGCCTGGATAGCTCACGAGTATCATCCTTTCGATTTACCATTGATGAGAATTATATTATTTTTTTATGGGATTTGAGTGAATTATTGCATCATGAGTAGGCATATAAGATTACATTTATAAAATATACATGTTGTATGTTGTATAATAGTTCATTAATTAAATACATTTATCACTTCATTTTGTTGAGTGGTATATATATGTTTATTATTTTTATATATCTTTTGGATTTTTTTGACAAACATGATAATGATATTATGTTTCAAATACATATGTATGTGACTAATATTAGGGTATGAGGGAATTTTAATCAACCTTGGGTAGAACAAGGATTGATTTATCATGTTTGTGGGTAACTCTTAGCATATGTATTCTGAAAAAAAATTCCTTATCTTTTCCTTATAACTGCTTAAATAAGCCATTTAAGAAACGTGTTATATGAATTATCATTATTTTCCTGGAATTTTATAAAATTACGTCTCTGTGAATGTTGAGTAGATCACCTGACGAAGTATTAAAAATTGTAATTGAAAGGTATGTAGTTCCTATTCATCCATAAGATGTGTTGGATGATTATTAGGGAATGCCCTTATACCTACTATGGTGGTTCAGACATTGGAGCTACAGTAGTCCAGTGTCATTCAAATTTTACCCTCCTAAGAAGGAGGGGTATATTTGATCATAGTTGAGTATTCCCATGACTTATATCTCTAGAGTACACATTCCTTGATGTAATTGGAGGAACCTAATATTTAATGGATCAGTTTTACTCTATATATGATATATTTCACTTAGTCAACTCACAAGAAGAACAATGAGTGAATGTAGTGAGATTAATTCTTCAAGGGAAATCTAAGAGAAAGTGGGGAATTTTGGTACAAGAATGTAGTTTAGAAGGTATTTCATATGATTCATTCATGAAAAAGGTATTTTTCAATTAATTCATAACACATTTATGTAGGATCTTTCCGTAGAAATCATTTTTCTTCATTTAGGATCCATGAATGTATATATGTGCTGTTTTCATTTCACTAAAATTCTTTATCTATCTCCCATCATAGAAAAAATGACAAACAACATTATAGGATTTTTTATATCATTCTTCATCATGATATCTCATTTTTGGTTATGAGCATTGATAAATAAAATCCATGGAGGTTCGACACAATTCCTTGACTATTGAGAAATCTTTAGAGGACTATCGATTATCTAGTTTCATTCAATCCTTCAGCGCTCCTGTTGGTTGAACTCCTAGTTATGTGGTGAGTTTCACATATGCTAGTAGGTAGATATATACCATGAACACTTAGTGGGGTTGTAGAAGGTAGGTTTCTGATTTCTATGATCCTTTATTTTCATCTTGGGGAGTTCTATATATCATTGACTATGAAAAGGTTAGATACTACCAGAGGTTCTACCCGATACCTCAGAGTAATTGTTAGTAGTGTGTTCATATAAGGAATAGTTAGTAGTAATTATTAATTTATTTATCACGGTTATGCCTATTTTTTCATTTTTTCTCTATAATAATTCATTAAAAATACTTATTTAAATGATCATTCCTATATACATTTCATTTTCATTATTAATTATTTTAATATCTATTCCCACACATGATTAAAAAAAGGTTCACATTTTTATTGAAATCCATTCATTATTTTCCTAGTTCTATGGAAAACTTTGTTGTCCACCATTCATTAGAGGTTCCTTACTCATCCTAAAAAAAATTTCTTAAAACATTAATTTTTATACCTATTAATTTACTCTTATATTATAAATTTTAATAATTTGAACATCCAATTTAAGACCTATAATTCATTAAACAAATATAACCTTACATAAGTAATTAATTCATGATTTTATTGTTAATGATTATGATATAACATTAGTTACCATTTTTTCATATGATTGCCTAACCCTTTTTATTTTTATATGTTCTTCTAATTAATATTTCTTATGTATAATGTTTTTTGAAAAGAAAATGTTCAATAACATATAATTATTTGAAGGGAGGAACTATGATTAAACATCCACCCAATGCATTTGGAGAATTTTTTCACTCTTGAGACACCATGTATGGTGGATGAGAAATATTATTAGCACAATATGATAGGTTTTATTGTTAGTGGGATTTAAGACATTTCTAAGACGCTATGTTTTATGTTTCTCTCAAATTGTTATTATTTAATGATATAACGATGTCTAAAATATTTGGATATTATTCAATGTGATTATCTTCTTTTAGGATATTATTACATGCCTCATTATTCTTATGCTATATTTCATTTTCATGTTTGTTCCCTAATTGGGTTTTATAACTCACATTTTATATATATATTTATATAGAGTACATTTTGATATAATATTGGAAATAGTTTAATTTTGATAACACTATCAAGATAAAAATAAAATATTAGTCAATTTTTTCTATTATTATAAATTATATATTTACCCTCCCACAGATAGAATACCTCTTGATTCAAGGTTTTTTGTTTGGAATTTGACCTTAAGAATCATATAATAATGTGTGTGTGATTTCAGTTTTTTATAGTTTCTATCAATGAATCAATTTGTTGTATTTGGGAATTATGATGGAGAACTAAATAAGTAATATAACATGAATAAAAATAGTTGAAACATGGTAATTTCAAATCATGGATATACATGTAATTTATTAGTTACAAGAATTTAATGTTACTAGTTTATATTATCTATACATAATAAATTTTTTAATCCCTTTACTAATGAATAATCATTTTTGATTTTTTAGAATAAAATAATCCTTTGTGGTATCAGTAGAAACCTATAAAATATTTTTATTTTTTCATCGCATCCCTTAATAAACCTAAAAATCCTATAAAATCAACCAAATTAATATAAATCAAAATGAATTTCATTATCAATTCCCATCTATATAAATATTACCTATAAAAATTCTATTTTTTCCAATAAATATTTCTAGTTTATATATTATTCAGGATAAACACATCATTACCTATTAACTAATATTGCATGATTTAATTCTCATTTTTTTCCATGGACAATCACTACTAAATAATTAACATTACATGGAGACCTATTATAACCAATTCTAGCTATGTTGGAGCAATATTTTCTAGTTTATATTTCATCTCCATAACATACATTAATGCATATCAATTAACACTAAAAATTTCATCCTACTATCATTAGATAAATTTTCTGTTTCTGATCTAAAAAAATTCGACATTATCTATGTGGAGGTAGTCTTTGAAAAGTGGAGTAGGTCCCTAGAACCTTATTCTTACATTAGCAGTACATCCAATAAAATGAAAATAGGTCTCTAACATGACCTTACATAATTTTATATTCAAACCAGATGTCCCAAAATGATTCAAAAAGGCTAACATGTGAATTTTATTTTCAATAAAATTTGAATAACAAGAATGAAATAACTCATTTACCAACATCAATTTAGTTAACTCTTGTTTATCTTCATTTTAAATCATTACAATTCTTTTATAAATAGTCTTGGAATTTTTTTAGGACCAAACTAAGATCAAAATTTGAAATGGAATGTGATAATCCATTTTAGTAGTATTTTATGATTTTAACAACATGAATTTTAGTCATTTTTCTTGAAACCATATGATAAGGAACATGTAAGCTTCATAATCTTATGACATGAAAAAATTTTATATCCCTATATTTCATAAAATTATGTTACAAAATTCCTTTTCCGTGTTTTTTATCATGGAATAAATAACTTCCCCTAACAACTTTAAACAAGATGGACTCTAAAAATACCTGATATAATTCAATCTCAATAAAATCTCATTCATTGATAGAATATATACTAATGAGGGTCCCATTATACACCATAAGAAAATTATATATTTAATTCCAAAATAGATAAATAAATTCCCTATTTAGGAAATATATGTTAATGTTTTCAAAGTATCAACTATAAAATAAATATTGATGAATTGTTTATCTCATGAGTGATTAGGGTCAACCAAATCAAAAGAAAACATGATAAAATTAATGATCCACTAAAGTATATAATTGTAGTGGTAAACTATCCTTGTCTGAAAAAATTATATAAATTGGATAAAGTCCAATTAAACAACAATGGCCATGTGATTTAAGAAACCATCAGAATTTATTTCCCAATAAAAATTATTGATAAAGAGATTCTATAAAACAAATTTTCCCACTATAGCGAACTGGTTAACGTAAATAAAATCAAAAAATTATAAATAAAACAATATAAAGGAAGGTAATTGTTTATCTATTATATAAATTAAATGGAAATAATATATATGAGGAATTAATGGAAAGGAATATTCAATATAGAATAGTTCAAACTAAACCACATTATAATGAAAATTGTGAACTCTATTTGCATTATGGACCCCATCCAAATGGTGTACTTTATAGTACATATCAATACAAATCATATCTATATTAGTGTTTCCTATTCAAAGATATATTATGTAATTTTGGAATGATCAGAATTGGTTTTTATATATTCTCCTAACTCAAATTATTTATTTTAATAAATGGTTGGGATTACATGGAATTATTCCAACAAAATTTATGATAGAAAAAAAAATGATATAAAAATAGTATTACTAATATTATGGGACAAATAATATTTTAATTTGTAATGATACATAAAAAAACTAATCAATTTATGAAAAATAATAAGAAAAATTGTCAACATCCTCTTTTTACATGAGAACATGTTGTAGTTGATCATTTATGTGATAATGTCCCCAAATTTTTAATGAATATTCTTATCTTCTAATTTTATAATAATGGATTGATTCCATTTAAAATATATTCTATATAGGATAATTCTATTGGAATGGAATATTTACTTTGGTTATATATTAGTTTGAAGTAGAGGTCAATCTTGTGGTAAACTAATCAAGAATATTAATCCTGATGAGGAAATCTTGTCATTGGAGTTTTCAAATTCAATAAAATATTTTTTGATAAATATATTACATTTAATATTTTTTTTAAATGGATTGTACATTCATAGACTAAGGAAATGGGAGGATTAATTATTGTTTAATATGGGTAAAACATCATAATAATTGAAATGTATGACTCTACCTTTTTCTTTAACCGTGAATGTATGGTTGACCACTTTTTAGCATACGAAAGTGGGGTCCTTGAAAAAAATTAACAATTCAGAAATTTTAGAACTATTACTAAATTGTTTAGTATAATTTTAATGTTAACACAATGATCACTGATTTTAAATTATCTAATGGTTTTGGGGACACATAGAAGAAAATGAAGATCAAGTCTTGATATGAATAGAAAAAATTCATAAAGGGGAAAAAATAAAACTACCAACATATCATAAATGATGGAAAATTTGTTTAGAAATTTCCTCATTGGAATAAGGGGATTAAATAATTTTATAAATGAGGGTCTTCATGATAATATATTTTTATGGGAGTTGACGAGGAAAAGTAATATTATGTAACAATGGAATGATCTGATAATTCATCTACCAATGTTCTAATGTTTCAATCATAAGGATCATGGTTACTATTAAAATTAGTATACAAAGAATAGTTTAATTGGGGATAACTATGAAAACCAACCTCTAATGAATATAAATAATAGATTTTCCATTTTCAGCAAAAATATAGAACTGGAATATTAAAATTAATTACTGATATATACACTAGTAAATAATTCGATAATTGTAATTTTCAAATTATATTTGGGTTTTATTAAATCATTAATATCATACATGATTATTAAAAAAATTCCAACATAATATCAAGACATGGAAGTGGAGTTTTTGTTGAAATTAACATGTTTTTCAATTATTGAATCTCATGTACATATGTCTTATCGAATTAATTTTTTTATGAATATATCAGAATATTATTTTATGATTCTTATTGTTGAATTTTATTTGATACAAGAAAAGGATTTTATATAATTAATTATTGACAATAAATACTGATATAGGAAAGATATTACATGACATTTACCCATTGATTGACTAATAAAATTATTAATAGACAAAATAAATAAAGTAAATCAATGTTTAATTAAATAGTTTATTCCTATAAAATCATTCCTTTATAATAAATTATATTCAAGAGGTAGAATGTCTGAAGAAGAAATTACAATGAGAGTCTCAAAAATAAATCATTTAGAATCCATCCATTCTCCCATATTTTTTTTCTATGTCCAAGAATACTAGATGAAAACATTTTGTATAAGGAATATTTTTAACCCCTTATGATATATTTATTATGTCATGGTGATGGTATTTAAAATTTACATAAACTAATAATCCAATATAATTTAAAATCCACCATTGATATAAAAATTCCCCTAACTTTAAAAATATAATATCCCCTAAACATGACCTTGGATTCTTTAAAAAGTTGGTTTTCCTCAAAATAGAAGGAGATAAACCAAATAAGGACTAATAAATATTTTTCTAGAACCAAACCATTGAAAAATATAATTATATTCAAGAGGAAACCATTAGTGTTGAATTTCATGTTGGTGGAGTGACTGGAAAATTTTACCCAATGGAATGTTCTATAATAATTGGGTTGGAAAATTTTTTATGTAAAACTAAAAGGTTCTACATGGAGTTTTCTAAAAAGAGTATTTCATGATAATTGACAAAAAAGGGAGTCATGTTTCCTTGTTTTGGAGAGTATAATAGATTCCATGATGTCCATATCCATTATGAATATCCCAAAATATATGGTCATTACAAAAAAGTGAATCCTTATAGTCATAGCCATGACCTAATTAGAATCTAGAACATTCAAATAACGAAGGGCAGAAAAGATTACTAAAATGAAACATGGAATTGATTCATAGTATATTCCCGAAACAATAGTAGAGAAAATATATTTTTTTCATTATATAAACATATTCAATTCTATTTATATATGGAAATGAGTTACATAATGTAAAATATATTCCATTTAGACTATATAGAATTAAATAGAATTTTCATTATAGATATAATAATTGAGCACATAATAGATTAGGGAGTTTAACATGGAAGTTATATTTTTATATATATATATAACTAATACCTTGGTTCTGGAGAGGGAAAAAATGGATGAGCTTCATATAGTGTTTTGTTCTAAAATATTTTGATATTGAATAATTTAAAAGGTGGGGATCCACCTCAGCCATAAAAAACATAATAATGAAAACGATTATTCATTAATTAGAAAGGATAATGTTGATAAACAATCATATAGAACATACAATATTTAAATATTAAATTTATATTTGGAAAATCCATAATTAACAGACGGTCCAAAAACCAATTAATTTTATAGAATATAATATATCCATTCCAAATTGTCTAAAAAGGGAAATAGAAGTGGGTTCATAAAGATCCTTGGAAGAAAGTCTCTTGAAAAGATAATTAATAGGTAATATAATGGTGAGTGTAAATAAAATTCCAATATTTTATTACCAGAAACCATTCAAAAATGTATTTGTTGAAAATGATGACACTTTCATTATTACCATGCATAGTTTTCATGGAAGTATCAAGACTTAGTATTCATATACCTCCTTCATAAATGGGTTTTTGAAGAAGAATTTTACTACCTGAGTGTGTGCCAACACCATGATGACAATCTCATATGAAAGAAATAATTGTATTTTCAATGTGTAAAATAAAATCCATTAGTTCATTGACGATTATGATAATTTTCTTGATCATGAATGATGGTATGGAATTAATGATAGTGATGTTCCATTCAATGGAAATAAGAATTCACCTCTACTATTGAATGTACTGAAAATTCAGTGGACGAGATTATGAAATTAATAAATGTTAATTCTTAAATGATAAATAGGTGAACCCTGATAATCTGTAAAAAATAATATTAATATAAATCCTATCACATTTTCAACCTCAATGCATGATAGACTTTATAAGAGTTATAACAATACATATATATTTTTGGAATCTAGTATTTCGAGAAACTCTATTATTCATATTATTTAATATGTAATTAATTTAAATGATTGATCCCCATATTTCCATTATAAAAAATATCATATCATTATTATATAGATAATAAGAAATACTAGAATTTTCATAACTAAATTTGAAGTAATGAATAATGATTTTTTTCTGAGAGAACTATTTGATGATAATATTATTTGAATCTTTAGAAAGAATAAGTAAATTGGGGGAAATGGAATGAGATTTTTAAGGTCTTATAAACTAATTAGTGATTAAAAATTATATACCCATCAATGAGACTAGGAACCAAGGTGTCAATAAATAGAAAAATACTAATCCACAAATACACAATGATAATCCAAGATGTTCCATACTCATAATGATGAAACTTCACTAAATGGTATCATAATATTTATTTATATCCAACATAACCGTTCTATTAGAAAAATATCATTTCTATTTACATTGGGAGCCATTTTTTAAGAAAATTCAATGGAATGATATAAATTTTTATTTTTTATTTATTTATATTGTTTATTTGATATAATTTTATGAGCATGGGGGGTTATCCTACCATTAATGTATTTACATATAATTTAGAAATTGGAGTTGAACAAGTTAATCATCTATGGATTAGAAAACATGTAGTATGATTTAATATTTTGGTTGAGAATGATATTAGTATCCCAAAACGTTCTTGATGTGGTAAAATATTGGATAAAATCATCAATAACCTTAATGGGATCCTCATAGATTATATACCATGCTGCTGTGAATGATAATCCAAGAAAATTATATAGACCTTGTATACTTTAAAAGCTAAAATATCTTGATGGTTTAATAATTTCATCTACATTTTTCACATATTGAAGCTGGTAATTTATATAATATCAATGAGAAAAGGAATCCACTATAAAATTCCACATTGGTTCCTCCTTGGGGATACAATCATTATCCTCCAGTAATTTTAGAATATTAAAGATATTATTAGACAATATTGGACCATGGTCATTGGAGTCACTAATAGAGGATCTATAATCTCTGTATAGTTTAATGTTACTAAAATACCTCTTTTATTTGATGCATGTATTGAATAATTTAGTATTCTTAAAAACATATTTAAGACATGAAAAATGGGATCCTTCATGCTAATTAATCTATAAATATTAAAATGTATCTACCATTAATTTTTTATTTTGTTAATTGTTGGATCTCTATGGAGCCTTTGCCTATGTTCTCAATGTCAGTTCCTATAACTTTGAATAGTGAGTCCCTTATGACTTTCCAGAAAATTCCAAACACTTCACTAGATTTTTCACTCCAATATATTATTATCTATCCAGAAATCAAGGTTCTACTCTCTATGAATTCTATAGTCCTTATTTTATTCATATATTTAAATTTAAATGAAAGTCCCACTCCTACTTTAAAGACAGTCTAATTTTTAGATCACCCCTTTCCCCACCATTATGTCTTACTATGATTTCTGAGATCATGGTTCAATAAAACTTTTAAGAGGATGTTGAAGTGAGCCCATTATTATTTATGAAATAATTTGTTTCCACATCTATCTATCATTTCTAGAATGTACTCTCTAATTTTCAAAAGGCTCTTCTTCCCCTCCTGTTATTTCTATAGTTTGTGGATTCTCAAATGCTTAATTACACTATAAATATCTCTGTTTTTGATTGGTAAACCTTAAATATTAATATTTTCTTGGGTGGAAACCTTCTCATATTTTGATAGATAAGGAATAATATTTTGTAGTCATTATTTTATTCATTTTCAATGGTAGGTGGGTCTCTATAAAGGGTTTTAAGCTTACACTATCGTGCTTGGGTTTTGTCTAACGAGCCTAACTCTCTAACTCCATAATCCAAAATTCCTTAAAGTAATAGGATAATATTTTTTATCCACTCTCTTCATAAATGATGTAAATATTATGATACAATAGGTGAAATTTTCACGAATTTCTTTTTATATGAACCTCTTAATCATCTATCTTCCCCATAAATTATATCTACAGGTTGATTCCAATCTCTCATTTTATAAATAAGTATTCTCATCTTCTATTCTAAGGTGATGTCCAAGTTATACTTTATATTGATTTTTTATCTCCATGAATAGAGGCAATAATGTTTAGGGAGACTCATAAGGCCTACTAATGGTTAGAAAGCCTTCAATAGTTTCATTTAATGCTCCACCAAAAAATATTCATCTTATCACTGCTATACAATTTTATATCTAGTGGGATCATCAAAATATACATGTGAAAAGATAATAATAAAAAAATCTCCCTCATTATAGGTTTCATACATATTATTCTAGTTATTGTGTGATGTCTCTACTGTATAGAATTCTGGCCACTCTAGTTTCTCAGTATTAGTATCGGTATATCCATTATAGGTAGATACACAAAAAGTTTCCCATATAGGATTTCCCAATTATTTTAGTTTTTAATATTTCATTATTTCATTGATATCACAATATTATAATAAACCTTAAATAAATCGTAATCATCATCTCTTAAATTTGTATAAATAAATTTTTCCCATCTCTGACATATGAAGATCATCAAAAAACCATTACTATCTCAATTCTAGTTCTTACACCTCCCACTACCAATGGGACCATTATTTATTATTCTAACAAATTTGTGTCCAAAACATAATTTATATGTTCACCCAACTACTATAAGTTTCATTAAAAGGAGACTAAAATGGGCTAATTATTCAGCCTTCGGTTTTTGACATGTTACTGTTAGGCTTAGAGATATTTCCATTTTATTTCTGATTTCCTCTATAAAACCTCTAGTCTCTATTGTGGCCAATTCAGAATTAATGGTATCATATAAGGAATTTTATCTTCTGAAATTAATGATTAATTAAATCCCAGGATATTTGTGAATTAATTTTTTCAAATTGAAAAACGATACTTTTTCTTGTCCTTTATGGTCGTGAAAAATTTCACAATAAAACAATCATCAATTATTCTTGCTCTATAATATTGCTCAAGATGTACCTATATTATTTTCTTATTAATGAAAACATTTTTATTTTTTTACAAAAATCAATAATGGCTTGAGGTTTTCAACATTTGAAGAGAATAAATGATACCAAATGTGACCTCTTTAAAAAATAATATTTTTATACTCTTTCTTTGTTATATATGTGAAGTATGAGACTATAAATTATTATGGGGAGATGTTTCCACATTCAGTGAAGAAAGCATTACATTATTTATTTGGAGAAATATCAATATGATCCTTAACTAATTATGAATAAAGGTGTATTTTGATATTCATGGATGTGAGTAAAATAATTAAATAACTTATATGCATTCCACAAATCAATGTTATCTTTTATTTTATTTTGAATAGTTTACATGGTGAATTTAAAACATGCGAAACATTGTTTTTACAAAAATCATTGACAATTATCTCTCTAATATTCAAGGAATATCTTGATTTCCAAGAATAAATTGATTCTTATCTCATATGGTCCTTATTTTTCAACTCTCCACCATTAATTTATCTAATATAAATAAGTGGGGAAGATATAGTGTTTAGTTTCTCAAATCCCTTGAGAGAATACGATATCTTCTTACTAATAGAGAACTTATCCTGGTGCAGTTCCAAATACCAACACATCCTCTAATCATATAAATTTTTAAGGAGAATGGTGTTAATTTTTTTAATCCTCCAAAATCACGGATATTATTTTCATATATATAAATATAAATTTATATCATATTGTTTAGGTAAATGACATGGTAACAATTTAATACCTGAACATTTTGAGGGATAATAGAGATTTATTTCCTAATGTATTTAGTTCTATTTCTCTAGATCAATAGTTCGATTTATCAATTTAACACCAAAATGGATATGTAAACATGTCCATAACCCATTATAGAAAGGTCCCCATTAAACTATAAGTGCATTGGAATAAACTACAAAAAAATTAAGAGAAGGGTTTCATACACCCATGTGTATCACTATGCAGTGAAAATGTTTAATTATTTAATATAAAGGATTGTGTAATATATCTTTGTATTTATTATGATTATATTAATTACACCATAATAAATAACAATCATTCCAAAAAATAGATTAACAATCTAATCAGTCATCTATGATATCCCAAATACATCTCTAATGTAGATCATTGGTCTCAATATCAGAAATTATGTTAAATAAATAGGATATTATCAATAATTCATTCTCTTTGAGGTATGCACACTATGAGTTCATAATTATTCCATTTAGAATAAAAAATAGTCAACAATTTTCATGGAAAATATTAATATTTTCCTTTTTATTTCATTAAGTTTTTTGGGTGTTCATAATATAATATATTATCATATACACAAAATTCATTGTGGATCCTGAAGAGTATTTTATTCATATAGAAAACACATTGATAAAATAGATAATATATGAAATTTAAACAAATGTTAATTTTGGATTGATTAATTTACATTCATAAAGAATTAAACAATAGGGAATGAGATATTGATGGTCTCACTGAAGATAAATGAGACCAAGAAATTATATATAACAAAATATAAAATATATACCCACGATATTAATATATTTTAGAGGAAAAATAAATAATTTGAGATTAAATAATCATTATTTTATGACCTAATAATAAAGAAATCCTGGCGGGGGTATTGTTTTTTTGGATTGAGAATTTGATGAGAGAATTAAAGAGTTAATGTAGAGGTTAATCATTATACTTATTCTCACACAAAAACCATGTAGGGACAGTTATTATACCTATTATAGTTCATTTAATATTTCATTGGGTTGTACCCTCATCAATAATCCTAAGTTCATAGAACAAAAATCAAAAGGGTGGATGTTTTATTAGAAAACAAATTCTGAACCATGATCTAAATTTAGCTAAAGTGGTCCTTATACTAAATATTTATCTGAATTACCTCCATGAAAATATTTTTTATATATATTTTTTCTTATGATTATAAAATTTATATTTTTAGTGAAACATATCAATATGTGCCAACTAATATGGTTATAGTTTATCAAGGACTACAATTTCACAATACATTACCTTCAAAAGAGGGAATATAAAGTGGATGATACTATAAGTGGAAATGATCAAGTAATATTTTCCACGATTATAATTTATAAGGATCCATTCATCATTGATATTAAAAGTATTTAAATAGAAATAATATTTAATGGAAAATATCCAACCGTTAAAAAATAAACGGTCAACAATTCAGTCTAGAGAAAATTTTGAATTCTCAATGGAATGGGGTGGATATAAAAAATATTGTCAGATCTATAAGAAATTAGAATGAATAAATATTAATCATTGAAAAACAACTACTTATTATATTTGGGATGTTTTTTTACAATTCATGATTTAATAGATTAAACTTTGAATAATTCCATTAGATCGACACTCCACATCAACTGAGGTAGAAAAAAAGATAACTTGAGATAACAAAGACAACTACTTGAGGGAAAATAATAAGTAGACTGTTTAATATAAATTTATTTAATTATTATGGAAACAAGTTAGAGAATAATGTAAAATTAAAAAATTATAATCAATAACCATACCTATAAATAATTTTGAGAACGTAACCATGGATTTATTATTGGTCTTTTGAAGAAATCCAACAAAAATACTTATATATATATTATTGTAGATTATCTTAATAAGACTACTAAATTAATAAATGTACCAAAGAACATAACAGTTGATCAAAATGAAATATTATACTTTATTGATGTGGTTAGGCCTCATGGAACACTACTATCAATTCATTTGATCATGATATTATGTTTAACCAACTGTTTAGAAATGAATTCCACAAGACCAAAAAATAGAGTTGAACATTATTATAGCCCATCACACATTTAATGAAGGCTAATATAAATTTTCTATATTCAAACATGAGTATACTAAAATATATATTTTTATGGATTTTAATGGACTTTATGATCAAATATATCTCTTGAAAAGTTCTTATAAATAATGTAAATCACCTAAATAATTTAAATGGATCATTTTGAATCCTTATATTAAATGGCATGTAGAACTCAAAAACTATTGGATGTAGTTTTATAAATTAATATATAAGGGAATGAACTAGTTAATGAAATTCATGATAAAGTCAAAGGAATCTCACAACACCTCATCGTACTAGATATTTAAAAAATGTTTTATGCTCTAAATCATTGATAAGGCATGGAGTGTGAATTTTTAGGTTATAATTTGATAAATATATTCCCTTGATGTAGGTCCATTAGGTTTTGGAGGAAGTTGATTATATGTCACAGATACATTGGACCTATTTGGTATTCATTATCAGATCAGTGTTCTGACCACTCACTAAAACTCCTAATAGAAAAGTCTCAAGTGCCTGAGTTGTTCATAGTTTACCTCATAATTTTTTTATATTATATCACAAACATTATATAAATAAATATTAGTATAGTTTGAGTATGAACATGATTGTATGATTATTTTTGTAATGATGATGTACCAGAGTGTCCATATTCAACACAACAAGAATAATCACATTTCTATAGTAATTATATGGAGACAGAATTATTAAGAGAAAATATTAGAGGATAATATGGAAATAATAAATAATTATCCTCATCAATTTACCTCATAGTATGTGAAGTTTAATATAAAATGATTAATTTTTTAAATGATGTAAGAATTAAATTAACAGTAGTATTATATATTGGATTTTACTATTGATTAACCATGTTTCATGTTTAGTAATATTTTATATTATAATATAAATTAACCACACAATAAAAAATCACTTCTAATTTTATTATTAATTTATAAAACAACTTATAGAAAATTAGAGTAATAGAAAAATTGAATATAGTGTTGTGGGATGAGAAACAATAAAAAATTAATTAACAAGAATTGAAATAATTTGATCAATTTAGCATTGTAACATAATAAAACACATTAATGAAATAATAAACATGAAAAAAATCATTAGTAATGAAATAAATATTTCATGGATGTAAAGAACATAACAATGAGATGAATTGATGTTATTTATTAAATATGGAATTAATGTGTATTTATAAGAATTAGAAAACATATATAATCATTTGAATATTAATGTGACCATTTGAAATAATTTCTTGGATTATGTATAAATAAATAATATTTTTTAATCTTTTAAATTTTTTTTGCAAAATGAAATAAAAATATAAAGAAATAATATAGTTAAATATGATATAATAAATTCATAATATAAAAAAGGTAGTGATATTTTTGGTATGAAATAATTAATTTATTCTACCTAATTTTATTTTATGTAATAAAATAATTTTTTTTGAAATAAATGTTATTTCTATAAAAAAAATTTATAAAAACAATTCATCTTCAACATATAAGATAATATAATGAGTTTTTAGGGAATAATTTTATCGTGATATATGAATTTATATTTTTTAAAATAAATTAATAAAATTAAATATCTCATATATTAAAAATAAATTTCATTTTAGGAATTACTGTGTCAATGTTATGTTAGGATTATTTATTTTATTTTTTCTAGGAAATATAACTCTTTTGATGAAGATTGAATGTTCAACTTTCAAATATAAGGTATATTTTATGACATCATCATTGTATAACCATAATATAATATTTTTAAACCAATATTCTAAAATATAATATTATATAAGGAGAAAAATATACCATTTGAAAATATTAATCCTAAAATTTAAAACTTTTATGGAAATTTAGGAACATATGAAATATGTCATTCTAATAAAAAACATTTTTTTTCTCTTTCCAACATTTAAGTATTCAAAAAAATCCATTCTGATTTAGACTGTGTTGATTTTAAATTGATCGTTTATTGATTAATAATAACACAATAAATGCATTTATATTAATTTCTATTTATAAACTTCATCATAGATGATAATATAGTCAATATTAAATTTTTAAGCTCCCATCTCCCCCATAAAAATTCCATAATTTAGTATATCACCATTCCTCATACTTTAAGCTTCTCCTATTGGCCATACATACCAAAAATCCATCCCCAACAAACTTATACACATATTTGGGTTTATAACATCTTTTAAATTCCTCCATTCACTAAAATAATGAAATTATTAATTGAATCATTCCATTACATAATGCAAAAACTTCAAGCCACACTTTCTCATTTTTATTCTATTACAAATTATTTTTCTACCACCACCAAATCTATTAATTAGTAACTAATATAATGAAATAAAATTTCAATATTATACTAAATTTTTATTCTCTTAATGTAATAACCATTATTTTCTATCCACCCATATATTCTGTAATGAAAATATTTCTTGTATTATAATCGATATACCACCTCTATGGATGAAATATTTCATTATTCATTCCCACATTCATGGATGGTTATAATAATAATTATATTATTAAATATTTGATTAATAGTTATATTCTATTGTTTTATATTCTGGAAAGGGTAAATAATCTAAAGTATTAAATGAGATTAGTTATGATAACAATTATTGGAAAAACTACCTTAATGAACTGGCATTTAAACGATAAAATCCCTAATCAATGAAAAATAATTATATTCTAAAAATATATTACAAATATGAAATATAAACCATTATAATTAAAATATAATCCATACAATGATAATTTTATAAACATAATAAATCCCATCATTATCAATAATTTAATTCCACTGTGGAATTATGAAACCAATATTCTTAGATTAGTGAACATGGAAGAAAAATGTTACAATAAAATTACAAAAAATTAACATTGTTCAAATATATATAATATAAATTTTGGGAAAAAATACCTCAAGGAATTATTGAACCTTTTTATTGGGTTAGTTATGTTTGGGATAATTCTAGCCTCAATGTTTAGTTTTTTGAAAAGGTGTGTTTCTACGTTTAGTTTTTGGGAAAGGGAGCATCCATGGTGTTTTTTTGGGTTCAAGAGATTTTTTTGGAGAATCCATGATTTAAAAAAATACCTAGACAATAGAACGGATGATCTGGAGTTGGAAAAAAAGGGTAGTGCGCAACATAAGGTGCACAAAGTTGTAAGATGCATGAGGTGGGAAAAATATTGGGGTATTGCGCAGAATACGATGTTGTGCAGAAGATGTGTTTTTTCACACTCTAATAGGATTAAACACCCAATGAGGGTTTTTTCGCATAGGGGTCAAGTTTTCCTATAAATATGAGGTGAACCCCTCATTCAAAGGATAAAATGACTTAGAGAGTATCTGAGCTCTGGTGCGCGAGATTGGAGTATGCAAGGGAGTGGTGCATAAATGACATGTTTGAGCATAATAGAGGTGTGTGGGCATAAAGAAAAGGTATAATGTAAAAGAAGGATGTTTCACATAAAATAAGTGTTTGTTCATAAGGGAGGAGTTGTGTGAAAAGTTGATTTTATACAAAAGCATGGAATTTTTTGCATGCCCCAGTGAAGGTTGCACATAAAAATTGGAGTTGCTCGGTACGCCTGGTGTAAAGTGAGATTCATATGTGGGTGAATGTTGGAAATCAATAGATAATATATCAATAATTAAGGACAAATATTTCACTAGAGATAATTAAGGGACCGACAAGTCTATAAACTATGAGTGGATCCCATCTAAGACCAATGAGAGAAGTAAGAGGAAGAAGTTGACCCTTTCCACAGGGAGTGATCTAGAGAAAAATGTAAAGGTAGTTACCCTTTGGAATTCTGTGAGCATACCATAGTTATTTGTAAAGGAAGTTAGTATGGTCATTAAAGATCTAGCCCAACAAGTTGATTCATTCTTGGCACATGACTTAGTGAATTTGTAACAGAAGCACATTGCCAATGTATGCTCCTTGGACAAAGCCTAGTGCAGGTAAACCAAGTAAAAATACCTATTTCTCATGCATGAATTTTATTATGTTCATATACTACTATAGGAGAAAGAGATAAGTGTGTTCCTTAATGACATAATAGGATCAAAAGGTGCTGTAGGTTTAATTATTCATACCATGATTTTCCCCTCCCCCTTAGGGTAATCATCCTAGTGGACCTGACAATTAAATATTTCAAAATGATTTTTTTAATAAACCTGATTTTGTTATTCAAGTGGTTTGATGCACATATGGGGTGGGTATTTGCCTGAGGTAATGGAACTACTGAACCACCCCCTTTTCCTTCAGGATATGAATTTTATCCCTAACAATCCTGTCCCAATTATACGCATGCGTTATTATATATTCTATTTATAAATTTCATAAAAATATTAATGTTTTATATTAATTTTCATTACTAAGGTCACACAAGTTTTCTCATGTTACATTCTCATACTTTCATGAAAACAAACTTCATTTATGGGAAAAATTATATTAATTATTCCCTTTATTTGACAATATTTTTTCATCTTTAACATTATATGGTTGAAAAAATTAATAAAAATTTAATGAATAATACATTATGGTTTATTCATGGTTCTATAAAACATTCCATGTGTGCACCTTCATCAGGTAATAATTATTATTTCATTAAAACAATGCTTAATAAGTTCATATCTATAGTAAATTTCCACCTATCTCATATGGTATGTTATAATTTCAAATTCACATTTGAGTCTTATGAATCATTATGGAAATATTAATTTCTTGACATAGATAATTCATTATTCTCTTGGCCGTCATAACTGTTAAAACATTGGATATTTCTTTATATATGATCATGCATACCATTTCATTTTCATTGGGATATCTATACTTACATCTTATATTTTAATTCTATATTTTTATACCATCATAATTTATTTATTTTTTTGTGAAAAATCATACTATTTTTGGAAATAAACTAATGAATTTGGTATGTGTATCCTCTAATAAGATACCCAATATGGAGAAAATTAAATAATAAGACCACACAATGTTATATTTCCCTCATAGTAAGCCTTAAAATTTGTTTATGGTGCCCAACATCATTATGATTTCACAATACTATAACACCATTATCATATAATATATACATTTTCATCAAATGATTCACAATATTATCATATTTTAATATTTTAGTTTATAAATCATGATTATTATGTTACATTTCCATATCATTTTTATTCCCATATAAGCTTTTATGGATCACCCTTTTCATTATATATGTTACAAGGGTATCCATTATATTAATAAAAAAAGGTCTTAGTAGATCATTATGAATATCTAATTGAATTTTAATATTTGTACTTTTATATTGATGTATTCTATATATAGTATCCCAATGAAATTAAAAATATATATTTTTTGAGTTTTCAGTAATTTTATTTTAAAAATCATGTAATAATAATTCTAAGAGAACTGTAAGGACCCAGTTGGAGTAATGAACCACTGAGAGGGGAAGGGGTGAATCAGTGGTACCCCATTTTCTTCTTTTAAGTTCCCTTAATGTTGAGAACAACCTTTTTCTCCTATTAAAGATATAATTCCCTACTGAGAAAAAAACAAGCAAACATCCAAAGAAACACATCAATTTACAAGGTTCACTGTTCAATAAGAATAGCTATGTCCTTGGTATGGTTGGAAACAATCCAGCGTCATACAATCCAATAAGAAAATAATCCTTGGATTTCAATGAGTAGGATATACCCTTACACTCGTGAAGCACTATGAAACAATCACTCCAGTGTGTGTGAAACCTCTTAGCGCAATCGGGAAAAGTATCGTTTCTTTTAACAACTTATGTTACCTGCACATACTTTAAAATGCAAAAATGTATGCACGTTCAGCACAAATCTTCACTTCCTTGCCTAGAAGAAAGGTAAGGACTGCTTGGTCTTGAGATAGATCAATTACAGTTCGAACATCCCATTCCGAATCTCCACTCTAAATTTCCCCAATCCGATTCTTCAATCTGACTCTTCCTCAGTCTAAGAAACTCAATACGGTGGCAACCAGTACTGATTCCCCATTCCGAATTCTTCACACCGAATTATTCACTCTGAATTCTTCACTCTGAATTTTCTTCTTCACTCTCATTCTTCAATCTGAGACTTCCTCAGATTGAGAAACTCAATACGGTGACAGCCAATACTAATTCCCCATTCTGAATCTCCACCCTAAATTCTTCACTCTAAATTCTTCACTCCAAATTTTCGTCTTCACTCTGATTCTTCAATCTGAGTTTTCTTTAATCCGAAAAACTCAATACGGTGTCAACCAGTATCAAATTCTCATTTCAATTGAAACTGCAATGAAAAACTCAGTCGGCCACACTCTTCTTTCTCTCTCTAGATTATCAAATCTTCTCTCACTACAACAACATCAATCAGTTTACTTAGTACTCTGAATTCTGTATATAGGTGCTCCAAAGTGTTCCTAGGTGGGAAACCAAAATAATATTCCCGCTCACTTAAATTCAACCAAATCATAATTTATCCTGAAATATAAGAGTAATTAAGACTTTGTCAAAGCTTATAGAATCTTCTCAAATCTTCTTTCACTTCTCATGATTTAGAGCATTGGCCTTTTCCGGATCCAACCTTGTTACACAGGTCTCTCGGAGTCACATTCTCGGATCCACTCTTCTGATTTCTGGGTATCACATTCTCAGATCCACTCTTCTTTGATTCCTCGGCATGACACCATTTCAATTCTCGGTATGACCCTTATTTATTCATCGATACCAAAGATTTTGAACTCTAAGTATGACTCCTCTGGATCATGATATGAATTCACCTATTCTTGGTACGGTATTATGGTTCCCGGTACGGCTCTTCCTGATTTTCGGAATGACTTTTGGTTCTTGATACTACTTCTTCGATTCTCTTTATGACTTCAGGTTCTCGGAACAACTTCTGGTTCTCGAGACGACTCTTCCCGATTCTTGAAATAGATTTTGGTTCTCGATACGACTTCTTCGATTCTCAGTACGACTTCAGGTTCTCGGAACGACTTCTAGTTCTCGAAATGGCTCTTCTTGTTTCTCAGAATGACTTTTGGTTGTCGATACGACTTCTTCAATTCTCGGTACGACTTTAGGTTCTCGAAACGACTTCTGGTTCTCAGAACGGCCTCACCAGATTCTCAGTATGACTTCTCGATCCATCTTTTTCTTGCATCGTGAGTACTTGCATATACTCAAAAATTAGAGTTACAAAATAGCAAAGCATCGTCACAATTAATGCCTTCAAATATCCTATCATCCAGCTTTTGAGAATTTTCAATTTTCCAGTTCTGAACTTCTCAATTTATAGACTCTGAAATCCAGAGTCCGAATTCTTCGAACACCAGGTTCCGAATGTTCAATATTCTCTGTTCCGAATCTTCAAACTTCTAGCATCTGAATTCTTAGAAATTCAATGTGTATTTACTTTATGAATACATCCTCAAGATCAACAAAAGACAATCCATGTAAACCATCTATTCCTTTAGCTTAGCACTAATAATACCCCCCTTTTGATTTTTTTGTGAACCATGTTTTCATAAATCACAAAACTTCGTAACCTTAAGAAATAGATTACTTGTCAATAATTCTAAGCTTACGTGAGCTAACTCATTGTAGGAAACAAGAATCATTGACAACAAAACCATACTGTCCATAGGTACTGAAAATGACATCTTCAACTTCATGCATATTCAGCTTCATACATCCTGTAAAAAACATCAATTTCATTCCTACAACCACTCTAAGAAATAGTTATAATAGTTCACATACACAAGAAGTGGTGAGTTCACAGCTTACCCACAACTCTCTCTTTAAACAAATAGATTTATGATACAAACAACTTCTCCCCCTTGACAAAACAATCCAAAGGTAAGAAGAGAGAGGGGGTAGAACAACATACCTTAGACTTAAAGAGAAAGAGGTTGGACACCGAGGTTCAACCTCAATCTTGAGAATGATTCCTTTGGCAAGGGTTTTGTGAAAATATCAGCAATTGTTTCAGCAGATGAAACATATTCAAATTTCAGTTCATTATTTTCCACATTCTCTTTGATGAAATGATATTTGATGTCAATATGCTTCGATCAAGAATGCTGGACTGAATTCTTTGTAGGATTAATTGTTCTTTGATTATCACAGCCCAAGAGTAAGGGTATCTTCACTTCAAATAACAAATCGTCCAACTGTGTCTTCATCCAGATAAGTTGAGTGGCGGCCATGGTGGCAGCAACATATTCAGCTTCAACCGTACTAAGTGTCACAGAATTTTGATTCTTAAAGTGCCATCCAACACAAATTTTTCCTATAAAGAATAGTCCACTAGATGTGGATCATCTATCATCAACATTTCCTGCCCAATATGCATCTGAAAAGCCAAATAAATCAATGGAATTTGAGCCACTATACTTGATTCCGAATTCTGCTGTGCCTTTTATGTATCTGGGAATTTTTTTTTCAGCAAGAAGATGTGATTCTTTAGGAGCACTCTGAAATCTTTCACATAAGGTAATATAAAAAACAATATCTGCTCTTGATTCAGTCAGGTATAACAAACATCTAATCAGCTTTCAATATTCTTTGTGATCAACTTTGTTTCCTTTATCATCTTTTCTTAGCTTCGTTCCCACTGAGATAGGAGTTGATACAGGTTTTGAGTTTTCCATCCCAAACTTCTTAAGAAATTCCTTAGCATACTTTTCTTGGGAGAGAAAAATGATTTCTTTCTATTGCAAAATTTTTAACCCAAGAAAGTATCTCATTTCACCCAACATGGACATCCCAAAGACATTCTTCATTTCTTCAGCAAACCTTTCACAGCTTCTTTGATAATTCCCAGCAAAAATAATGTCATCAACATAGACAATCACAATGAGAGAAAGATCTTGGCTTTCCTTGATGTACATATTTCTGTCAACCCTCCCTTTCATTAAGTTCATCTCCTTTAAGCAAGTATCTAGTTTGGAATACCATGCTCTTGGATCTTTCTTTATCCCATACAAGGCTTTATTCAACCTACACACATAACTTTCATTCTTCCCAACAAGAAAGCCACATGGTTGCTCAATATAAACTTCTTCATTGATGTCACCATTAAGAAATGTGTATTTAACATCCATTGGAATGATTTTTTAGCCTCGTTGTGTAGTAATAGCAAAGAATATTTGGATAGTTTATAATCTGGCTACTGGAGAAAACATTTCTTCAAAGTCAATTCCTTCAATCTGAGAGTAGCCTTTGCAAACCAATCTTTCATTATTTCTAATAACTTCACCTTCTTCATTCAACTTGTTCCGGAAGACCCATTTGGTTCTAATAATGTTCTTACTTTCAGGATTGGGTACGAGTTCACATGTGTCATTCTTTTCAATCTGATCCAATTCTTCATTCATGGCTTGAACCCATTCCAGATGATCAAAGGATTCTATAACATCATTTGGTTCCACTTTGGAATACAAGGAAGTATGTGATATAGAATTACTTTTTCTTCTTGATTAAACCATGTGATATTGATCACCAATAATATTCTGAGCTTGTACTTGTTTCATCAGCCTTGGATAAGTTTTTCGTGTGCCTTCCTCATCAATTGATATGGCTGAATCTGATTCTTCATCTTGATTAGGATTACAATTCATTCCATCCTTATCAGAATCATTAACTTCATCTTCCTAATCTTCTTTGTCTGTCTGGACATGCTTATCTTTCCCTGGAGATTCAATGACTTTTACATCAACTGCATCCACCATTCTTCCTATTTCTTTGTAAAATCATATATAACCTCTTCCTTATAGTGCATAACCATGAAAAATTCCATCTTCTCCTTTCTGATTGAATTTTCCACTACTTCCACCTTTCTTATTTATAATGCATCGGCTCCCAAAAAATTTAGCAGGATTCATAATTGGAGTAATTCAATACAAAAGTTCATATGGAGTCTTGTTTGATTGAGGCCTGTAGAAACATTGATTTTTAATATAAACAGTTGTACTTGTAGCTTTCCTCCAAAACTAATGAGTAAGGCCAAGTTCAAGAAACATGGTTCTTCCCATTTCCACCAATCTTCTTTTCTTCCTTTCAGCAAACCCATTTTGTTGAGGTGTATATAGAGAACTATATTCATGCTGAATCCCATGCTTCTCAAGATAGTCTTCAAATTATTCACTTCTATACTCAGCACCATTATATGTTCTCAACTTCTTCGCAGAGTACTCACATTCTTTCTCAGCTTTCTTTCTGATGCTTTTAAACATTTTTAGGACGTCTGACTTCTGCTTCATAAACATAACACACGTAATGAAAGTAAAATAATCAATGAAATTGATGAAGTACTTGTCTCCATTTGTTGATTGTTTTCCCATCAGCCCACATATATCAGAATGAATTAGTTCAAGGGGTTGTTTAGAAGAAATGTCAACCTTCTTATGCACAACACTTGTAATCTTTCTTTTCTGACAGGTAGTGCAACACCAATCTCTTCTTCTTGAAAAATCTGGAATATCTCGAACACTGTCACTTTGAGATAACTTTCTTATATTTCTCTGACACATGTGTCCAATTATTCTATTCCACAACTCATTTTCTTCCACTATGGTCATGTAACAAGAGTTTTGTAAATTTACAACTTGAAACACATTTACTTTGGTTCGTTGGCCTCTTGTAACAATCTGCCCTTATTCTTCACTTTTGACAAAAAATCCATCTTTCTTGAAGATAACTTTGTTACCCTCATCACACAATTATGATACACTCAGCAAGTTGTGCTTCAGCCCATCATCATACAGAGTTTTCTTGGACAATAATTTTTCCTTTCCAATGATGGTTGATCCAACAACTTTTATTTTTAAAGATTCACCATTGCTAAATGTCATTGTGCCATCCTTAAACTTCTTCATATTCTATAGCAACTTCAATTATCCAGTCATATGTGAAGAACACCCACTATCAAGTATCCAAGGTTGTTCTTCCTTTGTAACTATTAGAGCAGTTTCAACAACAATAGATTTTTCTTCTTTAACTTCTTTATTCACCTTCGGCTTCTGAATATTAAGAAGTTTTTTTTGATCCAGTAAAAGTACAAGGCATCCTTTTGCAAGGTGTCGAGGTTGTTCACACCTTTCACAAATGTTCTCCAGAGGCTGGAACCTATTTTCTTTCTTGACTTCATTCTTCTCAACTTTCTTCAAGAAAACCTTCTCACTCTTCTTCCTTTGAGGAGATTGACCCCCCCTCAATATTTTCCTTTCATAACTCTGGGGTGATGGTAATATTGTTGATTGAACCATCATATATTTATTTTATGATCGAATCCACCACAATACCAACAATACCCATAGAAGGAGTACCTTCCTCTAAATCTTTTGTTCTGATACTTCTTTGTTGCTCTTTATTCATCCCCACCAACCATTATTTTGTTAGAGAGATTTCTCTGATAGAATTTTTCCCTCTCAGATTTTGCATGTTTTTTCACAAGTGTTCGACTTAGGTTTCCTTGAAACTTAAGAGTTCCCAGTAATGCTCATCTTGGCTACATATGTAAATTTATCAGCTTTCTTCTTCACAACAACCACTTTATTATTCTGTTGAATTTTCTCAGAATGTGATTATTGAGAGCCTTCACCAACATCAGCAGTTAAGTTTTGAAAACATATGTTTTTTGATTCAACTTCTAAGAGCTTCTTTTGAATGAGTTCTAATTGTTCCTCTTTTTCCTTCAGCTTAACTCTCATGTGCTCATTTTAATTTTTCTCATCTTCAAGAGACTTTTTCAAGTCTTCAAGTTCTTCTTTATCATTGGCTTGATTTGATGCTAAGAAAAATTCATCTTCCATCTTTTTGTTAAGTTTCTCCATCCTTCTGATCTTCCTTAAACATTCCTTCAATTCTTCTTTCAGATGCATCTCAAGCTGAGTTTCTTCTTCTTCCGAGCTGCTGCTTCCAAAATCCTCATCATTCATAGTCACAATGAAAGTATTATCAAAACCATGCTCAACTGATTTTTCGGATTCATCATCACTTTCATCATCTTCTTCATTTATGGATAGGAAGCTTTTTCTATTGGATTTGAAGAACTTATTTTCTTTCCCCGACTTTCCTTTCCCACCCTGCTTCTTCCATAATTTTTTTCTTTCTTTCTTCATCATCACTGTATCCTTCATTCTCTCTTCGATGATAGTTAGCTACAAAGTGGCCAATGCCTCCACATTCAAAACACTTCAAGGGAAGTTTTCCCTTGTTTTTACATGTGCCTGTTTTAACATTTTTTGAAAACAAGGATAAAATATTGTTAAGATTTTTACATACCTCACTTTCAGAGTCAGAGTCACCACCATCTTCTTTAATAAAGATCTTCTTAGACTTCACCTTCTTCATGTCTTTGAAAGATAAATCTATGTCAACCTTTGTCTTGGTCTTCATAGCCTTTCCCTTCTCATCTCATAAGTAATGAGTGTGCTATGCAGATCATCAAGAGATAGAGTTTCTGAGTCTATGTCTTCTAATGAAGATACCTTCGCATCAAATTTATCAGGAAGAATACTCAATATTTTTTTCCACCACAATAGAGTCTTTCAGATCTTCACCAAGCCATCTGATGGTACTAACAATATCATTTACCCTGGTGAAGAAATCCCTAACAGATTCATGCTCTCCCATCTTCAAGTCTTCATACTTCAATCTCCATATTTGAAGTTTTTCCTTCGTATATGTTTTTCAGTTTTTCCCATGTACCTTTGGTTGTGGCGACTCCTTTTAATCTAAATAATTCACTTTCAGAAAGTGAAGAAAATATAGAATTATTGTCTCTTCCGTCATTCTCACGAAACTTCTTGTCAATAGGTGTAAGTGGAACATTGTCTTCAATGGGGGGAAACCCAACTGTTGCAGCTTCAAGAACTTCATAACTAATAGACATGAGATACAGTCACATTCTATCCTTCCAAATTTGATAGTTCTTCCCATCGAATACTAGAATGCATTTATTGTTCACACAATTCAGATTCTCCATCAACAACGAAAACAAAGGCAACCTCGCTCTACTACCACTTGTAAGGACCCAGTTGGAGTAATGAACCACTGAGAGGGGGGGGGGGTGAATCAGTGGTACCCTGTTTTCTTCTTCTAAGTTCCCTTAATGTTGAGAATGACCTTTGTCTCATGTTGAAGAAATAATTCCCTACTGAGAAACAAACAATCACACATCCCAAGAAACACAACAATTTACAAGGTTAACTATTCAATAAGAATAACTATGTCCTTGGTATGGTTGGGAACAATCCAGCACCATACAATCCACTAAGAAAATAATCCATGGATTACGACAAGTAGGATATACCCTTACCCTCGTGAATCAATGTGAAACAATAACTCCATTTTGTGTGCACCCTCTTAGCACAATAGGGAAAAGTCTCGTTTCTTCTAACAACTTATGTTACCTGCACTTTCTTTCAAATACACTAGTGTAGGCATGTTCTGCACAAATCTTCACTTCCTTACCCATAAGAAAGGCCATGACTCCTTGGAATTGAGATAGATCAATTACAGTATGAACTTCCCACTCTAAATCTCCACTCCAAATTTCCCCAATCCGATTCTTCAATCTGAATCTTCCTCAGTTTGAGAAACTCAATACGGTGATAGCCAGTACTGATTCCCCATTCCAAAATATTCACTCTGAATTCTTCACTCTGAATTTTCTTCTTCACTCCGATTCTTCAATCTGAGTCTTCCTTAGTCTGAAAAACTCAATACGGTGACAGCCAGTACTGATTCCCCATTCCGAATCTCCACTTCGAATTCTTCACTTCAAATTCTTCACTTAGAATTTTCTTCTTCACTCTGATTCTTCAATATGAGTTTTCTTTAATCCTAAAAACTCAATACGGTTTCAACCAGTATCAAATTCTCATTTCAATTGAAAGTACAATGAAAAACTCAGTTGGCCACACTCTTCTTTCTCTCTCTAGATTATCAGAGCTTCTCTCACTACAACATCATAGATCAATTTACTTAGTACTATGATCACATTTTATAGGTGCTCGAAAGTGTGCTTAGGTGGGAAACCAAAATAATTTTCCTGATCACTTAAATTAACCCAAATCTTAATTTCTCATGAAATCTCGGAGTAATTAAGACTTTGTCAACGCTTTTAGAATCTTCTAGAATCTTCTTCCCCTTATCTGGATTTAGAGCATTGGTCTTTTCTGGATCCGACCGTGTTACGTAGGTTTCTCGGTGTCACATTCTTAGATCCACTCTTCTGATTTCTCGGTATCACATTCTCGGATCCACTCTTCTTTGCTTCCTCGGTAAGACACCATTTCAATTCTCGGTATGACCCTTCTTTATTCATCGATTACAAATATTTTGAACTCTCAGTATGACTCCTCTGGATCTCGATACGACTTCACCAGTTCTCGGTATGGAATTATGGTTCTTAGTATGGCTCTTTCTGAATCTTGGAACGTGTTTTGGTTCTCAATACGACTTCTTGGATTCTCGATACGACTTCAGGTTCTCGGAATGACTTATGGTTCTCGAAATGACTCTTTCTGATTCTCAGAATGGCTTTTGGTTCTCGATACGACTTCTTCGATTCTCGGTATGACTTTAGGTTCTCAAAACGACTTCTGGTTCTTGGAACGACTCTTCCGGATTCTTGGAACGACTTTTGGTTCTCTATACGACTTCTTCAATTATTAGTTCGAATTCAGGTTCTCGTAACAACTTCTGTTTTTCAGAACGGCTTCACCAGATTTTCGGTATGACTTCTCGATGAAAATTTTTCTTGTATAATGAGTACTTGCATATACTCACAAATTAGAGTTACAAAACAGCAAAGAATCGTCACAATTAATGCCTTCACATCTCCTATCAGCCAGCTTTCGAGAATTTTTTATTTTCTGGTTCTGAACATCTCAATTTCCAGACTCTGAATTCCAGACTCCGAATTCTTTGAACACCAGGTTCTGAATGTTCAATATAATTGGTTCTGAATCTTCAGACTTCTAGCTTCCAAATTCTTAGAAATTCAAGGTGTCTTTCTTTTATGAAAGCTTTCTCAAGATCAACAAAAGACAATCCATGTAAACCATCTCTTCTTTCAGCTTGTTCCTAACAAGAACCGGTCCATTCTAGCTAGAATCAATGATTTTTATAGTAATTTTTGGTAATTATTTGGATTTTATAATGAAAAGTATATCAAAAATAACATCGGTTAAAATCCTGTAATTATAATTCAAGTTTATACATGATCTTTTTGAGTTATTCTTTTCTTAAATGCCATGTTTTTCATTTTTTATGATTATTATTTTGAATAATATCATATATAACATTAAATTATTATTTTTAAATGGTTTTGACTATGTGTAATCATTAAAATAGCCAATGTAATGAATAATTTAATGATTTACAAAATGAGATGCATAATATAATTGGAATTAGTTTTGGGAACAACATTATGTACATTGGAAAATGAAATCAAGTTATAAATATTTAATTGAGTCATGTGGAACACAAACCCCCAAAAATATAGAAATCTATAGTTGGTTAGTTTATGTAAAAATTCCTATCTTTTTAGATTATCCAACAGTATAATTTTAATTAAATAAATTATTATTTTAATTGATATGATATCTCCTATCCTCGAATGATTTCTGTAAAAAAATTGTATTTTCCATTTATCATTTATATTGATGGGATGATATATGATGGAAATTGATTAAAATAAAACAGCCATAGAAAACATATAATCAGTGTAGTGGCAAGGATTTAATAAAATAGTTTCCAATAATTATTTTTTTCAAAATTTTCATATTAAAATAGAGTCATACTATATAGGAGTGATGAAAATTCATGTTAAATCAATAATTTATTATGAGTAAAACATCACAATGCGTTAAAGGTACAACTTTGGCCTTTTTATGAACCAAAATCTAAGGTCATAAACTATTTTAATGGACTTTTTTTAGTATTTATAAATTCTATTAATTAGACACATTGAATATAATAGTAAAAAATTATGATATACCTTTAATGACTATTTGATTATTAGTAACTCTCAATGGTTTTATGAGGATATATATTTAATGCAGAGAAAAGAGTAAAAGTCTTACGGTGTTCTATAAATATGATACATCGAATTAAATAAAACTATACAGTTATAGAAAATGGTGGAAGTAGAATAAAGAAAACTAGATTATAGAAATAAAAAGATATAATAACATTCAAAAATAGGGTATTCAAGTAGCTATTTTTCATATTTATTTAAAGAATCCAACTAATAAAATTGACGATTCGAAGGAAACAATAAATCCACCATCTTTGGAACAATGTTTCAACATTAAGGAATATGAAGACTATGATAATAAGTGTATAAAGATAATAAATTTCAAGGATAACAAATCAAAATAACTTCCAATTAAAAAGTAAAATGAATGGGTTTCTATTTTCACTACTACCGAGGTAAATCACGAAGATGATGAAGTGAAAAGTAAAAAAATTATAAATTTTAGACAAATTTTTTCTAATGCATGTTTTTTATATTAATTTATTCACTTCTTTAAGTAATAGTTCTAAAAATGAGAAAATTATTCTCGACATGATAATTGTGAACTAAACTAAATCACAATAAAGAAAAGGTATACCTATGTAGTTATTGATGAATTTTAATAGCCTATAATTTTTTAATGGTATTTCCCATATGATTTTACATGTGTTTCAAATTTATTAATGTATTATTATATAAAAAACATGCACCAAAACATAGATCAAACAACATTTTATCATATTTTCTATAAAATTATATCATGATTATAAATACGTTCAATAAAATTCATCACATTTAAATTGGAAAAAGTAGAACATAAGAGAATTATAAAATGTAATATTTTATCTATTAAATCCCCTAAAATGATTTATGTCATGAATAACACTATTGAAATCATATGGAATATTGATAATGAAATATCAATACTTAAAATGAATATATATATAAAATATACTGAAAATTTAAGTGAATGATGAATTAATGACATATGAGGTAATTATAGAAGGTAAATATCCCCTATAACTGTTACAAATATTATAATTTGGAGACTATTTTGACTATTAGAATAGTTATATAAGCATTTTAGTGGTAATCATACTGATAGGAATAGAAACATCATAATAATAATAATTGTAACTTGACTAATTAAATTGAGACATTATACATTGGTATTTAATAAAACAAAAATTTAAGAAATTTATATCATTAAAAGAATATGTGAATATATTAAAAATATTATAAAATGAAGTTTTTTACACATTGAAATAGAGTTTCATCCATTTTATCCATAGGTTATGTGGATTCTCCAATTGATTTAATATATTCATTTGTTCTATTCTAAAGAAGAAATGGATTTAAATATTAATTAATTGATACACTAGAAGATTATTATACTATACCAAGGGTGTTAGACAAGGAAACCTAGACACATTTCTCCACTTTTCATTATAGAGGATTATATGGGTATAAAAATCAATGAGATTCAAAAAACTGGTCTTTATAAACCAATAAACATTGTGAGAGACAACTTCATTACCCTAGCATTTTAAAGATATTTATATTGTTCTTTTTTGTCGATCGCTCTAAGAACCCATTTATAACATTGAATCCATTTTTTCTCACAATGATGATATTTTTTGATAATGCATTACCTATAATAATCCCTTAATTATGATAGGGTATGATGTACCTATTAAAAAGATGAATGGGATCACCAGAGCCCTTGATATGAAGTTGTTGCCCCTCCCACTTATCTACCATTGTGACCCCTTTTCTAGTGGAAAGATCTGAAGTATCTAATTTTGGAGTATATACTCTAGTGTCAAGAACTAGATGACTTGGGAGAAAGGGATTTCCATGTCCTAATCTGGAAGTGTGTTTTTATTAGGATCAATGATCACCTCCAAATTATCCATTTTTTTCCACTTAATATAGCCCAAATGTCTCATCAAGTATATTAACATATTATTATGTAACTTTATAGGTACTAGATCTATCCATGAAGGTAAATTGATCACCTTTAACATGAATGTTTCACCTAGACTATTGAAATGGTGGCCCTTTCCATCGAGGACCTCTTGAATTTTAATTATACTATTCTTACTAGAATCTATTGGATCCTTTAATTGTTTAATGAATCATAATTTTATTTTTTTTCAAAAAAATTTAATTCAAGGGTGTTGGGTGATTTTATCACTCTCTTACCTCCTCTATTTGGTCCATCATCACATAATTTTTCAATGAAATCTGGGGTAATTTGAAATAGATGATTTTTATGCAATCCAACTATTGGAACACAACATGGTTTTAAATCCATCATAAAAAAATTATATATGTGCCTTAAAACTAGTATAAAATCGTCGTTACTATGTTACTCATCGAAAAAAGGAAATGGATTTCATTATTCCACCCCCAAATTCATCTTTAATTACAATCATATTCATTTAGAGATCATGAAAACCTAATTTTGAATTATTATATGAATGTAAAATACAATGCCAATGAATTTTAAAGACTATAATGTTATTCCTCCACTACCCCCAACATGGAAACTAAAAGTTAAATACCACATCATTAAACATGCATGATTTATGCTCCAATGTTTAATTAGAAAGTACAATTGACCATATACAATAAACTAATAATATTGGGAAAATAGATTTATTTGAATTTTAATATTTTTTTAAAGATAATGTAAAGTTAAAGATATATTAAAATGTTTTAATTTGAATCTCAAGTATTGGATCTATATAAAGGAAATGTTTGGAACCATCATATTCATATACATAAAATTGGAAATTTGTTGATGTTAATTCTTAGTTTTGATATGAGTGACTAGATTTAAAAGAGTCTTCTTGCATCCACTTCCTTGATTATTTACACTATTTTGAAGGTAAGAAATAATATTTTTAAAAAAAATATAGACTCCTCTTTTAATGAGGTAATAGTAAAAATTCAAAATGAGGATTATAATACATTCGAACTCCAAATAAGTGCGATGAGAAAAAATGTTAATCCTCTTTACATTTCACATCATTAGTTTGTTAATGGAATTCCCAAAATCCCCCTATTTCAAATGATTGTTCAGTGGATTCCTCCAATCCTCAAATGTATTAATGTAATTATTTATGGGGGTGGCCGGTGGTATTCCAGGGCCTCTAGGGTGTCTGGGTGTGTTTAAAACCCACTATTCTTTAGTCAAAGGCTACTTTGGTCATTATATTTGGACTGCAACATCATATGAAGTACAGTTATATTACATTATCAATACCTTTAAACATGTTATCCATTATGGATGGAAATTTCCCTTCTGAGATGTATTTGAATATGAAATATTGTTTGATTCCATAAATTCCAGAACCATGAATTTTTCCTAGATGTTTCCACAACCTTGGATTGAATTCCTTCAGCAAACTATCCATCTAAATAAAAAAAATCTACATTTTTTATTCATAATCCAATCAAATTGATATACTTTCTCAAAAAGTAAAATCTCATAAATGTGTAGGATGTTAGAAATTTTTATTCTTGCCTATTATACACCCTTTTTAGTGGAAAATATATGGTGTGAGATCCATTACCAATATTGAAAAAACCCATTATAATTCCTGAACTACATTAATACTTTTTTGTATAAAAATAATTAAGACTGAGAATTCCTGATTTGTAAATATTCTTGGTATAAAATCAATGTTTTTTTAAATAATAATTTAATTTTTTTGATGAAAAAGATAAATTACTGATCAATGAATCTGGTATTACAAAGACAATAAGGGAACGGGTTCACCCAATAATGATTACCCCAATGATTCCCAAAACGAGCCAAACTATGGGCCATTGAATTACCATCACTTTTGATGAAAGAAAATTTGCATGCATCGAATCCATCGTTCAGGGACCAGATCTTCCTCAAGATGAGGCCATAAGGCTGGGAATCCTCCACTTTTGTTGGGAGAACGTTCACCACTTCAAGGCAGTCAGATTCCACCAGAATCATAGGCCATGATTTTGAACGAGAAAAAAGAAGCCCCTGGAGGATGGCCGAGGCCTCTGCTACCATAGGGATCCATGAGTTAGGCACTACCCTACACTGGGCTTCCACAATCTAGCCCAAACTATTATGATCAATGAGCCCAATATCAACCCTTGAATTTGAAGAGATGGCATCATCAGTATTAATCATGAAGAAATCATAAGGGCAGGGGGAGACCAAATAGGAGTCGCTCTTCGAGTGTGGCTCAAAGAATACCCTGTATTGCTTTTCTTCCAACCATTTATCCACTCCAACACTCGATCCACCCATAGGTGATCAGGGGTGACCTTCATTTGGAAAATTCACTCATTCCATATAGTCCACACCAACCAAGAAATTGTACATATCAACCCTACCACTCTTGGTTCCAGAGAAGACACCCATTTCGTAAGGTTTGGGACCAACCCAATTGAATGATCAAAGAAAGTACCAAAATCCGGCATGCAAACCTTCCACACCCCTTCCAACCCCTTGCAAAAAATAATTTCATGCAGAGAGGGATTCCGCATCATGGAGGCACAAAGGACAAGTGTCATCCTCTGCCAAATGTCATAGCACCAGAAAGTCATAGGTTGCAAGAACCCCAACACAAACCTGCCACCAAAAACATTTCACCTTAGGGGGAGCAGTGAGGGACCAGATGCACTTCCACCAAATATTGGTAAAGGTCGGGGTAAGACCTTGCACCCTTATTTTGTAACCTGAACGAATAGAATATCTCCCATGAGGTTCCCCAGTCCAGCAAATCTGGTCAATCCCCATTCCTCGTGTGAGAGGTATACCCAGGATGAGCTGACGATCCACTTCATTAAACCAGAAACAAAGCTTCTCTTGCTCCCACTCCTCAAGCGAGTCATTGAGCAGGTCATGTACCCTTGCATCTTCAAATCTAGGGACAACTTGTGAGGAAACCTTATGATTGGAACCCTCTGCCAGCCAGGGATCATCCCAAATGTTAATATTATTCCCATCAGCAATTCCCCACATGCAGCCTAAATCAAGGAGATATTTTTCTCCCCAAATGGTCCTCCACATAAAACTCAGGTGTGGTCTCAGCTGGGCATGATGTAATCTATTTAAATCTATATGATCTATATAAAAATTATAATTAATTGATATTAAAACAAAAAATAAATAAAATTAATTATAATAACGATATATTTTTATTAGATAGTAAGTGTTGTTTAGAGGTTTAGAAAATTAATTTGATGATACAATTTGTATTTTTCAAATAAATAATTATATTATATAAAAATTATTTTTCACATGTAAATATAAATATTTTTTTAAAAATGGGTTTCATTTATAGAATCTACTAGTCACAAAATGGTTAGGGTGAATTTATAATATATTTTTTAAAATTCCTAGATATTTTATGAATTGTCAAATATGAAAAGATACAATATTTAACATTATATGTTAAATAATTAAATAACGGAGTCATTTATAATGTAAGAAGTCATTATGAGATACATAAATTCCTATATTTCTTATATATAATCACAATTTTCATCCTTATAGATTATCATCTTCTAAAAAAAGAACAGAATAAATATTATATTACAAAAACCCGTTGCCCTTAAAAATAACATCCCTCAAAATAAATTCTTCTTGAACCATTTAAGCATGGTATCTTGAAAATGTTTTACCAAATTATATTCATAATCTGATAATTCATGTCATAGTTCTACTGGTCTTTAAAAAAGAACATTATATGTTTTATTATTTTTTTTCTTAGAGATGAAATCCAATGATAGAATACTCTCTAAAAACTCTTTGAATACTTTCTACTTTCACAACCCCCACATATTTACAATCAAACAATATTTAATGAATCATGTAATATAAATACACAAGAATATTATTGTGTTAGTGGAAGATTTATTTTAAAATATATTCACATTTCATTCAAAATGGAAAACACTGGTCATATTTTATAAGTTCACCACCTTCATGAACAATGTATTTCTTTTTTCACCGCTACCTACAAAGTCGATTTTATACATTTATTATCATTATAATTTATCTAAATTATTAAATTATGTATTTCGTCATATTATGGAATGTATAAATGGTTGTATGCTTAAATAATGGCATGCATGATCACTATGGTCAAAAAATCCACCTATGTAATTTAATCATAAAACAATAATATTTTTAATATACAAATAGTTTTTATTTAATACAACATGACATTTAATACAATTTAAAACTCAAGTAACAACATTAAACACATTTCATCAGACTTCCCATGTTATGTAACTATACAATAATAACATTAATAATTACTTACAAACTAGTGAAACATTCCAATTATGGAAAAAATGTCTTCAAGAAACTAGACATACTAATTTTTTTAATAAAATGATCAGAAATAGAGATAAAAATACAATAACATGTTAAATACATCAATTTATTTAAGAAATTTCATAAATTATTTTTTATTTTTAGTTATGTTATACAAACATATAGAGAATATCATTACATGTGTTAGGTGAACTCCGTAAAATACAATATTTTTTGTTCTATGGATTTTTTCTCTACCTAAAATTATATTTTTATTAAATAAGATGGAATATTTTGGATTTTTTTGTATTTCTCTCAAAGATATACAGAAAATATTAACCCATTGATAAAACGGGTTATTCATTTATTTCACAATACCTTATTTAAAATCAAATTATATTAAGGTTAAATTTTCTTAATAGTTTCGTTAAACACAATAATAAATACATTTCACAATTCCTGATTTTAAAAAATAATAACCCTTTATTGGATAACAGTTTTGGTGTACCTCTAATTACAAAAATAATTCCACATTCTACCATTTATTAAATGACTTTTTTTGATTCCACAAAACAATTCATTTAAAAAATTCATTTAAATACACAATTATCTACATCTCTTCTTAATTTTTTAACTCAAATGAAGGATATATTTTATGAATAATATTATTGATCCAAATATGATAATTTAATAAAAAACATAATTCCATTATCCCTTGGAAATATTAATAATATATTCTTGATTATTATTTGAGTTATTATTGTGTAACCTAAAAAATTCAATTTTTATTTATTAGGATTATACACAATGTATGACTCCCTCATGAGTAACAAATATTATTATATTTGTTATCATTCAGAATCTCATATATCTTTCTACTGAATTTGCTATTGATTTTAACTCATGAGATTATATTTATGGGATTGGGTTACAAAACTAATCAATTGTGGGACTTTTTCCACTACATAATGATTTCTATTAAATGAGCCTTGACTTTGGCTTATAACATCTTGTATTGTGAAGTTTCTAAATTATCACTAATCTATGACCTTGTAATTCCATCTTTTATCTGTTACAATACCATATGATTGATTAGAAGAATTGTATTTTTTAATTAAATGTTATTCAATTTGAATCAAATGTTGTGCTCCATCATCATCTTGTTCAATTTACGAGCTCTATAGCTCACCCATTTCATTCAATATTCCATAGGATATCTTTGTATTTTCATCATTATCATCATATTCTGTGAAAACTATAGATATTAAAATAATTATTTCAACATTTAACATTATTTTGGATGTATTAATGAGAATGAAAACCAAATACAATAGTCTTATATATCATTAGGTTGTATTTATTGGATATTTATGATAACAATAATGTAATATTATGTGTATGATGACTGGGTTTCAATAGTTAGTATCATAAAAATGTCTAGTATTTTATATATTTAATGATATGAAAAAGTTATTTAAAACCTTATGATTAATTCTATATATAGGAAAATATAATTTAATTTTAGAAATGTACTGATCATGGGGATTACATCTAGTGTAATCCCTTGATAGTTAACACAAGTGGATCTATATCTAACCAATATGTACTTAAGTGTAATAATCATGAATGGCCTTTTTCAGTATTATCTCTACTAATATTGGGTAGATGATAAAGAGGCCTTACTGCACATCCATAATTACACACCTAGGGGATATAAATTGGTTAAGTCACAAACTCTTTACGAAAACTTTTATTGGACTAGAATTTATTACTTGGATAGAAATCCTAAATGGAAAATTGTCAGGGATAATATAAACAATACAATAGATACTCATATCAAAGGATATACATGTCCTTTTTAATATAATAGAAAATGTTATTATTTACTCCATGAGATTCTTAAATGGGATCGAGGATATGATATGGAATCAGATATGTAATAACTAAACTATCTCATGTTATGAATATATACCAACATTATAAGCAATTCAATTCTTCTCCTATGAAAGGGAACGTTTTAGTAGAGTCCTTTATATAATAATGGGAAACTATATTTAGTGGATTATTTTATCACCTCATTTCGGAAGAATAGTTAAACTCCATTGAAAAAATAGGATCTTTTTTTCTAATGATCTGAAAAAGAAATTTTAATGGTTTTCATATATTACCTTTAAGGTGATCCTAATAGGTGATGGACATTAATCAACTACATTAATACCATGGAGGAAAAAAATCCGTTAAATGGGATGGATTCCTGAAATTAATTTTCAACAAATATTTTCCTAGAACTCTTAAACATAAAAAATATTGGAAGTTAATTTGACTAATAAAATATTAATATGATCATATTATGGATTATTTGGAAACAATCACATGTCTTTCAAGATACACCTCTAGTATTTTCACTAAACATCAATATATAGTAGAATGATTTATTCATCATTTAAATCCATGTCTATAAAAATTGTTAAGGAATAAAAAAATTAAACTTAATGAAGTGACTTTATATTGTTCCAATAAGGCCCAGATGGTGATTGGGTATTCATAGTGGTATCAAAGATTAGGAGATTAAAAAAGTAATTTGGAGTTCAATTTTGGAGGATAAAAGGAAAAATACCATATAGAAATGAAAATACAATTACACGTGTGTTAAAAATATGTGATAAAGAATATCATAAATAGTTTCAAGGGAATTGATATATACTTTAAATATGCAAAAGAGCAGCATAATAATGATAAATACCAAAGGGGGGTGATGAATCCCACTAATTCAATGGAGTAAAATTAGGTTATGATCAATACACATCTAATAGTATAGTTTTTACACTTTAAAAAACAATTATATTATGAAATACAATTTTATTATCCAATGGTTGTCAGAGACTACCAAGGGAAACAATATCTAATGATAAGAGAGAAAGTAAGGGCTTATTATATAACTTCATCTAGGGAGAACCATAATAATAATTTATTTATTGGTGTACTAGTAATTCATGAATGAATTAAAAATAAATTTCATGATTATATTTGTACACATTATCTGATATAATTCAATTTTAGATAAACTATTCTTACACCAAAAAAACATAGTGGTTTTTTTTGTGAGAAAAAAATTGTGATTGTAACAGCCCAAGATTTTATGAAAAATATTATTTTTAATTTCACTAATGTCTTGTGTTGTACGCTACACCAAAAGGAGCTTGCACAAAACACATCCTTGACTTGCCTTGCATTACACGCAATCGTGACCTTCCTCGATAGTGTGTGTAGTACGCAATAACGAGTTTCACTAAACAACAATATGCTATTAAAATATTATTAAAACTAGCCGTTATTAATAGTAATAACCACTTTTTGAAATTTTGTAAATTTTATTTTTCAAAATAGAATTCATTTTTGGATTCGTAATATCGAAGTTATCTTAGGGTGAAATTTTGGTGATTTTCAGATAACTTTCATATTGTGATGAATAGTGAAAATTACTAAATTTTAATTAAAAACAACTTTTTCAATCGAAATAATTAATAGTGATAAATTATTAATTTTAGTGGTTTTAAAGTATATTTAGAATATATTTTTACAATTTAATACAATGTTGGTCATTGGATGTAATTTCACATTTAAACCAGACATAAACAAGTGTCAATCTTTTGATAGTTATTATCTCTTAAGAACCCGCTATTTGTTTTGACGACGGGAATTAATTTTTAAATTAATTAATGCAACTGATATGTTTTGAATTTGGTAAAATAGAAATCATTTTTGAGTTCATAATATCAAATATATCTTAGGCCTAATTTTTGTCATTTTTCTGAAAACTTTCAATTTTTGATGAATAGTGAAACGACTAAGTGGTAGTTAAAAAAAACTGAATTGTTCATAAAACTTAATTTTACCGCTTATGTGAGTGGAATTTCAAAAATCTGAGAGACACGGTTGATGTCAGAAAGTAAAATGTGGTTCAATGAGATGAAAATAATTTTTTGGTGAATAGTAACTTTTTACTTTTTTTACCACGGTTAAAAGTAAATAGGGTAATTAAGGGTAAAAATGATATTATTATTACCCTAACACATGTCCTAATTCTATTGGACAAGTTTAATTCGACCAAAAACAAACTTAGGAATAAAATATGACCATTTAGGCCCACTTGGATTAGATTAGGACATTTATTATTAATTTATTTAGAGAAGGGTTAAAAGAGTTAAAATCAAAGTTTATTTACTAAAACATTTTTAATATGGGGTTATACATAAGATAAATTCGAATATAAATATTAATTAGAAAGCTAAAAAGATTTCCTACATAATTGTATTTTATTTGTAATTTTTAGACATTAAATAAGTTAATTTATTTATGACACAACGATGATGCAGTAATTATCCTATTAATGCAATATTCACATAATTGATGTTATAAATACCCAAATAAATATAATTTGAGAATTTTTATGAATTCCACTAATTGTATAGGTTAATATGACATGTTATTATTGATTTAATTAACTTTTTTCGAACTTATCATTCTGTTATTATTTTCAAAAAAATCAATTACTAAATAGTGTGAAAATTGACATAAAATAGTTTTTAAAACAAATATTATATTATTAATTGTTATTTTATTCCTAAAAATCTAAGGTTTGGCAAAATGACTTAGATATAGTTATATATATTAATAATAAACAACCTAGGGTTCGTTTGGATTCTTATAGTATGTTTATTAACCTTATAGTGTAAGAACACAAGAAGACGCGGTAAAAGTAAAATTATTTAACTTAATGTTAAATCTAAATGATAAGGTCACAATAGGAACCTAAACATGTATAAATTCTATTGGCTGAGAGGGTTGCGACCCATCCCCACCTTATCCACGAAATAAATCAATTTGGAGCTATTTAAAACCGAACATGACTTTATAATAAAATAATATTTTTAGTTATTCCAAAGGGGCCCCTCTCCTCCCTTATAAAAGGGAACCTCCTCCCTCTCTTCCTCACACAACTTTGAGCCTTCAATCTCAGCCAACCCCTACCGAATTCTACTCTCCACTTCCCTAGAAACATCCTAGAGGTTCTGGTATTCCTCAAAGACCAATTTTAGTGCCCTAAGAGGAGGTCTCAATGAGGCGCTTCAAAGAAGAGGTAATTTCTGTTATCGATTCTTTCAACTTTATTTCTTCTTCCACTTCTTATTCTTAGGTTGTTTCATTATGAAGTAATAACATCAGTATAACTCATATAATGATACGTTATTATAAGTATGAAACAACCCTATTTCACCATCTATCCATCCTACGGAAAACAAAATCACCGCGTGTGCGTACGTACGGAATACTGTCTCCACGCCGTGGTGTAATCTGTTTTTCCACCACCATCTTAAATGGATGGGTATTATGGTGTAAAGAATAACTATACATTGTTATTATAACATAATAATGATTCTGATATATTGTATCATCCACTCCAATTTAATTCAATAATTATGGAAATGATATCATCGCTCGTGCATACGTACGGACTACCGTCTCCACGATGCGATGAGATTCATTCTCCTTGTTTACTATTTAAGAATGATTATAAAGTATATATAAGCAATAATAATGAAATATATGACATTATAAAGCTGTTGGATTTATGTTTATATATATGTATGTCATCTACTTAATTCCACTCGATTCAATAAGGAAATGAAAACAGCGTTCATGCGTACGTACGGCCTATCGTCTCCATGAACGGTGTATTTCTTTCCATTTACTGATTTATTATATATATGTATATTCTGAATATATATATATAAATCATGTTTTATATTTTGGAATTAATTAATCATGATCTAAGTAATCATATGAATAATTACAAGTCAAAACACGGACGACAGATGAAACAATTTTTCCCAAAACTCTCTTTAACATGGAATTTACAAAAAAACGGGTAATATAAAGTCATAAGTGAACCATATATGATATCATAAAAATGAATATGATTCTGTAATAAGTCAATGACATTATTTAAATCATTATTCAGGAGTTTTGGACACTTACGAAGCAAGTCGGACCTAAGGTAAAGGAATATATCACAATCTCATTTTATCCGAGATTATTTATACTTTGGTATTTACTGGGGTGTATTTTATCATCCATATCCATGATTCCTCAATATGTAATATTATTTCCATCCACATACAATTGTTTAAATCCAATTTTAACCTTCGGTGAGTTTTTAGTAAAAGATATGAAAGAAATCTTTTGTCGTTTTTCGTACGAGGTACTTTTTGACTTTTCCGACAAAAGTACGAAGAATGTTTTTTTAACTTATACGACATGAATGGATTTTTAAAACATTATTTCCAAGAAGATTCCTTTACAAGTTTTCAAGTTTATTTTTAATCAACTTCTTTTAGTTTAAAATTGTATGACATGTTAAGAAAGGAAAATGTTTTTGAAGTAGAAAAGAAAATTTTCCTCAAGAATGGTGTTCAAGTGTTTTATCAAAATTATTTTCCATCTAAGATAATAAAGGGTTCTTTTTCTATCCCTATTATTACATGGATTTGATTATGTTGTGATGGAAATATTTTTATGAATTCCTTTATCTTATATGAATTGTTTTATGATGTCATGTTGTTTAAGAATCCCATTTTTATTACATGGGTTATGCTATGATGTATGGTTTATGATTTTGTGGCACACATAAGAATGGTATCATTATGAGATGGGTGGGACCTATATCTCCCTCCAATGCATTGGGTAAATATTTTATATCTCATGAGATAGACATGGCTGGAATGGTAGGTTATACCGGTTCAGTGAAACAAGACTGAAATGAGGGTGACTCAGTTCATAAAGGGACTTTGTCCACTAAGATAGTCTGGGCAATGAGTCTTGACTAATAAGAAATGATTCTCTATGATTATGTGTGTATGCCACAAAGTTTAATGTTTTACGTTATGATTATTTTGATTACATTTCACTTCCATGATTTACCCCATGTTATGAAATTATGATCTCTTTTACAGGTTAAGATTTCCAAAAGTTATGTGCTTATGTATATGATGTGATTGATATTTATTTTGTTTACCCTTACTGAGAATTTGAGCTCACCCTTTTATGTTTTCTTTTCCCCAGGATATAAAGAAAGGTTTTAGGTATAAAAAAATAAGATCTTTATGGGAGATGTTGAAGATCTTTCACTAGGATTAAAAGATTATATTCCGAGTTTCCAAAGACACTAAACTATTACGATCCTTGTGTGTGTGCTTTTGTTATGTACTAAGTATTCCGAAAAATTAATGTAATTTCAATGTACGTCAAGCTTCGGGTCTCTACAGTTGGTATCAGAGGAAAGGTTTAGTCAACCTTTGGAAACTAGGATGCGAAAACATTAGTGAGATCCCTTGAGATATTTCTAAGGTATGTCTAGGGATGTCCCTAAGGTTAAGTATACGTATAGGTTATAGTACTAGAATTACACTAACGATCATAGAATTAAACCTAAGATGTTAGATATTGAAGGTACACCCCCTTTATTATGTTGTTTTCCCTAGCATTATTTTTTCCTCTCACACTATTCTTTTTGGGTTTTAGACGATGGCTGGAACCCGAAGGAACCGTGTTGATCAATGAAATGGACAATGCAATGATTGTCCTCCTGAACAAACAAATGTTATGGGAGATGGAGTGAAAAATCTTATTGCTATACTTACACAACCTATGAATCATTCTGGACTTCCAAATGAGCAGAGAAGGGAACAATATTCTATTGAGTCCTTCATGAGGAAACGTCCACCTTCTTTCAGTGGGTCTTCTGATCCACTTGATTCTGAACAATGGATCAGTACCACTGAAAAGATATTTTCAGTTCTTCAATGTTCTGAACATGATAAAGTCATCTTAGCAGTGTATCATTTGGAAGGTGATGTTGATCAATGGTGGAATCTTATTAAGAATACGATGCAAAGGGATGAAATTGAGTCCATGGAATGGGACGAGTTCAAGAACTTATTTTTCAATAAGTACTTCCCTCGTATTCTTCGAACAAAGATGGAGAAGGAGTTTCTTGAACTAAAGCAAAAGGATGATGAATTTTTTGGTATATATGAAGCTAATTTTAAAAGACTTGCAAGGTATGCATCTGGCATTATCATCCAACCTGAAAGTAAAGTTGATCGATTTTTCAGTGGCTTAAAACCAAGTTTTCGAAGGGAATTAGCTATAAGAGGCTTCAGTAGCTACGAAGAAATTGTGCGTTGTGCTATCAAGGTAGAAATGGAAGTTGGTGTAACATATCCATCTCTTGGTTTTGACAAGAAACGAAAGATGGAGTTCAAGGAGAAATATCAGAATAATGGTGAAAAGAAGATGAATGTTTCCTTATGCTCAAAGTGTGGAAAGAAGCATGGTGGAGATTGTCTTAAAGGGACTAGAAAATTTTTTAAGTGTGGAAAAGAAGGTCATCTAGCAGCTGAGTGTCGAGGTAATGGAAAAAGGGTTTCTAATGATGTGAATAAAGTAAACACTGCAGAGAATGAACCACCAACACTTCAATGCTTCAAGTGCAAGGAAATGGGGCATTATGCTAATAAATGCCCTAATCCAAGGGTTAGTGATGATCAACATGAGCAACCATTTAAGGAAAAGGACAAAGGGAAGTCACATGTGATCACTATTGGCGATGTTGAATATGACAATGATGTGGTGGAATGATTAAGTGTTTATGTAATGGGATTCCAAAATAATGTTGTATATAGTATCGCGGAATATTGGAATATTTATGTTTTGGTCTATTGTGGTTTTCAATAATTTTATGGTACCGATAACCATGAAAAGTGATTGAGACATTTTTGGTAAACAGATGATATGAGCATAATGAAGGGACAAGAAGATAATGAGATGTTTGATTGTATTCATGAGCTCATGATTGATATAAGGACTAAGTGATATCATGGTTTGAGTATATAGAATTTTGAGGATTTTAGTATGTGGAAAATGTTAACTTTTAACTACATTTATGTTTTCACTAAGGTTCAATGGGTATTCATTCTTCAAGAGAATACATGATTAAGGTATTCACATGTTTGTAATTTTACCAACAAGATATATCTTATGATATATGGGTGATAAATGATGGCATTCACGTGATTATTCTGTGACATTTCAAGTAATCATGTTCTTTATACTATGAGCTTGGACCGAAGTATTTTAGATAAACCTAAAGATTAGAATGGATTATGTTGGACATAAGTTAGGATAAAACGTTTTTTGATATTATTGATGGGATGTTATAGTAATATAGCTTTAGAAAAAGGACAACATGCAGGATGGGTGACAGCCCATCGCGTCGGACAAGGCTGTGGGAATCGAACCCACAACCGAAGTGCGATTGGACTTTATCACCTACCACTGGCCTACAGGAAGTCCCTGTTTAGTAGAAACTAGTTTTATTATATTAAGCAGTATGATATATGAAGTATAAGTCCATTTTAGGTACCATATATGATTAATCTCACTATAGAATGACTTATGTATATTTAATAACTTTTGCTAACCTTTTGTTTGAGACAGATGGAATAACCCGTCATTCTATCACATGATCTGCTAACACTTCACGAATAACAAATTCAACTTCATTTATTTAAGGGATGAAGTGGAAATTGTTCAAGGCACGAACAACAGTGAGATTGTACCAAAATAAAGTAAGTATTTATTCTAATTCAAATTCTTCAACTTTAGGGAAACGATCTTGAAAACCAAAAATGTTGTCCTAGTGCTCTTATATCTGATTAATCAGATGGTACCTTAGATCGTCACAAATTTACGGGTTTGTGATTGTTGGCTTTTCCATAGCCATGTTCTCTACCACTCTCCATCAGAACATGATGGTTAGATTTGTCTTCCATATCCATATTTTCACCTATGTGGAAACCCAGTGATTAGTTTATTTGGGTAACTGTTACGTTTCATACTTTCGTTTTTAAAGATTTGTTTTGGTATTCCTTTTTACGATGTGGGTTTCTATTAAAGAAACTTTCGAATAGTAAACCATTTATAACCCCGACGAATTTCGAGGGCGAAATTCATTTTAAGGGGGGTAGAATGTAACAGCCCAAGATTTTATGAAAAATATTCTTTTAAATTTCACTAATGTTTTGTGTTGTACACTACACCAAAAGGAGCTTGCACAACACCCATCCTTGACTTGACTTGCATTACACGCAATCGCGACCTTCCTCGATAGCGTGTGTAGTACGCAATAACGAGTTTCACTAAACAACAACATGCTATTAAAATATTATTAAAACTAGCTGTTCTGAATAGTAATAACCACTTTTTGAAATTTTGTAAATTTCATTTTTCAAAATAGAATTAATTTTTGGATTCATAATATCGAAATTAGCTTAGGGTGAAATTTTGGTGATTTTCGGATAACTTTCATATTTTGATGAATAGTGAAAATTACTAAATTTTAATTAAAAACAACTTTTTCAATCAAAATAATTAATAGTGATAAATTATTAATTTGAGTGTTTTTAAAGTATATTTAGAATATATTTTTACAATTTAATACTATGTTCGTCATTGGATGTAATTTTACATTTAAACCAGACATAAACAAGTGTCAAACTTTTGACAGTTATTATCTCTTAAGAACACACTATTTGTTTTGACGACGGGAATTAATTTTTAAATTAATTAATGCAACTGATATGTATTGAATTTGGTAAAATAGAAATCATTTTTGAGTTAATAATATCAAATATAGCTTAGGCCTAATTTTTGACATTTTTCTGAAAACTTTCAATTTTTGATGAATAGTGAAACCACTAAGTGGTAGTTAAAAAAAACTGAATTGTTCATAAAACATAATTTTACCGCTTCTCTGAGTGTAATTTTAAAAATCCTAGAGACACGGTTGATGTCAGCAAGTAAAATTTGGTTCAATGAGATGAAAATAATTTGTTGGTGAATAGTAACTTTTTACTTTTTTTACCACGGTTAAAAGTAAATAGGGTAATTAAGGGTAGAAATTATATTATTATTACCCTAACACATGTCCTAATTCTATTGGAAAAGTGTAATTCGACAAAAAACAAACTTAGGAATAAAATATGACCATTTATTCCCACTTGGATTAGATTAGGACATTTATTATTAATGTATTTAAAGAAGGGTTAAAAGAGTTAAAATCAAAGTTTATTTACTAAAACATTTTTAATATGGGGTTATACATAAGATAAATTCAACTATAAATATTAATTAGAAAGATAAAAAGATTTACTACATAATTGTATTTTATTTGTAATTTTTAGACATTAAATAATTTAATTTATTTAAAACACAACGATGATGCAGTAATTATCTTATTAATGAAATATTGACAAAATTGATGTTATAAATACCCAAATAAATATAATTTGAGACTTTTTATGAATTAAACTAATTTTCCAGCTTAATATGACATTTTCTTATTGATTTAATTAACTTTTTTAGAACTTATAATTCTGTTATGATTTTCAAAAAAATCAATTACTAAATAGTGTCAAAATTGACATAAAATAGTTTTTAAAACAAATATTATATTATTAATTGTTATTTTATTTCTAAAAATCTAAGGTTCGGCAAAATGACTTAGATAAAGTTATATATATTAATAATAAACAACTTTGGGTTCGTTTGGCTTCTTATAGTATGTTTATTAACCTTATAGTGTAAGAACAGAAGAAGACACGATAAAAGTAAAATTATTTAACTTAATGTTAAATCTAAATGATAAGGTTAAAATAGGAACCTAAACTTGTATAAATTCTATTGGATGAGAGGTTGTCGACCCATCCCCACCTTAGCCACAAAATAAATCAATTTTGAGCTATTTAAAACCGAACTTGACTTTATAATAAAATAGTATTTTTAGTTATTCCAAAGGTGCCCCTCTCCTCCCTTATAAAAGGGCACCTCCTCCCTCTCTTCCTCACACAACTTTGAGCCTTCAAGATCGGCCAAACCCTGAAAAATTCTCCTCTCCACTTCCCTAGAAACATCCTAGAGGTTCTGGTCTTCCTCAAAGACCAATTTTAGTGCCCTAAGAGGAGGTCTCAAAGAGGCGCTTCAAAGAAGAGGTAATTTCCGTTACCGATTCTTTCAACTTTATTTCTTCTTCCACTTCTGCTTCTTATGTTGTTTCATTATGAAGTAATGACATCAGTATCACTCATATACTGATATGTTATTATAAGTATGAAACAACCCTATTTCACCATCTATCCATCCTACGGAAAACAAAATCACCGCGCGTGCGTACGTACGGAATACCGTCTCCACGCCATGGTGTAATCTGTTTTCCCACCAACACCTTACATGGATAGGTATTATGGTGTAATGAATAACAATACATAGTTATTATAAAATCATAATGATTCTGATATATTGTATCATCCCCTCCAATTCAATTCAATAATTATGGAAATGATATCATCGCTCGTGCGTACGTACGGACTACCGTCTCCACGACGCGATGAGATTCATTCTCCATGTTAACCATTTAAGAATGATTATAAAGTATATATAATCAATAATAATGAAATATATGACATTATAAAGCTACTGGATTTATGTTTATATATATTTATGTCATCTACTTAATTGCACTCAATTCAATAAGGAAACCAAAACATCGTTCATGCGTACGTACGGCCTACCGTCTCCATGAACGGTGTATTTCTTTCCATTTACTGATTTATTATATATATGTATAGTCTGAATATATATATAAAAATCATGTTTTATATTTTGGAATTATGTAATCATGATCTAAGTAATCATATGAATAATAACAAGTCAAAACACGGACGACAGATGAAACAATTTTACCCAAAACGCTTTTTAACATGGAATTTACAAAAGAACGGGTAATATAAAGTCATAAGTGAACCATATATGATATCATAAAAATGAATATGATTCTATAATAAGTCAATGACATTATTTAAATCATTATACAGGAGGTTCGGACACTTACGAAGCAAGTCGGACCTAAGGTAAGGGAATATATCACAATCTCATTGTATCCGAGATTGTTTATACTTTGGTATTTACTGGGGTGTATTTTATCATCCACATCCATGTTTCCTCAATATGTAATTTTATTTCCATCCACGTACAATTGTTTAAATCCAATTTTACCCTTCGGTGAGTTTTTAGTAAAAGATATGAAAGGAATCTTTTGTCGTTTTTTGTACGAGGTACTTTTTGACTTTTCCGACAAAAGTACGAAGAATGTTTTTTTAACTTATACGGCATGAATGGATTTTTAAAACATTATTTCCAAGAAGCTTCCTTTACAAGTTTTAAAGTTTATTTTTAATCAACTACTTTTAGTTTAAAATTGTATGACATGTTATGAAAGGAAAATATTTTTGAAGTAGAAAGGATATTTTCCTCAAGAATGGAGTTCAAGTGTTTTATCAAAATTATTTTCCATCTAAGATAATAAAGGGTTCTGTTTCTATCCCTATTATTACATGGATTTGATTATGTTGTGATAGAAATATTTTTATTAATTCCTTTATCTTATATGTATTGTTTTATGATGTCATGTTTTTTAAGAATCCCATTTTTATTACATGGGTTATGCTATGATGTATGGTTTATGATTTTGTGGCACACATAAGAATGATATCATTATGAGATGGGTGGGACCTATATCTCCCTCCAATGCATTGGGTAAAGATTTTTTATCTCATGAGATAGACATGGCTGGAATGGTAGGTTATACCGGTTCAGTGAAACAGGACTGAAATGAGGGCGACTCGGTTCCGAAAGGGACTTTGTCCACTAAGATAGTCTTGGCAATGATTCTTGACTAATATGAAATGATTATCTATGATTATGTGTGTATTCCACAAAGTTTAATGTTTTAAGTTATGATTATTGTGATTACATTTCACTGCCATGATTTACCCCATGTTATGAAATTATTATCTCTTTTACAGGTTAAGATTTCCAAAAAGTTACGTGCTTATGTATATGATGTGATTGATATTTCTTTTGTTTACCCTTACTGAGCATTTGAGCTCACCCTTTTATGTTTTCTTTTCCCCAGGATATAAAGAAAGGTTTTATGTATAAAAAAAGAAGATATTTATGGGGGATGTTGAAGATCTTTCACCAGGATTACAAGATTACATTCCAAGTTTCCAAAGACACTAAACTATTACGATCCTTGTGTGTGTGTTTTTGTTATGTACTAAGTATTCCGCAAAAGTAATGTAATGTCAATGTACGTCAAGCTTCGGGTCTCTACAATGATGCTATTGAAACCTATGTATATAAATACTAACAATTAAATGCTTGTGGAATAAACCTGTCATAAAATAATTCTATACATCCTTTAGTTGAGTTTGAATCTATAAAAGGTATGGACTTTTTAACCATATATAAATACAACAAAAAAGGATGATATAGGGAAATAACTATCCATATACCGAGTTAAACATAATTTGATACAAGTATAATGAAGATGATGAATCTCTGTTGTAATATTCTTTCCAAACATTGATATTATTGAATTATATACTATCATATCTGGCAAAAATTGTAAGGATAATTGTGAGAATTATACTTGATGAAATTCATAATATGAGGGACAATAAAGATGTATTAACTAGATATAATTAGGTCTTACACATCGTCAATATAATCAGTGTTCAATTGAAAATATACATATATCAATGTACATATCCAAGACACCATATATAAGGGTGAAACTTAATTTGGATGAATTTATGAAGTAGTTAGAATAGAATATGAATAAGGGTTTTATATACATGTGTTCTACACTATGGGGCACGTAAATAATTTTCTTTAAGAAGAAGTATTTGTGAATTCATCATTCCATTTATTACCATGAAAAATATAGATCATGATATGAAAAATTATTCTTCTTCCAAGGATTTATGAATTATTTTCTGAACTATGTGGGACCCAATACTTATCTATAGAAGGGAAAAATTCATAACTAGCTCAAATGATATGTCTTAAATCCACTCCAGAAAATATTGATGATGCTCAAATAAATTATGTGTAAATACAAAAGAAGGAGAAATCTATATGAAAATATAAATCCTCATAGCACAACATTGATGAATATGGGGTATTATTATTTGGTTTAAGAATATGTGTACCAATACATCCAAAGATAAAAAGTATCTTTTGAATGATGTGAATATCTCAACATTATCCATCCATCTAGGGTGCGTGAAGATGTATCAAGTCTTTTAGAGAAGTATTATTTGTATAATATGAATTAGTATATTATAGAATATACATCAACCTACCTAGGATACTATAAACGGGGAAAGGATAATGTCTGTGTGAATGATGAAACCATTACCAAAAACTACATGGAAATGGGGAAAAATCATGGATTTTTCTAAAGTTATTCTATATAAATATAAAGGAAATAGTTCCCTATGGGTTCTAGTTGTTCATCACAAAAAGATGGATAATCTAAGAAGAAAATCCACAAACATGATTATATTATGGGGTATTTATCGATGGATTTAAATGGATGATTAGATATTCATCTCCTATAGTTGATTTATCTTCAACAATAGCTTCCAGTCAAGCATCCAAATGGATCAATTTGAAGTTATATTTCACAATAGATGTAGAAGAACCATTTTATTGGATGTGGTATCTGAAATAAATCTTTTGGGATCAGAAATGGTCGATGTTATTATAGATATGGTCATGAACATTCATAATAACATCAATAATCCTCAATGTTGGTAAAAAATATATGATTATAATCACTTAAGAGACCTACAGTTTGAGGATAGAGAATAGGTTTTTATTTTCATATCTAAATGGAATTGAGTAATGCTATTTTGGAAAAATGGAAGGGTGTGACCTATATATATTTTCGCACATGATATTCTTGATCTCATAAGAGCTATTAAGTATACACATTCACTCCCATTAAACATGTCTCAAGTACATGATATGTTCTAAATAAACATCATGATGTAGTAAATATCATATCGATCACATGTACTAAAAACAGAGGTGGTATAATTGGAGCATGATCTCATATATGAGGATAATATAGTTATGATCTTGGAAGATATAGGTAATGTTATATTCTACTTGAAAACTATTTTTTTCAAATTATTATCTATGGAGGAACCATAATTTAATATTACAATGACATATAAACCGTCACAAAGTCATATTAAAAATTAAAAAGTAAACATAAGAACATTTAACATAAAATTACAAATAGATTACAAAATTAATATTGTGAATAATATTACCATTAATAAATGACAATATCATTTTCAATTGAAAAAACATATTTATCATTTATATGATTAGATGTTCATGGGAATAAATTTCTATAAGATAAATTTATAGTAATTAATATCTACATAATCATGGGAATAAAAATATTTAAAATTCATATTTCTAATGAAATGAATAAAAAAATTTATATTCTCAATGCAATAAATTATATTCATTACAATATGATATTATATATATCCACTTGATGTGTCTATGATATATTATTTTGGAGAGGTTGAAATGCTACAAATAATTGAAACACCTAACAAAATACGGATGCGTATATATTTTGAAATGAAATGAAAATATAAAATGAAATATTTCCCTTAAAATATAAGAAATAAATATTTATAAACCTATATTAATGGTGGGAATTTTTTTGAAATAGTTATTATAACCTGTATAAGTAGTGGTTTTGATATATTGTTTTTTCATTTTAATAACGCTTACTAAAAACAATCTTTGTTATTATTTTATTATTGCTATATTTTGGATGTTATATGATAAGGGTACAAAAATAATATATGTTAAATGTAATAGTGTTTAAACATTATGTAAAATTGATAGTTGAAATGTATTGTTTTAGAAAAAAACTTTTGTACAAAATGAATTAGTTGGTGGAAAAGAATATATATATATATATATATATTAAATTTTAGAAGAGTGAAAATTTAAAAAAGGAAATAATAAGGGATTGTGTTTGTGTTTAATTAAAATTACTTAAAGAAACTATAACCAAGATATTTATAGTAGTAAAAGTAATATCAAATGGCTAAAAAATAAAAACAATGAACCATAAGCTTACCAAACTAAAACTATAAAAATGGTTGAAAATGGTAAGTGGTGGTTTGGGAATCATAAAAAGACATACATAAAATAACTTAAAAGGAGAAATATTCCAACCACTTTGAAGATTATTGTAAAGAACTGGAAATTTAAAGGAAATTTATTTCATAAATACTTTGGAATTTTACGAGTCTGTGTTTTCTGACGGCACTTTATTCTGAGGCCCGGTGTGCCCAGAATCAATTTCTGATGTCTTGTTTGGGTACTTTATGTAAACGTATGTGCGATTTTTCTATCTTTTGAACCGAATCTCGGAACTGAAATTAGAGAGCACTGATGAACTCGTAGTTCCAGTTTTCTCTTAAGGGGACCTTTACCGTAGTTGCATTTTGTCGTATGTGGTAGTTGAAATTTGGGATTCATTAAGAATTAAATAAAATTGTAGTGTGACAATTTTTTTTAAGTAGAATTTATTTCCTCTAAAAGTTGGAGGTGGGGGCCACACCCCACCTAACATCCCATAGGAGAATATAACTGAGGGTGGTGGGGCCCACACGAGCCCCTAACTTATCACTTTCCCTCAACTCCCTTGAAAACCACATTTAACTCACCTCCTTAATTGTGACTCTTCACCTCTTTCTCTATCTCCCATAAATTATGCCAAAATGTTTTCATTTAATGATCAATTAATGAATTGAATTATCTACATTTTTTAATCTTTTTGAATTACATGGCAAGTTTATAATTATGGGGAATGCCTTATTATATTATTGTCTTGGAAATTAACCTTGGGAAAGCTTTGGAGAATTAGAGAGAACACCGTTCTTCAATGAAGAACAACTCTGACAAAGAATGCGAAGGAATTCTACATCGACTCTTTCCTTTAGACACACCCCAATGTCATCGGAATCGACATCCGTATTCTGCGATGCCCGACCTCTGCAACACTTGCCTTCTGTGACTCGTTGATGTGCTCCGCTCTTGAAACTGAGGAAGGGTGTTTGTATAATTTAATTCGAATAAATTATACCTTCTTTCTTATTGAATGAGAATGATTGTCTATGGCCGATTGATATAGCCTAACACAGTGGGTGTGTTCCAAACAAACACGGCCTGAAAACCCTACATTGTTTCTTGATTTTTAATTCGCAAAGGGAGGCAGTGGAGAATGGAGGCAGCGATGAGAAAAGCCGGCGGCCGTGCACCGGCCATGTGCGGAAGAACCACGGGCCGCAACCGCAGGCTGGTTGACGGAAGAAGAATCGGCCTGTCGTAGCTGGCCGGGCTGGTGGAACCGCGGTGCCCCACGGTGTCGTGTTGTGGAGAACCGCTTCCCGCACAGGGTGGGATACTCCACCGGAAAAACTGGCCGTCTTGATGGTCAGCCGAGCGGAAGGAGTTGTGTCGCTCATAGGCACCGCGACGGAGGGATCGCGGCCCAGAACTTTGGGCCGCTCACACCGGGAAGACCGATCGGCTTTGGTCGGCCAGATAGGAGGGTGGCGCCGCTCAGCGCTGCCAGTTAGACAAGTCAGGGGGCCGAACCCCCCGCACTGCCTCGACCAACTGTCCGAGCTGCGGCCAGCTGGGGGTCGCGTCGGTCGCGCCAGCCGCGGGCCGGCCCACGCCCAGTGGTGCAGGGCCGTGCCGGCTGTAGGTCAGGCCGTGCCAGCTGGGCCAAGCCTTTAATCATTAGGCTGGGCCGACCCCTTAGCTGGGTCAGACCTTCTGAGTCAGAACAGGCCGACCCGCTAGCCTACCGGGCATTTCGGGCCGGGCCCGATTCATTTAAACGTGAATAACATAAAGACCATGCGTCTGATCGATGCGTCGTCTGTGGCACTAGGACCGTTATGACGAGGTTGTACAATTTTCATAATCTAATTGAGTTTTGGATGACATAGAAATATGGCCGGGTTTGGAACGTTCATATTTACAACAAGGCCCTTAGAACGAAAATGCTAATAACTCTCAGAACGGGCGCCCGATGGACGCCCCATCTGTCGCGTTGGGTTTCTTTTGACGAGATGGATCTTTGGGATACATCAACTCTGTACTTCATGATAGTTGATGTATCGAACCTTTGGCTCGAGAAGTGGACCCTCTCAGAATCGATCGTGTTGTGTGCGGGAACCCTAGAGCTAGCTGCGACAGCGAAGACAACTGTACTGGAATCCTCTGTGGGTTCAGCAGCGACGGCAACTGTACTTGAATCCAATGTGGGTTCAGCAGCGACGAAAACTATACTGGAATCCTCCGAGGTTTCGGCAGCGACGAAAACTGTACTGGAATCCTCCGTGTGTTCGGTTGCGACGACAACTGTACTGGAATCCTCTGTGGGTTCGCCAGTGAAGACAACTGTACTGTAATCATCCGTGGGTTCAGCAGTGACGACAACTGTTCGGGAATCCTATGTGGATTCAGCAGTGACGACAACTGTACTAGAATCCTCTATGGGTTCGGCAGAGACGGTGAATCAGTGACTACATCTAATCATCTCTATCTCCATATGAAATATGTATACTTGGGTGAGTTGAGTCTTGACTTTCAATCATTATCATTGATGTGATTGACTTATTTCCTGTGTGGACTAGGTTGTGCATAGGCTCGAGAGTTGGAGCTTAATTGGATTGAAGACTTAGGTATATGTATGGGCATATACGTAAGTAGGGTTGGTTGATGCACTGTGTTTGTATCTTACTTCTTGTTTATCCTTATTGGATATTGTGAGACCTTGGGGATCTTAGGATCCCTACTGAGTATCTCTATACTCACCCCTGCACAGACTATTCCCACACTACGTTGTGTTGGATGTAGACGACGGACAATACTGATCGAGGTAAAGACTTGTAGATCTGGATAGTACCCATAGGTGGACCACTTGATGACACATACACAGAGAAGATGGATGGACCCGGGGTGCTGAGGAGACCATCTGTACCCAACCTTCATGTGGGATTCCCGGAGGATGACTCACTGGTTTCTGATTTACATTATTGAAGTTATACTATCTTTTCAGTTTTAATGTACTTACTGTTGGGCTGGTATTTCCATCCCCTTTTCTTTTCAGCACTTACTTTTGTATACAATATTTACTTAGCGTTTACTTAGGTTGCGTACTCTATTGTGTTTTTTTACTTTCATAAAGGCAATGAAATCCCTTTTTATTGGGATTTAAGACTTTGGTGCTATTCTCAAGCCCATGACCTATAGAAGGCGGGGTTGGGGTAGTCACGACACGGGCCCCGGGGAAGGGTCGTGACAAATTCGTATTAGAGGAGTCGGTTCTACCGTAGAACTAAGGACTCTGATTATTCTTTTTTGTGAAGAAATTGTGTTAAGAGTATTGATTGTGGTTATCAGTCCAGGGAGTCCAGTGTTGGTGCGGTGGCCGAAGTATCCATACACCAGGACCCTGACCTATGATTTCAAACTCGGTGCACAAAAAAATTATTGAATGTGTGTTTCCTTTGAAAAGTTTTCTTTGTGATTACATTGTTTCATCTCACCAGGTATGTTGTTTGACCATGGTGCACGTGTTTCTTTTTAGGATGGCCCCACTAAGGCAGTCAGCTAGGGTTCCGAGTTACGTTCGAGATGGTAGCTCACCGAGCGACAAGGCCTCTATGCAGGGCCCCATCAAAGCGGAGGTACTAGTGGCACCTCTACCCGCTGAAACACCGATACCACCAGCTCTAGCAGAAGAGAGTGCACACCGCCTGAGTGCGTTTCAAGAGTCCTAGCGATAGAGGGCTCCAATGTTTCGAGGCGAGATAGATTTTCAGACAGCCGGGTGCTGACTGGTGGTTGTAGCATGATTTTTCTACAATGTTGGGACTCCCACCAACTTGATGGTGTACCTAGCTATTAGTCTCTTTCAGGGAGCAGCAGAGAGGTGGGGGAGTCTGACGCTCTAGTTTTATTATGAGGATACTCTCACCTGGTGAGACTTCGAGGGTCTTTTCAGGGCGGATTTTGTACCAACGACTCTACAGTCAGTGTGGGCTCAGGAGGTACTGCTATATCAGCAGGGCTTTTCGACCGTAGTAGAGTCTTCTGCAGCCGGCAGTAGACAGATGAAACAAAAGTCCAAGTGGACTAGGCCATCAGGTGGGAGACCTCAGGATACAAGTTTTGTTGTGCGTGGAACATGAATTAGAGCCAGGCATACGAGGAGTAGGCACCACAATGCATGCAGCGAGCAGGGTCACTTGGCTCACGACTGCCCGACCTATCATGTAGATGAGCATCAGGTAGTAGGGGGACCTTTCAGGAAGAGGTAGAGGTTCGAACATGGAGGTCCGCCGGGAGTAGGCGGGCGTGGTAGAGGAGATGGTTGAGCATCAAGTAGACTAGAGCTGGACTAGCTCTAGAATTGGAGGCCTTGGTTTATGATGCATCTAGCTTCATTGATGTCATTGTTTTTTGAAACGTTGTGTCTTTGTACTTTGATCTGCAGTAATAAAAGACACTTGTTCTTGTGACGTTTTCTTCCCTGTCCTTTTTATGTGGTTGATACTGAGAGGTTCCAGTTAAAACCATTGACTTGACCCTCACTCTCGAGATACCTACTAGAGGAGAACCAGTGACCACACACTGCTTCCGACAGTGCGACACTACCCTTGGAGGTGAGAGTAACAGTTGGATCTCTTAGTAGTTGCGTCGAGGCCTTACGACATCGTCCAAGGCATGAAATAGTACCTTTCATGTCATGATTGATTTTATTAGTCATAGAATGTGGTTCATCCAGGGGATGAGACCCGATTTCTCTTTTCGGAAAAGGATAAATCTTAGCAACTCTTGTAGGACGTAAGCGAAAAAGGGAGTAGTCGAGTTATTTACAAATGGTTAGTCACACCCATAGTTCATTGAGCGAATGATTTACGGTTTACTCTAATATCAAAAGTCTTAGGTGTTCCTTCTCGTAGAAGGACTTGGACCTGAGACGGTGACACTGGATCGAGTTCCTCCAAAACTATGACTTAGAGATAATCTATAATCCTGGGAAGGGGAACATTATAGCTGATTCTCTCAGTAGGAGATCAGGCATGTAACTACTAGAGAGGCGACGAAATAGCTAGCCGTGTTGCAGACATCCTTTGTGGATATTGATGGAGCAGCCTTTTTTCAGTCTCTCATAGTCACTACTCCACTTCTTCAGTGAATTAGGGAGGCACAACATGGGGGCGTTGACTGTGAGATGTGACATGCTCAGATATCCCCAGGATAGGCACCTGACGGATTTCTAAAAGAGGGGAGCATGCCATCCTCATCAGAGGATATACCATGGTACCAGTTGCACTACTAGAGGTGGTGCTAAGGGAGTTCTACACTTCCCCTCTAGCGGTACATCTCGGAGTGGAGAAGATGTATAAGGACCTTCGATGACAACACTGGTGGCCAGGTATGGAGAAGGTTGTAGTTGAGTTCGTTTCACGATGCCTCACTTTTCAGCAAGTGAAGGCAGAGCACCAGATACTAGTACACTTGGTAAAACACTTAGAGGTCCCAGAGTGGAAGTGGGATGGGATATATATGAATTTCTTGATGGGGCTTCCACGTACATCCAGAGGACATGAATCTATCTGGGTGATCGTAGACTGACTCACCATGTTGTCCCACTTCCTACTGATTGTAGAGAAGGGCTCAGTAGAGAGCTTGGGATGCCTCTACATTCGGGAGATCGTACGACTTCATGGTGTACCATCGTCTATCATCTCCGATTGAGATACTCGTTTCACTTGCAGGCTATAGAAGGGGTTACTAGAGGCTTTTGGCACACAGATTCGCTTAAGCACCGCCTTCCATCCTCAGATGAACGGTTAGAATGAGAGGACCATTTAGACTCTCGAGGACATGCTCCGTGCATGTGTCCTCGACTTTGGTCATAGCTGGGAGGAACACCTACCCTTGGTGGAGTTTTCGTACAACAACATCTACCACTCCAACATCGGGATGTCCCCTTACGAGGCATTTTACGGCTAACCGTGCAGGTCACCTCTGTGGTGGACTGACCCTGGGGAGTCTGCACTTATAGGACCAGAGATGGTTCAGGCTACAACAGAGAAGGTACAGATCATCCAGGAGCGGATGAAGACTACACAGAGCAAACATAAGTCCTATGATGATAGGTGACATAGACCACTGGTGTTCGAGGATGGCGACCACGTGATCTTACGGGTCTCACCTCGATGAGGTCTAAAGTGATTTGGCCCGGGTGGAAAGTTATCTCCATGTTTCATCAGACCATTCCAGGTCCTCCGCATAGTAGGCAAGGTGGCTTACCGCCTGGCCCTTCTCCCTCAGTTGCACCGAGTGCATGAAGTCTTCCACGTATCTCAGCTGAGGAGATACGTGCACAACCCGTCCCACATCATCGACCACAAGGAGTTGGATATCGATGACGAGGTGACATTGATGGAAGTACTAGTGGAGATAGAGGATTGACATGAGCAGGTCCTATGTGGATTGTCAATTCCTCTGGTGCGCATTCACTGGCAGCATGAGAACCTTCAGAAGAGTACTTGGGAGCGGGAGGCTCAGATGCGATCTCAATACCCCAATTTGTTTCTCTAGTGTGTGTTGTAGCTTTACGGGGACGTAAAGCCCTGAGGTGGGAGTAATGTTAAGACCCGGAAATTCCAAGGAAAATTTTTTCTTAAATACTTTGGAATTTTATGAGTCTGTGATTTTTGACCACACTTTATTCCGAGGCACGGTTTTCCCGAAATCAATTTCTGATGTTTTTTCGGGTATGTTCAGTAAACATATGTGTGGTTTTTCTATCTTTCGAACCAAAGTTCGGAATTGAAATCTGAGAGCACTGATTAACTCGTAGAGCCAGTTTTCTATTAAGGGGACCTTTACAGTAGTTGTGTTTTGACATATGTGGTAGTTAAAATTTAGGGATTTCATAAGAATTAAATAAAACTATTGGGTGAAAATTTTATTTTAATTAAAAGTTATTTCCTCCAAATGTTGGAGTGGGGGCCACACCTCACCTAACATCCCATGGGAGGATATAAATACGGTTGGTGGGGGCCACACGAGACCCTAAACTACCACCTTCCCTCAAATCTGTTGAAACCCCCATTTAACTCCCCTCCTTAAGTGTGACTCTTCACCTCTTTCTCTCTCTCCCATAAATTTTTCCAACATGTTTTCAGTTAATGATCAATTAATGAATCGACTTCTCTAATATTTTGAATCTTTTTGAATTACATGGAAACTTTATAATTATGGGGAAAGCCTTATTATAATATTGGCTTGGAAATTATCCTTGGGAAAGCTCTGGAGAATTAGAGAGAACGTCGTTCTTCACCGAAGAACAACTCTGATGAAGAATGTGAATGACTTCTCCATCGAATCTTTCCTTCGGAAACACCCTAACGTCAATGGAATCAACGTCCGTGTTCTGCGTTGCCTGACTTCTGCGACGCTGGTCTTCCTTGACTCGTTGATGTGCTCTTCTCTTTAAATATAGGTAGGGTGTTTTTATAATTTAATTATTATAATTTATACCTTCATTCTTGTTGAATGATAATGATTGTCTATGGCTGATTGTTACAGCCTAACGCGGAGGGCACGGTCCAAACAAACACGACCCATCGACCCTATATTGTTTCTTGATTTTTAATTTGCAAAGGGAGGAGGTGGCGAGCAGATGTGGCGGGAGCGAAGGCGGCCGGTGCGTTCCGACCGCGTGGGGAAAAACCACGGCCCGCAACTACGGGCCTCCCAACTGAAGAAGAACCGGCCAGTCGTAGCCGGCCAGGTTGGGGGAACCACGGCGCCCCACAGCGCCGCGCTGCAGAGAACTGCAGCCCACACAGGGTGGGCCGCTCCAGCGGAAGAACTAGCCGGCTCGATGGCCGGCCGGGCGAAAGGAGCCACATCGCTCATAGGCGCTGCGGTGGAGGGATTGTTGTCCGCAACCACATGCCGCGTGCAATGGGTAGACCAGCTGGCTTCAGATGGTCAGATAGGAGGGCGGCCCCACTCGGTGCCGCCAGTTCAACAAGTCGGGCGACCGTGCCCCCCCGCCCCCACACCGGCTCGGCCAGCCGTGGGCCGCGCTAGCTAGGTCGGGCCATGCATCATCGGGCCGGGCTGACCCCTTAGCCAGGTCGGACCCGCTGAGTCAGAACGGGCCGACCCGTCATCCCACCGGGCTTGTCGGGCCGGACCCGATTCACTAAAACATGAATAACATAAAGACCGTGCGTTAGATCGACGCGCCCTCTATGGCACTGGGACCCTTACAACGAGGCGTTACTATTGCGATACATTAAGTGAGTTTTGGATGAATTCAGAAAATGGCCGGGTTTGGAACGCGCATATTTCCAACTGGGCCCCCTAGATCAAAAATGCTATTAACTCTCAGACCGGGCGTCTGATTCACGCGCCGTCTGTTGAGTTGGGTTTCTTTTGACGAGGCGGAACATTGGGATACATCATATCTGGATTTCGTGATAGTTGATGTATCGAACCCTTGGCTCGAGGAGCAGACCATCCCGAAATCGAGCGTGCTGTGTGCGGGAACCCTAGACTTGGCTGTGACAGCGACGACAAGTGTACTGGAATGCTCCATGGGTTCGGAAGAGATGAAAATTGTACTTGAATCATCCGTGGGTTCGACAGCGAAGGAAACTGTATTGAAATACTACGTGGGTTCGGCAGCGACGACAACTGTACTGGAATCCTCCGTGGGTTCGGCAGTGACGACAACTATACTAGAATCCTCCCTGGCTTTGGAAGTGAAGACAACTGTACTAGAATCCTTCATGGGTTCGGCAACAACGAAAACCGTACTGGAATCCTCCGTGAGTTTAGCAGCGAGGAAAACTGTACTCGAATCCTTCGTGGGTTCGGTAGCGACGATGAATCCGTGACTACATCTGATAATCTCTATCTTTATACAAAAGATGTATACCAGTGTGAGGAGAATATTGAATTTCAATCATTATCATCAATGTGATTGACTTCGTTCCTCTGTGGACAGGGTTGTTCTTGGGCTCAAGAGTTGGAGCCAAACTGGATTGAAGACTTAGGTATATGTATGCGCATATACCTAATTAGGGTTGGTTGATGCACTGTGTTTGTATCTTGCTTCTTGTTTATCCTTAGTGGATATTGTGAGACCTTAGGGATCTCAGGGTCCCTACTTAGTATCGTTATACTCACCCATGCACGGGCTATGCCCACACTACATTGTGTTGGATGTAGACGACGGACAACACTGATCGAGGTAGAGACTTGTACAGCTGGACTGTACCCGAAGGTGGACCACATGACGAGATGTACACAGAGCAGACAGATGGACCCAAACTACTAAGGAGACCATCTATACCCACCCTTCATTTGGGATTCCCGGAGGACAACACAGTGGTTGTTGATTTAATTTATTGCAGTTGTAATAGCTTTTCAGTTGCACTGTACTTACTGTTGGTCATGTATTTCCGGCCCATTTTCCTTTCAACACTTACTTTTGTATATAATATATACTTAGTGTTTACTTCAGTTGTGTACTCTGTTGCATTTTTTTAGTTTCATAAAGGCAATGTCTTCCCTTTTTATCCGGATTTATGCCTTTGGTGCTAGTCTCCAGCCCCTGAGTACAGAAGGCGGGCTTGGGGTAGTCACGACAAGGGCCCCAAGGATGGGTTGTGACAAATATCCTCATTGAAATGAGGATATCGAGGGGGATAATGTTATCATTTCTCATATGTATTTCACTCATATGTGAACACTTATGGTATTGTATTTCCCACTAACCTTTATATTTTATCAAGTTAAAATAATAAAATATAATGAATGTAATTAATTTGTAATAATTTAAAATAATAACAATGAGAAATTTTTATTTCTTTAGAAGGGGAATCAATGAAGCGTAGAGTAGTTAGCTCTCACTGTTCTACAAATTGGGTTGATATTGAAATGAATGACTAACCTTTCACTACTATAGGTTATTTATACATGATTGAAAATGAATAATAATGAGAAATAGATTATAATTACATTTTATCAATCATGTATAGTTTTTAAGATCTGAATTATTAATTAATTCGCATACCCTAAAAATTTATTTCTAATATTCATATCACTACTGGAAAATATCCTCATACCCACGGTTTAAGGAAAAACCGTTGGTATAGGGGTGCCCTATACCCATGGTTTCGGAAAACCGTTGGTATTTATATAGAGTGGGAACCTATACCCACGGTTTTCCAAAACCGTGGGTATTGGACACCTATACCCACGATTTTCCACAATACCGTGGGGATAGAGTTTTTTCGAAGGCCTATTCCCATGATTTTGTAAAACCGTGGGTATAGGTGTTTATTCCTAGGCCTATCCCCATGGTTTTGACAAAACCTTGGGCATAAAAAAAATTGAAGGCATATACCCATGGTTTTTAAAATGGTGGGGATAGCCTTACCAAATTAAGTTGACAAATAAAATGTGCGGGAAATGAAAATTTTTTGGCGATTAATATATTTATGTTCATGGAATTATATAAGAATATTAGTTCGGAGGCTTAGTTGGTTAAGAATTTCATATTGGTTCCATCCGTCGCGGTATCAAATCCAGCCAGAGAAATATTTTTGAATAAAGAGAAATGTATTAATATATTAAAATAAATGCAGTTATATATTTTCATGATTGGTGCAGACTCGTTGGTTAAGCGTCGTATGGTTGTTCAGCCAACGCGGTTTCGAAACCCACCGTGCATTTTTTTCCTAATACAGTCAGAGATTCATATGTATGTAAAATTTTAAATATATATCAATATATACGGCGTAGCTGAATTGGTGAGAAGTGTTGATCGTCAGGTTTAGATTGCGGGTGGCAGCGGGTTCAATTCCAGGCTACCCCATTTTTTCACTATTTTTTCCCACGGTTTTAAAACCGTGGGTACAATACTTTGATAGTTTGGATAATTCATTGACATGGTGGAAACAAAAATGGCCATGGTTCCCTAAAATGTGGGTATAGCCTATACCCACAGTTTTGGGGTTTATACCCATGGTTTTGAACCGTGGGTATATGATCATTTTCCAGTAGTGTATAATAGAAAAATAAAAACTAGATTCTAACATAATAGTATCATATTCTAAAACATATTAACATAAATTGGAAAAACGTAGATTGAATAAGTAATAGTAATAGTGAAAAGAAACAAATATTTGTGAAGAGAGCCCACTAAAAGTAAATATAACAATATAAAATTATATAAAATATATTTAAAAAATAATTATGCATGGATGCTCATGATATTCTATATAGCTCTCATGAAACTCATGGAGATAAAATCAATTCCTATTAGTTTTTTAGAATCATCTTGTAAAAAATAAAATAAAATAAATAATTGAATAAAAAAATTAATGAATTTAAACCAAATCCAAAATATAAATAGTGTATATCTTGGAAATATTATATTTTGATTACTGTTTGTAATGAACTGAATCAACATGGTGAACCTATATTTTTTGAGAGTATAAATTATTTTGTGAGTGAAACAATGTGGAAAAATTATAAGTAATGAATTATATAAAAAATATATCATGTGGTAATTTTCAATGAGTTAATTAAGAATTCATTTTGGAATTAATAAATTGTAGCTACTGATTAAATATCTAAATACACATACAGTGTTATAAAAAATTTAATATGACAAAAAATACAGTGTCTTGAATTTTGAGATCAGGAATAGTCGAATACAAAACCAAATTTAGAGGATGGACCAATGTTGTTGTTGATTTGTTGGGTAGGGGCAGTTGAAAAATAATTGAAAAATATGGGTCATGTGAAAATTTGAAAATATAAATTTCATAGTAAGAACCGTCTTGTTAGGGGTTTTGAATATATAAATATAAACATATATAGAAAACAAATCTTATATAGATGAGGAATATCTAAAATTTAGAAAAGATGTGATGACCAATTTATTCATTCAATACATGAAATTTAATATCTAATTGAGAAGAATGATCTATATTAAATGAGAAAGAAGTGCGAAAATGGTTATAGTTAGGTTTATTTACAAATGAGGAGGCATTCATCATGGGATCAGTGGAAATAAATAGTAAGGAAGAAAATAATGAAACTAGATCCATGTTTTAGGTTTCAAATGTCAAAAGTGGAATAAGGGATAGAAGATTCCATCAACATATGGGGGTGGAATAATGAAATTGGGAAAAATGAAATATTTGTTATATAATAAATTAGTTGGTGGAAATTTAATTATATATTAAATATGAGAATAGTGAAACTTAAAAAATAGTAATAGTTATACAAATGAAACTTTAACGGAAGGTATTTATATAGAAAAATAATTTTTACAAACATCTATAAACATTAAATTGATATTAGAAAATGAAATATCAGATCACAAGGAAATAAAAACAATGAACCATAATCTTACCAAAATGAAACTATCTCAATAGTTGAAAAGGGTAATTGGTTGTGGGCATCATTAAATTACATTCATGAAATAAAAACAATGGAGAAATTTTCTAACCGATGTTTAAAATTTCATCCTTTAAATTATGATATTCAGGGGAATAATGTGACTTTCTATCATCTACCTTTCACTCATCAGTGAATGATTCATGTATTATCTTCCTCACAACAATTAATTTTCAGTCATGTTCATGAAATAAATTCTAATGTTTTTAAGCAATTTATAATAATTAAAAATAATAAGAATGATATATTTTTAATCCATGATACGTGGAAACCATAAAATATAGAAATTCCACCTATTATTAGCCTTTTGAACATGGTTGATAATGAATAGAATGTACAGATTATCACTAATACAAGAGATTGTGAACATGATTGTCAACAAAGTATAATGTAAAAGTGAGTAGCTTTCCTTTTTCTCTATCCATTATAGTTTTTTTGGATCAGGATTGTTAAATATTTCACATGCCCATAAAAATGATTTATTATATTCATTTAATATAAAAATAATACACATATAGTAACATGATAGTACCATTTTTGAAAACATGATAACACAGTTTGGAAACACATACAATGGATATAACTTACTAACAATGAATAGAAAATAATATTATTAAAATGTGAACACTAACTAATAATATATACACATAACATTATATGAATATTTTTAAAATATAAAGAATGAGGTATCAATACTCGTGATTTTTTATTAAAATCTCATGATACTCATTGATCTATAACATATTTTCATGATTCTTTTGTAATACTCATTTAAAACATACAAATAAAATTTATTTAAGAAAAATTCAAATTAATGTTGTTGAAAAAAATCAAAATATTAACAGTGTATGTCATAGAATATTTTTAGATGTATTATAGTTCATATAGAAATGATGCCATTGAAAGAACCTATATTTTACGTGACCATATTAATGATTTTATGAATGAATTAGAAATTAGAAAATTATGTGTAATGAAAATATATAAAAAAAATTCTAGAAGAAATTATCATAGAGTTAATTAAAAATAATATTTGGAATAAAAAACTATATCTATTGGTAAAATTAACGAATACATTTATGAATTTATAAGAAACATGAACAAGTAAAAAAAATATAATGTAATGAAATATAATATCAGAAATTTTTTAATAAAATTTGGTAGTGTACAAATAAATGTTATTGTTTATCTTCTATGGAGTCAAAAAATAGATGAAGAATATCAGTTGGATTAGTATTTGAAAATTGAAATTTCATAGTTAGCACCTTGGTAGTTAGGGTTTGTGGATTATAAAATCTAAAGAAATTTTACCTTAATAGAAGTGGAATATCTGAATGTTGGAGATGATGTGATGAGTCAGGTTGCGATGACCAAAATATTTTTTTCAAACTTCCAATGTAACGTGTGAATTTAAAGAAGGATCTCAATATAAGGAGAAGAAATAGAAAAATGGGGAAGACCAGGATTATTCAAAGACAATTATTAATGCATAATGGGATCAATGGGGAACAAACTATAAGGTAGGAAATGATTAGAGTGGATATGAGATTCCCAGTTTTGAAAGAAAAAATATGAATAAAGATATAGTATGTCATCGGTACATGGGAACATAATGAAGAAATTAGTAATTGGGAAAACCAATATAGAGAGGGGAGGAAGGTAAAAATGGATTAGGGGATAGAGAGAGAGATGGGTGATTAAGGTGAGTGGGGAGACCAATGGGCTAAACATGGAAGAGAGTTATGGATAGGGAGACAAGGGTGTTGAGGGAGTGGAGGGAGCTTGATTAAAATGGATGGTTGGTGTGGAAGTGAATAAAGAGGAAGGGTGATGAGAAGCATGTGATGATGATAATTAGAGATAATATATGTTTGATTAAAAGAAGAAAAATTATTCAATAGTTTATTTCCTAGAAATCTACCATCATTTGTAAAAATAAGTAATTTATTTGTAATGTAACATAAAACATCAAGAAAAATTGATTTGAACATATCTAGTTATCTACTAGTGATTTTTTCTTGAAATATTGTGTCCTAGAAATGGTTATGTAAAATAATTACTCAAGAAATAATTATAAAACATTTTGGAACAACCTACTAACTAATAATAAAATTAATTTAAATGTTATATGTCATTTCATATTTTAATTTTGAAGAATCTCATCTTAAAAATTTTGTATAGAATTAATAAACTATTAGAGAGAGAGAGAATGAAAACTAATTAATAAAAGACCATATATCTAACATATTTCTATAAAAATACTATTTAGAATTTATAATAAATAAAAAATAAAATAGAAAAAAATAAAATGATAAAAAAAGAAGAAAAAATAAATGACCGAAAAATAAAAAATGACATATTAAATGATAAAGAATGACATACCATTTGGTCTGTAAGAATTAATTCCATGTTTTTTCTTAGAATATTTATGACTCCATGAACCACACATGATATACTTTAAGCTATATCTTCAATAGATCATCATAATCCAAGGTTCTGTCATGATTTTATGTAAAGGAACATTGCACATCATAAAAACAAAAAATAAATAATGAACTAAAAGTTAATGTTATAAATACATGGAATAACAATACCATCCTAATTTAGTGTTAATAAATTATAAATAATTAATATTTATTTTAATTCCTATATTTGGGATATAATTTTATAGCTAGATAAGGTTAGTGAAATTCTATTCAAAAAATTATATTATTTTTTCATGAAGATTGTATTCATCCAATATATTTTGTAGTTTTTCTAAACATATAATGAAATTAAAAAAGAACAAGAAATATTTTAAAATGAACGTTTATTTTTGATCTAATATTTTTTATAAGTATAAGTAGTTCAAATATAAAAATTATTACATTTTGATCAAATGCGACAATTTGAGAGGTGGGAATAAATAAAATAACACAATTAAGAAAGCCATACTATTTCTTATATCCGACATCTACATTCCACTAAACTGATTCCCTATGATGGTTTGGTAAAAGGCCTCAGGAATGTGTCCCCATATTCCAGAGGATTCTGATTGTCAACGAGGGCCTAGGGAATAATAATGGAGACATTATGACCTCATATATGAGTAATAAAACACCACTAATTACCATGTAATAATGACATGATTAATAGTTAGAGTTCAGAGGCAATATCGAAAATGGACAAGAAGCATGATATGTTAATAATTCAAAGTATATAAAAGTCCAAACATCAAACTCATGGATAAAATAAAAGTGTCAAACTAGGCTGACCATCCAATAAGGATTAATAAAAATTTACTTAAATAAATATACATAGATCTAGTTCTAACTCTGAGCCAGACCACATATCTAATGTCCTCAACCAAATTTGAGCAATTTGGTTTGACTAGTGCTAGGACTCAGCCAACCCTATGCATGAAACCATGTAGACATATTCTATGTAGCCTAGTCCAATTATTGAGAATAAAAAAGTTATCTACTAATCAATATTATAATGACAATAATAGGTTGTACTAAAAATAACAAAATTAAATGTCATATTAAAAGTTCCCATGGAATATTCCCATCATATTAGAGACACAACTAGAAAAAATATATAAATAATTTAAGTGAACCACATTCGATCCCTAGGTCCATGGTCTTGGTCAACTTGGAATGTTTTCTTCATGTATATATATATTTGAAAAAATATATCCATACATAAATATGTATATAGAAGTGTATGGTTAAAAAATAAAAACCATAAATAGCAGTTGATCCATGGGTCCATAATCCTGACCAATTGGAAATCCCTTGAGAAGAGTATTGTGTTAGATATTGTACCACTAAAGCCATGTATAACTATTGTCTCCCCTAGGTATAAAACAATAATTGAAAATACAAACTTCGGCCATCACTGGAAATTTATTTGGGAAAGATACATCACTATTTAGGGATACATGTCGTAACCATGGGTTCACCCATACCCTCCTCCAATCATGATAATGTATGTTATCATACATGGATAGAAAATACTATAAATAGTCACTGAGCTGGACTTCAAGACACTCACTCTAGTTAAATCATATTGGATATCTAATCCCTAGGACCTGGTCTATAGGTTGTCATGACCTTTCAGATCAGATAATCTTCAAGGCCAAGACCCATAGGTGATGTATAAGGTGAGATCACTATGGATATGTCATTGATACACCAAGAGGTCTCTATTGTAAAATTACATGACCCGCATGAATCATGTATATGAGAGGTCATGCAAAACCATCCAAATAAGTAAGGATCATAAGGTTTTTCCCAAGTACAACATATGGTTAGGCTCATTATATAATCAGAACGAGGAGTGTGTAATCATTTTCCTTGCATTTATGTTAGAGGTTAGAGGGATCATCCAATAAATATAATAGTTATAGGAGAGCATGATCATCCTCATGATACAATAATTTAAGGAGATTAGATTCATTCTCATTTTATAGTATTTCTTATAGAAAGGAATCATCCTCAATAATAACCTAAAGGGATGGAAATATAATTGAAATATATATGTCTCATCATTAGATTCTAGGATTCATGTCTAGATATCCCACTATAATAAAAATCATGTAAAAAAGACCAGAAAAAATATTCCAAGGAGTATGTATAAAAATATCAATATAATAAAATAATGGCTTTGATGCTGATTTCTAGAAATGATTCTTTTGGCATCCAAATAGAATAAGTCAAATCATTTCGGGAGGAATGAAAACATACCATGAAGCTCCTCTGGTAATAATTACTATAACTACAATAAATGTGTGAAATTATATATTTATTTGATAGGGGGATGAATTCCAAAACCCAACTCTATTTCCTCACCCTCACAGGATTACAATTTCGACATGGGTTCTAATGTGACAACTACTATCATCTCTACAATAATTTTGACATACACACTCAGGGCCTCTGAATAATAAAGCACCCACTAGGTCCCAAAAGTAAAAAAGACAATGATTAATCTCACTCATTATATTCAGTTCCTACTAGTAAATAGACAAATCCAACTTGGTTTCTATACATCATCATGTAAGGATGGGATCCCTATTGGTATATTATAAGGAAAATAGAAGAGGCATACCATAGGAAACCCTTTTTCATGGACATTAACCTAGGTCAAGGATGAAACTAGGCCACATGAGTTCCTAGTGACCTTGTGTGTTCATCATGTATTGAATAAAAATTCTAGTTATTTTAAAAACATTTTGAAACAAACATGAATTGGAGGATTCACCTTGATGGGAAATATCATGCATTATCTTAAAATCATAAACATGCATAAATAAAAAAGGTATGGAATGAATGTACTCATACATTCATAAATCATTTAAAATTTTTAATAGAAATCGAGATCTTTATCTAATATTTCTAATGTATGTTCCATGATGCAGCAACTTCCACTCTCTTACCTAACACTATAACTCCCAAAAGCTGTCAAAATACATCAATTTCAAAATTAAAAAATTTATTAAAACTGAAATCAAAATTCATAACATGATATATATCATTCAAATGCATATTTAGTGGAAGTAATATGAGAAAACACTTGATGATGGTCTAATAGATACCTAGGTGATCAGTTTCAGGTTAATCCATAACTAAATGCATCAAAAGAACCACTCCAAAAATTAATTAAAAGAACCATTGCATTAAAAAATATACATTGTGAAATTCTTTGATTAAATAGAATGCAGTGAAGAAAAGATAAACTCTCTGGATGGAATCCTCCTAGTAAGATTAAAGACCCCAATTGAAAATTTTAATTATTCTATTCTCTAGTGGAATCTGATGATGAACACTAATTTTAAACTATCAGAATCAATAATGATGTAAGAAGAACAATGTAGAAGGAAATAATGTGGAAGATCATACTTATGGGATCTATTGAATCACACCCAAAACCTCTATGATTGGTGACTTATGGGGGGATAATAGAGGGTTTCATCCAAGATCTCCCGTTACACCTCATTATTTTTGAATAAATATCGGGGGACAAGCCCTGTGTTTGAGATTTTTTAATATCAAACCACAAATATTAAATCATGTGTAACATTTACAAATCATATAACAGTTCCACAATATGTAATAGAATGAAATAATTTATTCCTCGTGGAAGCCCCTTGATGTTACACATCATGATCCTATTAGGCTACACCCCATGTAACCATTATATGTATTGTAATTAATACACTATATGAAAAAATAAAAATAGCTCAACTACTCGTTCCCCTTTGGTGTTATACTAAACACTTGAGACATTCTCCAAATAATAAATCATGTATGAAAAGAGTAAATATATTTGTTCAAACACTCAGAACCTGATAAAAATATTTGGATCAAAGGCAGGCCCATCCACCAATGGAGAAAAATTCTAATTCTTTTGAAAATACAACCATATCCAAAGCATGAGATGTTACCACATCCACATATTAAAATGTATCATCACCTAAAATTATTAGAGAAACTATGGAAACATCACACGACCTACCTTGGTCAGGAATTCCCTCACAGACAGAAGCATTGCATCTCCAAACACATAACATTCTTTAAAACATTACCTAAAGCAATTGATAATTTAATCACTGAAACATGTTCCATTGCTCACATGAAAATTTGGAACATTTGAACGATCATATGTAGATCCCATACAACCCTAGACCTGATCATGTTATTTTCTTTTTCATTAACTAACCTATGATGCTCCCCACCCTATGTTTGAGGTTTCAACAACAAATTCGAATTCACTGTACTTCAACCATAGGAATTTCCCATAAAATCACATCATCAGTGTTCATAACTCTATGAATTTAATCACACACGAGGACACTACTCTTGGTTCCCATTATCATGCCACCACATGAAAATTGATACAATTTTGATCCAATACACATAGATCATCAAAACTTATTCTTGGATAAACACCCATGCACAGACCCTATATGAGTTCCTATTTAAACATACGACTAAAATTTCATGAGAAATTCAAGAGTGCATAGTTCCATTAAATCCATGTAATAAAAGAACCTGAACAATCGTGTAATGCCCAATCTCAAGATCACACTCCCCCACAATAAGAGAATCCTTGTTATTGTACTAGTTAAATGACTCCCAAACAAGATAACATATACCCCATCCATCTTCATACATACCCACATGTATGGATAAACTAATTCTTATCCCAAGAGTTTATGTAAATGGATCCCCCAATTCATTCCCACTTCTAGAGAATAGTTACCATGATGGTTATCAAAATTTGAATAGAACATAGTTCACCACCCTATAATGGCCAAAGATTTACTGTGAACAATCTTTTATACCTTTTAACTTCTGCTCAAGCACAACCTCAACAGGTTTCTCTCCCAAAAATGGAAAAAATTAGATATAGATCGGTGTATAAATGATGATCTATCTATGTAATCAAGATTATTTTCTGATATTTGGAATGATCACCTCTAAAATAAAAGTACATTAATATTCCATCGATAGTTATGTGTAAATCCTCAGATCCTCCCTCACATCTAAATTGGAAATACCTACCTTTAACCAACAACTAGAACCACATCTATTGACAATGCATGTCTATGTATAGATACACGTCAACAGTATCTTGAAAACTAATTTATTATATTTTATCCTCTATCATGGAGGGACCCTCACAATTTTACCACAACACCGAAGAAACCATTCCTACATAATTCCCAAGAAACCATCAATACTAATATTTCAAATTGAATCTCACAAATTTATTACTCAAATGGTACCACATTTAACAATAAAATACGTTTCTCACCCGATTCATTCTCCTGTGGGTCATCCATCACAGTGCTAATATAACTGTTCATCTCATTACATTAGTCTCATAATTTTGAATCTCCAAAAGAACATGTCTTCAAAATCAATCACCTCACCTCTGAAATGATATACTCCACAACAACCTACTACAAGATGTCATTAATTCCCTGCGAATCTACTTGTGCTTTAGGTAGTTTTTCAAATAGTTGAACCCTAGTCAGTAGAGATAGGTACCCTAATAGTCCTACCTATGTAAGAACATCTCCGAAAAAATCACCCAAGCTGCATTTTCAGAAACTAAATGTATAACTGTGCTTATATCTCAAAACCCAAGATCCTACCATGCATTAGTCTCAAAATGAGTGTACAACAAAGTTCAACTCTTTGAATGAAACAAAAAACCCAGGAAACCCTACTCATTTGATTACATTGATCAAACCGAATGTCGGACTACAAGTCTCTATATCACAACTATAGGTTTCTAGGTTTCCCTCATGGACCTACCAATCTAGTCTTACAATACGACTACTAGGTCTACCCAACTATACCTAGATATAAAACCATCCTAATGTAAGGAAAACTAAAAATATAAGGGGCATTACTACCAAGAATTATCCAACAAGGGCTCAAATTGTCCCCGAGAATCCTTATAATTAACATCTCCCTAGAGGCCATGATATCATTTCCTGAAAAATACTAAAATGACAGTCACTAGGTATCCATATATGGTAATACCCCATTGAGTTACATTTCACTATAAACATCATAGTACGTATCAATATCCTACTCAGTGGATACAAATAGAATCCCATAAGAAATAATAAAACCTCATAGAGGTTCATCTGGAAAAGACTAAATAGAATTTATTGACCTACTTGGGCTATTACCCTAATCACATCATTTGGTTAAGTATAATTTCACTCCAATCTATATAGGAAAACACTATATATTTTGTTACTGACACATTAAATAACCAATCATAAGAAAAAAAATCCGAACATTGTTCTACAACACTACGAACCATATGCCTTATCGACCTACTACGGTCACTGTAACTCCCATGTTTTAGAACTAAGTCATCAACCCCACCATTGAATGTCTCGCTATAGATGTAGCCATTCAAACATCTGAATAAGGTACATTAAAAAATCACCCTAATTGAGTATAATGCCACAAATACCATATATGGGAATACACCATTGATATTATTGTTGAATCTTTAGAAATTTTTCCTTAAATTGTAATAATTACATAATACAATACCTATGACATGTGATCCTACAATCCAAATATGATGCATGATATTCCACATTCCTTTCACATCCAAGAGATAATAATTCATCACTAGCATCTTATAAACTGACCAATATCTAGAAATCCATAAATTTACCATCACCAATGGTCGTGATCCACAAATCTATAATAAATCACAATTTCCACTAAATATATTCATTACTAAAAGTGGAAATAATATATAACTTAATATCATAGATAAGAACAATAATCCCAGATCTCTAGTAACAGGTACATCGTACTGGAATATATTTTAATGATGCACCCATCTAGTATCCATCATAGGTTCAGAAATAGTCATAATACTCTCATATACCATATCCAAAATAGTAATGAAATAAGAAAGGAAATTAATATGATACCATATTGCAACTTACCGAAATTGATGCCACTATAAACATTCTACGAGATGATTTTCCACAAGAACTGTAGAGTGAATCCCAATAATATAGAGGCTTCTTACTATCAATGAGTCCCACAGTATGATCATTTCAAGAGTATTCCCTCATATTATAGTAGGTAAATATTAGAATTAGATAATTAAAAACAATAGAAGTAACAATCCTAGAGTGGAATCATTAAGAAAAAATAAAACATAATCTTTCTAGGATTGAAGTTGAAATTATATAAAATCCTTAAAGACCATGTCATCCATAAAATATTGATCACCGGTAGGGCCGAACTTACAAGGATTAAGAAAATGGGGAAAAATATATGTAAATGTATATTCCAGTAAATTATATCCAAACAACATTCTATATCCCCTCATACATATCTATCAATCATATGTAATCAAACTCAGGCCTCAGTACACCATGTCCTTATAAACAAGTGAAATTATGATTGGTTACCATGATTCCTTTGTGTCCCATGCAGGGTGTGTGTAAAAAACTCTGAAGGGAACCACCAATGTGGCCCTATACACATGAAGTAATATAAAGTGTATGTAAAAGTGTCCAACCAATATAGATAGTAAGGATAATAATGATAACTATGAGAAATAAAAAAAATACATTTCATATAATACATGCCTAAGGAAAGCACTCAACATAGACGAGACACAATTGGAAAAGACAAACAAATAAATCAAGTGATCAATAGTCATTCGCTATGTTTATGATCCTAGTGAACTAAGAAAGGTGTTCTCACATAAATCTATATTTATATATATTTTTTATATTCTTATATATATATATATATGTATATACAAGAGTATGGTAAATAAATAACATCAAAACAATATAGTCAATACTTGGGTATGTAATTATGACCTTTTGGACATCATGTGGAAAGGGGATTGAGCTAGATGTCTTACTACTCAAGACATGTAATATTAAGTTGACCTATGGGGACTTAATATCGATAGAAAATGCATGAGTTCTCTAGAAAATGAATTGTCTCTAAGAAGAATATGTCACTATAGGGGAATACATGTCATAAATTTGGGTTCAACTGTACATGCCTATACTCACTATAAAAGGATATCTTATACTAAAGGATCATCCTATAAATTTTCCTAGAGACAGATTTCATGCCACTCATGCCATGTAAATTATATGAAATGACTGAGACCTAGTTTTAGATCCATAGGTGGTCAAAACATTTTAGCTTCGATAACACCTAAGGGTTTCACTATAAGGTGATGTATAATAAGACCTTTCTAGTGAAATTCTATTACCACCCCTCGAGGTCCCTAATGTGAAACATCATGACAAACATCAATCATGGTTGTGGGATGCCATACCAAACAAACCTGATAAGTATGTATTATAAGTTAGTTTATAGGAAGAATATTTTGCTATTCTAAATTATTAATTAGATTAAGGAGATTAAAATACTCCTCCAATTTCAGAAAGATTATAGTTAGGTCATCATAAGAATATAAAAATACAATGAGAGATTAATCATCCACACCACATAATAATTCTAGGAGATAATAATCATCCTCATCTTCTATTAATTCTAGGGGAGTAGTATCAACCACATAAGAACCTAAATGGGATGAGAATATCATCCAAACATATACAACTCATAACCAAATCCTTGTAAGAATAAATGTGTATCCGAATAAAATAAAAATCATGTAAATACTCTAAGAAACCAGATTCTAAGGAGTACATTAGGAAATCAAAATAGAATAATCAAAAGGCTCAAAATCAGGATTTGAGGATATATATATATATATGTGAATCATAGTAAAACATGCAACCTCAGGTTAGGCATAATGACAATTAACTAAGAATATCCTAAGATAATCATCACTGTAACCATAATAAACAAGTGAAAATATAAATAAAATATTGAGGGTGGCCAAAGAAAACAAACCAACACTACCACCTCAACCTCAAAAGATTAAAAACTCATAATTTCATTTATGGTGGCACCAAATTCCATCTCTTCCACAAACATGTCATACTATCTCTGGGTCGATCAATGTTGTGGTACCTACTAGGTCCCCTATGAAAAAATGTTTAAGATTCTCCTCATCCCGATCCTCATGGTGTACTAGTAAATAGAATCAACCTTCTTATGTCCTCTAAGCCAGTATATAAAAATTAATCCTTCTTGGGATCAATGAAGGAAATAAGAATAAGCATCACATATGGGACCTTTAGGAATATTATTATCCATAATATGAGGTTGAAAATAGAACACATGTTTTATTAGTGACCCTAATAATTAAAACTATACGAAATAAATATTACATTTAATTAAATATTTTATTATGATGAATTTATATTAGGGGAATCACCCTTAGGGGAATCCCCAAGAATACTCATAATATAGTAAACATTCATAAAAAAAGACGATTTGTATGATATACCAGCTACCATTACGAAGCATTGACAATTTATATACATACATCAACTGCTTAATCATAGTTCTCTGATGTTTGAGCTAAGACACAATAGAATCCAAGATCATTCCTAATAGTTGATTGATCAATAAGAATCCAAAAAATCTGTCACATTATCAAAAAAATTTAATGAAAAAATAAAATGAAAAGGAATGACATATGATATCTCATATAGCACCTATCACTCAAAGGGAATCTGAAAAACCATGAGTATATGGTCTACTGGATAGTCCCATTACAATTTCTGTAAAAATACCTAACCAAACAAGTCTAAAAAACAAAAAAATGAATTAAAAGAATAGGGGATTATAAAATCACCATTATAACATAGCTTGATGAAACAGAGTGTATAGAACTATCAACAGACTCTCAAGACAACCACTTCTTATGTAGACAACATTACCAAACCAAAATGGTCAATTCCACCTTCATTTGGTGGAATCTGACAAAGAACCCAAAATGGAAAATCTGAAACACAAGAATGAGGGGAGAGAAAAGTGTTATATAGAAGTCGAAGGAAGATCATATTTACCAACACCATCGAATCATACACAAAACATTTTGATCTATGTATAACAGATAGAAATGATAGGCGGGAGGTCGAGATCTCCCACCACACCTCTAATTTGGCCAATGAAAAAATGGGGTAGTATCCACCTATTCATTACTTTAGGAAATCCAAGCCTATATATTACAAGACGTGTAACTCAAGAACATTGAGTAACCATTTCACAATTTGTATCAAATACATGTCATGTATTCCATATGAAATCCTTCATTCTTGAACATTGTGAATCATCTGGATCAAACCCCTTAAAACCAAATCACACCGTTAAAATAATTCACAATGTGTAAAACTCAGAACAATAATTTTCATTTTCCTAGACGGACATTCCACATTCATTGTTTTCCTAAAACCTCAAGAAATACTATGAAACATAAGACACACCCATAAACACAACATACTAGTGTTCAAACACTAAAAACTATATTCTAATTTCTGTTTCACATGGTGGATCATCCTCAAATGAAGAAAAATTAAAATTCTCTCGGAAATCCAACCAAGTCAAAAACATGGGGCGTTAAACTATTTTCTCTTGAACTTGATAATTTTTATATAATAATTAGATAGATTCTTTTTCAACAAGAAAATTCGGCTGCAATGAATCCAATAAATTTTTGAAAATTGTTAATGAAAATAGATTTCATAAGGGAATTACTTAAAAGGGGAAAATAACATTAGAATTTATATTACTTAAAATTCAGGGCAAAGACGAAAATATATTAATGATGAAACGAGATAATGAAATTTAGAATTGATATTGTAGGGTGAAGATATAGGGGTGATATTTTTTCAAGATCAACTACTTTATAATCATAGAGAATCACTTTTCATGATTCCGAAATTAATTATCAGGGAAAAATAGAAAAGAGATTACGGTTTCAACACTAACATTTCAATATCTCGGTATAATTTTCTTACCCTTAAGTGACTGATAAGTATTTAAGGATATTATATGGGGAGTTTGAGACATGTAGATGGGAAAAATGAGGTTGAGGTGAAGAGGTGAGGGAGCTAAGGTAGTTGCATAGGCAGAGGAAGAGTTAGGGAGGCAGAGGAAGAAGTGGATGTGGGGAGGTAGAGACATGGAGGTGGTGACTAACAAACCATAATATATGAATGGATAAGTCATGTAGAGATTGAGTATTCAACATGGAGAGATGTCGGCAAATACGATAACAATGGGTGAAGAGGGGACCCTAATATAAATTGTTTTTATTTGCGAAGATATAAAAGAGAAAGGAAATTTGTGAAGATGGGAGTCTAATAAAAAAGAAGGAAATGGGGTGTGTGTGCACCAACACATATAATTAATCCAATTTATTTCAAATGAATTGTTGAAAATAATTAATATGAATCATAAATTTTCTGTTCATTCTAAAATATTAATATTACATTAAAATATTAATTTCAATATACTGCAGAACTATTATGAATTATTGATATCATAATTAACCTAACAAAAAAACTTAATAATTATCTTATTTGATAATATCAACATTATATATCAAGTCTGAAACATATAAATATTATAAAATATATATAATTTATTCTCTATTTAATTATTTTTTGTTTATTCATATTGTATTTTGAAATATATTATTCATGGTCTGTAATGCTTCCTAGAACAACTGAACCATGATATACTAATTTATCAATGCTTACCCATCATAATAATAGATTAACAAATTTACTTCATAAAATTTAATAATGATGGATCTAATACCATATCATTTTTAATTTTGATCTCATAGTCAATGAATAAATCCTAAGACTATGATATCCAATTAAAAATGAAATATTTTAAACAATGCCATCATGATGTATAATATCAATATATAACTGAATAACAATAAATTAATATGGATATAAGTGACTAATAACCTATAAAATTATTATAAAATTTCATATAATAAATTTCATTTTTACAATAGTAGTCAGAGATCATTAATGAATACATGTTCTTATAGTAAAGTGATTTCCCTCACTTTCTCTTTATTATTTCCAATATTCCATTAGATGTCATATATATATTTTATATAGAAAATATAATTATAAATTTAATCTAATACTATATGAATATTTAAGTTAATTTTTATTATTATCAATTATATTGATTCTTATTCCAACTATTTTAAAATAAGTTCTAGGATAACATATGAATGTGTGTCTTAATTCATTATGAATTCATTTATAGAATATTATTCATTTAGTTATTTAATATTTATTATTATTTTTTATTCCTTAAATATATTATACATTAACTTTCCTTATCCATTGTACCTATATTATTTGAATTCTTTAACTACATTTAGGCATCATATTCAGTTATTTGGGAAATATCCGATTATTGTAAATTATATCAAACATTTTATCTATATTATGAAGTTATCCTTGTTAGTGGAATAAGTTTCAATAGGATTATCACAATCAAATTCTTTTTGGGAATCAAAACTGATTTAAAAAAAATTATTATCTGTTAGGTGGGTTCATAATATACATCCCCTAATACATCTGGTGATAATTATGTCTAATGATATGGTATATGGGAGGAATGAGAAAATATTCTTGAATAATTATGTTTTTTTATTCTTATGTTCGTTGATTTATATATAAAATATATCTTATTTACATTACTTAATTTTTCTAAGGATTTGGTTTTTATCTATTGATTAATTTTTATGACCCTAATGATTCCCTAAACATAGTACCGATACAACACCCATTTTGTATGTTTAACAAATTATTAATATCTAAACATAGCATATACTTTAGATGTACAACCTAAGATTACTGTATCTATTTAGAATATTCTCAATATTAATAGGATGAATAAATTATATATTTGTAATTTTTATAATTATTTTGAAGATAAATTATTTATTATCGAATAAATCCACCAATCAACTATTCATTTTGGAAAACACAGTAGTCTAAACTGATTTTTAGTGATCAATATTAGATATATTTTTCATCAACTATGGTTTACATAATAATAAAATAAGAATAATAAAATTAGTTTTATTTATAAATGTAATTTTTTTCGTGACGTATTTTTTAGTGAATAATCCATGAAATTTTATTTTCTGAAAAATTAATTATATATCTTTATAAATATAGAGTATACTGGTATTTTTAATAAATACATAACCATTTATTCGTAAATGAGTGAACAAAAAAAATTTCATTTATAGATGAGTCTGAAGTATCATCGAGATTAAAAATTATGTCATAATCTATGAAATTTTTTCTTTGTGAATCAAATTTTGACTTTTTTGGAATCAATATCTCAATGGGCTGAGTAATAACATGCCTAAACAATTTATTATAATTATATATCTGATGCTACAAATTAATGTTTTTTACTTTTGTGGTTTTTTGATTAGCTGAAAATTATAAAATGTCTGGTTCGATGTTATAAAATTTTGAAACATAGAAGACTTCCTTAATAACATAGAAAATCATATCCTCTCGATGCATAGAATAAAATCAATATTTGTGGATGTTAGTATAAGATTGATATGTTTTGAAGGATTTAAACAATATTGTATAATTTGTGTTCTATATTATTTTACCATGCTTTTTTTTTGGTTTATTATGATTCAATTTATGTACTCATTGGTTATGTGTAATAGTGTATGTGGAACATGATTCCTGATGTGAATATAAAGATCACAATATTCAATATAACGGCCAAAATGTACATTATGAATACTAAATTTGATATGTTTATATAAAAATAGACATAGTTATATGTTTTCATTAAACAGTTTCAATATGATGTCGATGATGTGGGCTAGGTAATATTAGTAATTTGAATCAGATATTATTAAACATTTTGAGAGTTATTCTCCATGGAAAATTATATCTAAAAATCTAAAAATTCCTTGTAATAAAGGAACACATAGATATAGGGATGACTATTGAATGATATGCTTTTATGAAATGAGTTATATTGAATAAATAGTATAATTATTATGTATATAGAGTGTTAGTGACCCACCATATGTTCCCAATAAAAATGATTCATAAAATGGATAAATATGAATTAAATCCTAAAAACAATAATTTTATCAAAGGGAATACCTAAATATATAATCCAAATGAATGTGTAATGGTGTGAAATTCTAAATCAGAGTGGGATGTTTTACTAACATTCTAGAATATGTGGCTTGAGATATTTTTATTTTTCCTTTTTTATATCATAAATCTATGAATATGTAATAAAAATGAAGTTATTTTGTATTAGTGGTGTGAAATGTTGAGGATTTTCTGTTATTATGTAGAGTGGGTCCTTATTTTATAATAAATTAATGTTCATATGTATTTTTTATTTGGTCTATTTCATAGGATGATTGTTCGATAGTGGAAGAAAAATAAAGATCAATGGAATTACCAGAAAGATTAAATTTCCAATGAAATTTAATTAAACTAACTATACATATATCTATAGTTTTACAAATAGATCACAATTTCTACCAATTCAGGGTCATGTGTTCATAAACATAGCTAAAATTTTCAATCGAACTAGATATCTATCATTGATTTATTTTTAAATTAAATTTTTATGTCATCCATATATAGAGCCGTCTTTGAAAATATCAACACACTATATATGGGGATAAATAATTTCAAAAAATAAATGAATAATCATTAATATTTTAAGAAATTATTGTCAAATGATATACTATGAGAATGTGAATTATGAATTAATATGGATTCCAAAACATAACACATATATATCTATCTGATAATGTCACAAATTAAAATTCTACAAATATGCATAAGAATGCATATAATAATTTATAAGGCCTTTAAAATATCGTTTAGGTTGGAATGTTATTTGAGAACAACAATGATCCTACTAAATATAGAGAAATATATTTTGATGATATATATATGTGAGTCATTTTTACAAATAGATGAATAACATCCATTATAATTTCATAATCAATCAAGTGTAAAATATTTTCAATATTATGTGAGATATCATTTTTGTAGAATGTTTTCTAGTATAATAGTTATAATTAGTTTTGTGAGAGATTTATTTTCTCTACACTGTACATTGGGTTATCCATGATATGGAGTTATATCAATGGTGTGAAATATAATTTAAAATTGATATAATAAATGGTCATGCTTAATAATGTTCTCGATATTTCAAATTGACACCTGTATAGGATTGTTTTATTCAAACTAAATAACTGATGAGATAGAAATACTAAATATCATAATGTTCATAGAGTAGATTCTAAAAATATATGATTTATAGGAGTATATTATTTAATTGTGTGATATTACACCATCAATTTTCCATAAATGGAATTAGTCAACAATATTAAAATGGAATGAGAGTTGAAAGAATGCTTGAATAATGGAATTTTTATTGGTCTTCAATTTATTTAAAAAGTATTGTTATCCGTATATACTGGACTTACTTATATTTGAAAATAAATTTTCATTGAAATAATTCATATCCTGTTTTCTAAAATTGTACTAATATTTTTTATTTTATATTTTTCATGAGTTAATTAATTTATTCATCATTTATAACCTATTTTGGTGTATCTAAATTATGTTAAAAATGTTCATTTTAAGAAACAAATAGAGAATATAATTATTTTTTATTTATACCATTGAAAAGAGAATATCCCATTATTATATTAAATTGGAATATTTGTATCATCTAAATTCTAATTATTTGAATTATTAATTTTTTAACCATTACTAGATGATTATTATGAAGTGTAAAGAAGTTATCTATACCTTTTCTTCTTTATTTTTCACATAGTGTTTCTAGTTAAAAGTCATTAGAATGAGTCGAGCGACAATGAGTTTTTGGGATTGATATATATATATATATACAGTTTAATCATTTTATTTGTTTTTATAATCTTTGTTGTTTTTCTAATAAATTTGTTATAATTATTATATTTACAAGACATGGAAGATGGATATCCCTATTGAATTAATCTATCCATTATTGATAATCAAATAAATATCTACCTATGAACAAATCATTACATAATTTTAATGAATGACTTTAAAAGAACCACTTTGATTGTTCTTTACCACTTTCTAATAAAATAGGTTGACTAGATTTTTAGGGATTTTTTAGATGCCTATGAATCCATATTGTCATAACTTTAGGGGACATATACATTCACGGAACCTAAGACACAATTTTATTATCAATATCTTCTAATTATCTTAGTGGGGATTCAATCTAGTTTTCATGTCATTTTTTGAACCCAATGATATATGATTGAACTTAATTTCCTACATAGCATTAGAAAACCAAAATAAACATTGATACATCATCAATATTTTATGATTATATTATTAATGTCATATAAAATATACAGGTTTACACAAGTCCAACCGTAGTGGAAAACATTGATCAATCATTTTAGTGTGACATAATTTCTCCACAAGTCTATATTTAATTTAAATTTCATTACCATAGTAAATATTGAAATTTATTATTATTGATGCTTTATGTTTCTATACATACAAGAAATCCAATTCAACGAGATAACAATAGTTCTATAAAATCCATAAAACGTTCAAGTGCATGTGGCTAACACATCATATAAATATTGTGTATAATAGTGTATAATACACATATGGAAATGGGAAAGGAATATTGAGGCCATAAATTCTTTATTAGACTCATAATAATGAGTAAACTGTATTAATGAATTCTATTTATAAATTTTAATAAAATAACTTTTTTATTATGGAATGTTTTTAGACATAATTTTTTTTCTAAAATACATTTTTTTATAAATATATTATAAATATAAAAAATAGCCCATAGAAATACTTTTACCTATTCTTATTATTTAACAGTTAATTTCTTTTTAAATTAATAATGGATTTTAATTGGCCATATTATATAATTTGGGTTTTGTCATATAGTGGTAATTAATTTGGTGAGAGTTGGATTATGATGTGAGGTATCACTAGGATCATTATTTGGTCTGGATGATAAAAATTAACTAATTTATTTAATAAGATAAGAATAACATCCTTGTATATATTTAATTTATTCCATGTCAATAGGTATGATTTCATTCTGGTTATATTCTGAATCCATTGAGAATAATAGGGTATCATTTATTATATTATTGGTATCAAATAATATAATTACCATTTAGTATTATGACATAGATCATCATAAAAATGGTTATGTGAAGAATGAAAACTTTTTCTATATTCCTGAAAGTCATATTGAATAATAATTTTAGTTTATAATGAATAAATGAAGGTTAATTATTCCATTTAAATCTTCATGACATTCTTATTGATAGTGTTAGTGGATAATGTCCATTCACATATATGTGAATGACTTGAGATAGGTCGCTAACCTCAAATGAATCAATCATATTCCCTATGTTCATTTTTGTCATTCAAATAAATATTATATTTCTAAAAAACGTAATTGTATTTGAGTAATTTCATTATCGGAGAAATCATATAAAATTGATTTGGTCCATTTGTATTGAATTTATCATTATTATGGGTATTTAATTTTATCATTATTACAGCTTTCTTGTGGAGATTTCATAAATGTTTGTTACATGATGTGATATTGATAGTCAAAATAATTTATTTGAAGAAGATGTGTTAAGGTTTTATCTTCCTGATATCAATACCATGTGGGATATACCCAAGAAGGGTAACATTTTGTCAATTCATAATTGGTATTTTTTATATTTGTACCCAAACCTAAATGTGATTATAAAAAAAATACATTCTATTGTATAAGAAAAAAATATAGAAACAAAAATATCAATTATAGTGATAATTCCATAAGAGAATAAAACATAGATTTCACCACCATAATAAAATCAAGGACAATTAAAAATGTGATTATGAATCATTATATAATAGAAAATAAGAGAAAAACCCACATAATTCAGAAAATAACTACATAATACTGACAGTTTTGTATATACTATAAATTTTATGCTACCATAAACCATTCAAAACATTCAATAATTTAACTGAGAATAATTACCATTTATGACATTACAGTAAAAACAATTGATTCCCAAATATTAATTTCTATGAGAAATAGTGAAAAAATATAAAGTTTATGAAACATAAAATAGATTAAATAATATAGTAAAATCATAAATTAATTCTTTAATCTCACCGAATAAATATTTAGTGGGTGTATCGACAATATATCTATAATAAATAATAATAATAATAGATGACCATGGTTTCTACAAGACTTAATGGAATTTATGTAATTTGTTGATATATTATAATTTTTTTTATTCTTAAAATATATAATGTTTTCAATGTCTGGGGATGTAACAAACCTACCAACATAACCTATAAAACTAGTACATGATCTAATCCACTGCTGACCAGAATAGTATTCTTGATAACCATGGTATAGAAACTAGAACCTGTGCAACAAGAAACAACCAGTGGGAATGATTTCTCCCAACATGAAATAATATACATGATATATTAATACTACAACATATAATTAGATAAAATATGTGAATTAATCCAATAAAATAAGTTGTATAGATTCAACCAGAAAGTAAAAATATAAAACTCAAATGTAAAAAAATCAAATTGGACAACATAAAAAGGAATAGAAACTCCATATTATTTTTTAGAAACATCCCACTATCTCATCACTAGATACCCATACCAAGCTAATAGAAACCTCACCACCCCCTACTATACCATTTTTTTAATTCATCAAATAAAAATTCATGTTTTACACACTTTCAATAATGTGGGTTGTGATTGAGATAAACAATCTCTTTATGTTGCCAAAATGATATCCATATCATATCTCTATTTAATAATCCTAATATGAAAAATTTTAGGAAAAAATGCATGATAAACAGTGAATAATGTTTAATATTAGAGAAAAGAAAATATTTCCCATTTTTTAATTATTTAAAACATAGGTAGTGAAATAATTGCAATTCATAATTTCCCTAAAACAATTACATTACAATAATTCATGTAAATCAAAGACAAAATAATAAATACCAATTAATAATGGTAAACATTCCGAAAATAAAAAAATGCCATGATTTCTAAAACACTAGAACCTTTTATAAGACTAGTGTGAACTCATGTACCTAGGACACCAGCCCTAGGGAATAGAGGAACACCTTATGAGTGAAACTCTCATGAATTTCAAGATCATGTCCCTTGAAAAAACAAAATATGATAAAAAGGAACACACTATGGGTTAACCCCCTGATGATAAAAGTAGAAAAGTCACAATACTACATATTCGACCTAAGTAGGCTTCCCATGGGATATAGTTATCAAATAATTTCAAAAGTACTTCTTTTCATTTAAAAATATTGTTTTAAACAACAAATTTTATCAAAAACATTCTTAGAAAACAACATTCGACATTCTATTTTACATTTAATTGAAAAAGCCTTATTAGTTATAAAAATAAGGGGAAAACTATATTTTATAAAAAATATATTTGCACACACAATTCAATAAATCATTACAAATAATATATAAATAATTTATAGACCAGGATAAATTCATGATTCATCCAATATAGGATATAGTTTGAACCTCAAACCTTAATCCCATGTCAAAAAACACCCACTATGGGATATAAAAAAATAATAATGAATAGAGAAACAATAAGAAGATTCCATATTAATTATTCCTTCATCTCATAATTTAATTACATAAATGAAATTTTCATATGAAAGGTAATATCAAAATATACATCAATAAACATGCATGTCGCTCCATAAAAAACATATAGAACGAAAGAGAAAGACAATATATGTATGAAAAATTTAAAGGATCAGTTAAAATTGAATCCCCTTAATTAGTTCCCATGATGACTGTGCATTCTAATACTTATTCTAAGATAAAAAAATCCATATTTAAGAGAGAATGGAACAATTTAGAAAGTCGAATAAACTAACAAAATTGGGGATCAATGCTCAAAAATGAGAAATCTAGAATCGTTGGAATCACGAAGAAAATCTTGGAAATGTATTAGGGTTTGAGGTAGGTGGATTCATAATGAATTTATTATGATTCATTCATTAATTTTATAAAAAAAGTATTGAATGATTCACAACGAGATTCGTTTATTAAAAGTGTGAATAATTAATTCATTGAGTAAATCCCTCATGATGCATGTATTCTGAAAAAGTAGTCTACTTAATTAAAATAAATATCTAGTGACAAAATAATGATGTTAATTTCATTCATAACCTGGTTTTTTATACTGAATATGTATTATCTCTTATTCTATGTGATTTATTCATGTTTAGAATCAACATCTTGAAATTAATTTTTTCTGTAGGGAACACCCTATAAAAACCCTATAGAAAAATCCCTATACATATCCAATTCCCTATATACCAAAAAATGTGCCAATATACCTTAATATAGAGTGTTATTTTTTCTGTGATGTTATATTCTCCCCAATATAGGAATTACCATCCCAGGAGGACAAAGGAAGAAGAATGATATAAAATAAGGTGAGGAAAGTTCACCCATAATAATGATTTTTGCTCCCTATTTTATGAGAATCAGATTAGTTCCACAATAATACATTGAATAATATAATATAATTCCCATTAAAGGAATTCATTTTATAATCATTTATCTTCATGGGATTCTCTACAATAGAATCATTTGGATCTAACTCAATCTCTTCCCAACCCACAACATGTCGAGGATCTAAATAGAATTTCTTGAGATGAAGTATTTGGAATACATCATAAAAAAATCAACTGAGTTGTACATGAAAAAATATATGAAACCATTCTAATACAATAAGTAACCTAAAATATTATAATTTTTCTTGGAGGTAACATTATATATTCCCAAATTACATTGTGACCCAACCAAGTAGACACTTTTAGGAAAACCCAGAACCCACCTAAAAAATTAATGTATGTTGTTAACGATATACGTGTTATTTAATTTGAATCTTAGCTGCAACCCAGGGTTGATTTATATCCAGAATTCTCATCGATGTATCCTAAATGTGACTTAGTCCCCCAAGAGGGGCATCAACAACCTCTTCCCAACAAATAGGTGACTGGTAAGGGATAGAAAACAATGCCTCAGAAGTTCCAATTCTTATCAATGATTGATATATATAAATATAAATATATATATATTATAATATGAAAACTAAAGAACTTCCATATGGATTTAAAATAATCCACCAAAATCCAAAATTAATACATGGTGCATATCCTTCTTGATTAGAATAGTATACTATATCTGACCAACCATCTATGGATGATATGTTTTAATCAACCTGAACTGAAGACATCACATACTCAAGTCAATTATAAAATATATATGTTACCATTGGATCCATATAAGATTAAATGTAAGAATGAATCCCATTTACCATAATAATCTCTTTAACATTTAGATTAACAAGGTCATCAACTTTAGTGTTGTCTAAGATTAGAATAAAATGAGTGTATTTGATTTCTTGGACAATCATTATCCAGATTGAGTGATTCCCATAGGGGGTCTATGGTAATCAACCAATTAAGTAAATTTATACCTCATCATATTTACAGATAGGAACCAAAATTGGATTATGTAGTCTATATGATATTTTGTGTTCTACCTATATTTTTTTGGCTAGTACAATAATGGTAATCATAATCATCATTTTTGTGCACCAAAATCATCCAGCATGCCCAACCCCCCCCCCACACACATTATAGTATTTCATTATAAAAGTTGTTTGAACTACCCATTATGGATTAAAAAGACAATCTAACACTTATTTCATCATATATAATGGAATTAAAAATTAAATCATGCATTAAAATATTCAATTATAAAGGCAGGAGAAAATATAAATAGTCACACCCCTATATATTTCTCCAGGATTCCATTAAACTCATAACCCTACTATTGACCCTCTATAATATTATTAATATGGATGATGATAACTAAAAATTGGTCAAATCAAAAATTGAATCATTCTTCTGAATGTATACATGAAATTGGGTTAAATACCCACTAGGTTTCACTATTCCTTCTATTATAATATATCTAGTGGTGGGACATTACTAATGAGAGAATCTAAGATGATATTGTTATAGTTTGGGCCCGAAAACCAACTAATGTGTACATTATGATAACATGTATTCATTATTTCAAAAATTAATGTACATCATATCCCATCAAGACTGTTCTTTAATGTAACATAGTATGTGAAAATTTCCTATGTGTAGGTGTCAATTTGAAAGGTCGAAGGAGTACCAGACTATTATTAAAACCAAATAGTTACAAGAAATTATTCATAGAATATATGTTCTATATTCTGATGAAATAATTTTAGGAAGACATATAGTTAATGCTATCATTGGTGAAGAATCAATGGTCTATGAGGAACGTTCTCATGGTGTAATCCCTTGGTAGTATATTGTGAAATATATTAAGATATCGAGGTCTTCCAGTAAAAAATGCACAATTATATTTGTTATTGGAAATTAATTTCTATGAAATTAGTTACTAATCTTTAGAAATTATGGTTATTATTAATTATTGTTATAATTCACATAATTTTATGTTTTGACGAAAAATGAGATGACATATTTTCATGTCGAGAAATGATATTTTGGGTGCATCAAAAATAATATTTCATTAATGAATAACGTGAGGAATTATTTTTCCCTTATACTATTCAATGGATGTCAATATCTGAGGTCATATGATGGATATTATATAGAATAATTTAAATCAATGGACATGGTATTTTATATGAGTTCATGATCCCTAAAAAATTCAATGAAAGGGACAATAAAAACATTGGTTAATGGAACCAGCATGAATCCATCTTGAATAGAGAAATAATAATTCAATTATTATATCACTTGGTAAGCTTCCACATGAGGAATCATATCATTGTGGAATTCTGTTCATTATCTATTGGTTCCTTGGAATTTTTCCAGATGCTAACCCCTAATTTTTGACTACTTCATTTAATTCCATTTAAAAATAGGCCTAGAGGTTCTTAAACTAAATCTGTCTAGAATCATTTTTAAATATTATATTATTTCATTTTTTAATAACTTCAATTAATATTATTCCCTATATTTTTTATTAACTATTACTTTTTTTAATATATTCCCCCACTAGTTATTCAAGAATATATTTTGTCAGTGTGATATTTAGTAACTATTTATTTATTTTTAGTTATTACAATATTAATTTATTTAATTTTCCATAAGGTAGGGATATTTATTTACTAAATAAATTTTCATTATTCAAGGAATGATAAATATAATGATGAAATGGTGGACCCTTCTTAATTTTTTGTGGGAAATAATATATATTGAATATTATTTTTTTAATTAATATTTAATTTAATTCACGAGTTTAGTGCATGTCATGAAATAATAATATTTTTGTTAAATACATTAAGGTCTATATGGATTATATAAATAATAAAGGTTTAATGTGAAATTTTAATTTTCAAAACCTAGTTGTATATAAACCCAATTATATTATATTATTAAAAGAGTCAATTCATTTGTGTTTTTTCACAATGCCATTCAAAGGGAATCTTCTAAAACCCTAGTGTGATACCTCTCCCGGAACGCTCCCAAGTACAAAGAATGATGTTCCTCCACCTTCCTCTATCTATTTTAGAGAGGGTAATGTGAATCCATTGGAAGTGATTCACATATGATTCAGAGGTAAATGACGTAAGTGGTACGATTTATCATGCTAGCATAAGGAAATTCATACGCCATCGTTAAGAGACTCATGGAACACATGTGGGTCACCTCTATATTGAATGTATTCCCAATTTATGCAATGAAATGATGGTATGGAATCATTACATTATTATATTAATCAATAATGAAAACATTTCTCATAATATAATTGATCAATTTCATTAATTAATGGTAAAAATAAGTGATAACCCTACACATTGTTTCTATAGTTTAAATCTCAAAATAATAATTGAACACGAATAAAATTAATATTTGGAATGAACCATCTAATTATTTTACTGATCCTGATACCTAAAAGTGGTAACATATGTTGTCACATAATTATTTATAAATATTTAATGGTCATATAATGAATTATTCATTTTTAATTAGTTTTCAATTTCTATTTATTCAATATTTAATCAAAAAAAATATATTTGTTTTCTTCCACCATGTTTCTCCTAAATATAACCAATTCTAGAAATTTTATTAATTAAATAAATTCTATCATACCATCTAGAGGTTCTGAGAAGTCTTACCAGATAAGAAAAGAGCATAAGCCTTATAAACCAAAGGTACACACTATGTATTATTGTTTAATGAACCAAGAATTAGTATATAATAAAAACATGTCATGTGCACTTATTAGATGATGTGAATTTAATTATACACCACATGCTAACTAGGATAACCGGGACAACTTTACTCCAGAGTACATGCTATGTAACTTCAGTCCAAGATATGTATTCCCTTAGTGTAATATGGGCCATGTATTCTTTTACACAACCTACATGACTAGTGGTCATGTTACTCGAATACCACATGTTGTGTATCCCATGTACATGTCACGTAATCCAACACTATTAATGGAATGAAAACACTCTGAGTCACTAAGAGTGTACCATAGATTGACTGTTTAAAGAACATATTCCAGGTAGCTCAACTGAACATGAAATGTACATTTAATGTATTTCACATAATTCAAAATAAATCTAATATACTTTGAAAACCTTATCAACATGTGTAATATGTGTTCATTCTATTTATATTACACACAATGTGATTGCGTATAAATATATATATATATTATTTTCCAAAAATTTCAGATCCACATAACATGTATAAGTCAAATTACAATTATAACTCTACATTCCCAGATGCATAACATGATATGTAAATACTATGTGTTTTGTATGGTCATTATACAAATATTAAACAATTGAAATTACATGTTATGTCCTATATTCCACATGTCATAAGGGAAAATAGTATGAATTTATATTACAATTTGTGTAGTTTAGATGGGTACTAACCATGCTTCCTCGGAGTTAAATTTTATACAATGTTAATTTAAAATAAATTTGTCTATTTTTTTTGAAATTATGATAGAAGTAAATCTCAAGGAAATTTGGATTGGAATTAAGATAAAAATAACTGATATATTTAAATAGATAATTAATCGATTCTAATATGATTTATCATAAATAAGAAATATTTTAATTGAATTGTAGTTTTATTTAAGATGTAATTTTTTTTATACAGGTGGATGACCATGATCTATGAACAGAACTTTCCCTTAGATTGGTTTCATTTAATTTATTAATTAAGTAAATTTTTGACATGTGTATCTTCTTTCCTCTCATTATGTAAGGTCATGAATTCCCATAATTTATTTTATGTATGCCTCATAACCAATACTTTGGTTCCCCACACCAGCATGTGACTAAAAGTATATGTAATCGATGGAAATCACAATATAGTGGGTTTGGTTAATGATTGTACATGAGGTTAAACAAATCCATGAGAGATAAAAAGGTGGACATGTGAAATTGGGTGAATTGAACCATAAATAGTTCAAGGTTTTCACCCTAGGTCAATGGTTAGATTATAATCCTCTAGATAAACTAACTATTAGTAATAGGGTTAGGATAATACCATTTAATCATTTTATTTTCATCAAAATTGACAGTTATCTCATTATGGATGTGATATCAAGATCACATTAATTATTGAATTAAAAATAATGCAAGATAGATCTAAAATAAAATTTCTTATACATAAATATTATATATAGCATGGTTAATCACTTAGATAAATCCATTTATTGTTAATATAAATGTAATAAAGATAATAATTTTAAATTTACCTATAAAATAATAAATCCCAAAAATATATATGTTATTTCTGTATATATGTACACTACATCAGATAAAATGGAACATTAGTTTATGTTCTTGGCCAGTAATGGATGGATTTCTTTCAATTACCAGGAAATTCTAACGTGATGGTTTGGGTTGAATTTCCATAATTAAGATAAGGGGTTGACATCCAATGAAGGAATTGGTGTAACTAAGAATAAAAGGGTGTGCAAATAAAATTTAAGGATTTCTTGATTGGGTAGTCCCCTCAAAAATTCAAGAAAATGTGAGTTACTATTGTCAGCACCTCGAATGCCTACCATAAAAACTAAAAATTACATTATCAACCAATGTATGGGTGCTGAGATGGGGAATATGGAACTTTTCATTATAATTTCAAAGAAATAATTTATTCATATGAAAATGGTGAGGTTTATTGGGTTTTGATAAAATATTGGGAGATTAATTAATGTAATTTTTTTTACTTGTATGAATTTTATCAGGAAAAGTACTAAATCAATTCTCATCTTATTTGTCATAAACTAAATAAAATTACTTTATAAATATCAATGAGATCCTTACATTATAAGGGCTACCTAATCATTGGCACAAATTTCCCATAATTTCGAAAGAAATTAAACACAATACTAAACCATGAATGGAAATGGTATATTCTGGAAGAACCTATTCTTAATTCACCTCATAATGTAGCTAGTGAGGAGGAGTAGAATCTCTCTATGAATCATTAGAGTGATTCTATATACATCCATTGTTTTAGGTTATTATCCTCGACCACTGATATTTTGAACAACATAAAGACATTGATGTGTATATCATGTTGTATAACCTTTAGGATATATATCAAGAGATTGGAAGACGAGAGAGATATGAGATCCCGAATAATTTGTTTACATATGATCTTAGTGCTTCTATTCTAGTTGGGCCTCTTTTAGTATATATTATTTGATACATTGACCATATAAACATATTTTAGACTAAATTCCATGTAGATCCACACAATGATATCATACTCTCCCCAATAACCTATACCATATCAGTTTAATTATAAATTACATCATGATATATAATGATAAGATACTTCAAGTTGTTCTGATTCTAATTCACCTGGAAGATAGGGATATGAGGTCAGATAAACCCACAGTACTTATGGTGAATATGAAACTAATGAAATATAAAGGGGTCTTAAGACTGGTAACATGTATAAGTCTCCCTAGAGATGTCCTTTAATGAAGAGGATGATCAAGAAGCAGGGAAAGGAAAATGATGCAGTATGTTTCGTGTGTAGTAAGAAAGGACAAAAAGATAAGAAGTTGACCCAAAATCAAGGTGAATATAATGGTTCATTCAATGTTGAATATTATATTTCAATATCTACACATTGAGAATTGAATACTACTTGTGGTTATCAAAAATATATCTAAATGTAGGGACCACATTGAATCAAAATGATTTATATACGAGAGGTGTGTTTACAAACTGCCAACTGTGTGAGGCAAGCCTACCATGTGAGTGGATACTAGCACCATTATTTTCCAATTTTAATGATATCTATTTAATACATATTTTTATGTATCAATTGTTTCCAAGAGCATAGATTTTGTATCATTCCTAAATGTATATGGTTTTATTTTCAGGTTTATTAATAATATTTGTTTCTTTCTTAAAAACAACACATATTATGGTATGGAACATTAAAATGATGGTAATTGTTTATTAAATTACTAAAACCATGTATTCGTAATAATTAATGAATCATGATTATATGACTTGTATGATAATAATCTATGAAATCACTATTTCATTTATATAATCTAGAAGAATTTAAGAAATATATTTCAAGATAGTTATTTAGACTCTAATGAGATAAAACCACTTGAAATATGTCATTCTTATTTACATGGAAAACTGACAAAATCACCATTCATTGGATATGGTTAAATGTAAATGAATCTTATAGGATTGGTGCACACTAATGTATATAGAACATATCCTATAGAATCTGTTAGTGAGAATTATTACTTCCTTAATTTTACCACTGCCATGATTAATTAGGAAAATGTTTACATAATGACGTATAAGTTTGCGTCCTTTGAGAAATATAATGAATTAAAAATTAAAGAAGTGAATAAATATGGAGTTAAGATAACAAAGATATGATTGGATCATGGTGGTGAGTTTCTCTACCAAAAGTTCATTGACATTATTTAAGAGTTTGTAATTTTACAACGACTCACTCCACCTTACACACCATAGTAGAATTGTGTTTGTGAATGTAAGAACCATACCCTGTTATACATTGTAAGGTTGATGGTGAGTCATGAAGTTCTTCCATTAATATTTTTGGGATATTCAATACCAAATGTCGAACATATATTAAATTGAGTAAAATTTAAATCAAAAAACCAAATTCTCTTTTAGTTATGGTGTATAATTTGAACTATTTTTTATATACTAATTTATGTTAACATAATTAAATTTTGAGGCGCTATAAGGTGATAAACTAGAACACAAGGGGAGAAAGTGTATCTTTATAGCATTTTATATGGAAAAATTTGATAATTTCAATATAGGCCCCCCAAAAGTATGTTAATGTCTATAGAAAATTCATCATAGTTGAGTAGGAGAGCATCCTCTAAATGGATAATAGGAGAAATATTGACATTTGATGAAGTTATAACTCATGATACATAGGATTTGGTATGTGAATAGATTCCCCATGTCCTAGAATTTTCCAATCATGTTGTTGAATTTTTAGTGTTTGAGATCAAATTAAAAATTATTTTTAAAAAATACACTTACTAAAATGGTGATGTAAATTGGTAGAATGGGATCAATCCCATGTTGAATATTGGTAGGTCGATAATCAATTGAACAAAAAACTTAGAAAGATTCATCACATTCAGTTTTTAGGTTTGGGTTTCATCTATGTTTATGTAGCTTGGAGTTTTATGGAATATATTTAAAGAAATGGATTAAGTACAATTTCAGATCTATTAAAAAAATATAATCCTATTTTTAAATTGTAATGGTCCTATGTCTTAGTCTTCAAAGTGGGGAAAATAATTTGGAAATTGGTTTTGGTCAAACTAGTTTGATCAACCCATGATTCAACTATCCCATGGTAAGGGTATAAATGTCATCATAAGTGAATATTATTGGCTCCAATATTTAATAAATCACAAGAAAATTATCATTGTTCTAATAATCTCTATTTAGGTTAGTTTTGGTCAATCACACTTCACAGGGTCAAGGATGTGTGAAAGAACGTGATAATAAATTATTATCAACCTAATTACTATCCATAAGGAAACCAATGTTCAATAAAAATATTAATTATGTTTGAAAACACTCCTACTACCTACCCATAACCCTATATACATTATCCTCACATGGTGGTGATAATCAAATTCTTGGAGATGTCAAGAACTCTGTGCATAATAAAAAATAAATTACAAAATAGATAATCCAAGATTAAACAAATAAGAATAAATATAAAAAAATAGAATCAATGAAAATATAACTAGGAACAAACTTTTCATGATGAAAAAATGAAGAATTATAAATCTAGAAAAAAATGAAATAATAAAATACATACTGTGAATGAAGAAACAATTATGACTGATGCAATTGTTGATGGAAAATGGAATGTGGTGATGGAAATAAGAAGCAGAAATAGGATCAAGATTAAAAAAGATGAACAATATGTGTAGAAGGATTAATAACTCATAATGACTTGATAAAAAATGTAATAAATGTAATCTAGTGTAGAAAAAGAAAGAAAAAATGACCTATAAAAAACGAGAAAAAAATAAACTCCCAGAGTGCTCTATTTCACACTGAGTGCTGAAAATATAAATAGGCCCGAAAATTATAAGATGTGAAAGTACTGCACATAATATAAAAACATAAATGAAATTGGTCTTGACATATTATTCTAATGTACGATGGTTTCGTTGTGTTTAATTATGGTACACTTTTCTCACTAAATAGTTTATTCAAAACATTGATGGAGTGACACCTCAAAACATGCACATTATCTAATCTCTACACATTGTGTATAAAATTAACTTATGGAGAGATACTATTTTATGAATGATGCATTTCATGAAATAGATTTACATATTGTGTAGTGACTTCACATCATGTAGAATATTCACAATTAGAAAAATAGACCTACAAGCAGGATGTGAATGATGTTTACATTCCATGTATGTAATGCACGACACATAAATCTTCTTCATGGTATTTTCCTATAAGTTATTCCTTTATGTCCAAAATTCCTAATCCCAAAAAATATCTAATACCCAATTCATTATTTAAAATTTCATGAACAAATATTATAAAAATTTAAACAAAAGGTATATTCAATTTCATCTAATCAACTTACACAACACAGGAACGAGTTATTATATTCAAGGAAAAAGCATATAAAACGTGATTCCAATAGAATCAATTTTTAAAATAGGAAACATACATTAAAAACCTGAAAATAAAACTATGTGTTAGTGAAAAAAATTATGTCCTCTAGAATCAAACATGTAATGAAAACCAATCACACCTCATAGTTCAGTTCTTTTATCCATATTCTTTTTTCTCTTAAATAAAATGACATAATTGTTTATTTAATTACATTCCCATTTTTATGTTTATCTCACAATAAATTTTACCACATCACCCAAGGTAAAATTTATCTGTATTTATGATCCTATCTGAATTAGATGTTCATATCCATATTCTTTCAATGGATCTATCATCTCCACTTCATAAATATATATACAAAAAACAACCATGAGGGCTTCATCAAAAAGGGTCAGGAAGTCTCTGAGGGTTAGGGAATGTGGGTAGAAAGTGAAAATCAATCTCAACAGAATGGAAATATCTAAAGAATAATAAATGATTGTATTGAAATGTTTAATTAAGTAACTCATTCCATGATAAAAAGGTGTCTAGGATATAAAATCTCTAATAAATCCATGTGCATATCAACTATGTATAAAAAATTTATCATATTACTTTTCTCTCATTTTTTATTCTTCTAAAGTCATGTTTAGGCCAAATCATACATCCAACCCCTAGACAGTTATGTTCCATCAGTGGATTAATCAGTCTATAAATATTTATTTTTTACCTCCCTAATACACAACCACATATTTCTTTCTTATATTTCTTTACATATGTTTTTAATGGAACATGGTAGGTATAAAATTATAGGAGTTATCAATGTTGAAATCATATTAGTCTGGTATAAATTCCATATACATATTTTCCATCATAACATCACATGTCTATAAGCAGAAAATTCACCTTGATTTGATGAATAGATAATCCTTCATAATACAATGTGAAGGGTGGGAATTGATAATCATATTGAAATGGATGAATACAAAAAAATCTGTTAATAGATATTATGAGCTATATAAAGAAATATGTAATCCGGGTATTATGAAAAACAAGATAAAAAATATTCACTCAATCATATTAAAATTGATTTTTTCTAGTCATGTCCTAAATAAAAACTCAATGAAATTTTTTAAAGGATTAAATTCCCCATGTGTCTCAATAGAAGCATACTATGAAATGAATATGAAATTTTGGGTCTATAATTATATAAGGAATTTGAGTTTATAAAAAAACATCAAAACACAAAGGGTATAAAATTATGTAATAAGTCATTCAAAAGTAATTTTTTTTATTTTGAATTAAAATAAAAAACCCAAAAATAATTCTAAAAATCTACACATGAGTAAATCATGGATCTAAATAATTAAAAAAAATTATTTGATTTAAATAGGTGGGATGATTTTTCAGGTTTAATTATTTCTATAAATTGACAATATCTCATAGATATTTGAAAAATAAAAAATCTTAGTGTATCGACAATAATGTTCAAGAAAGGCTCTCCCACACATAAAGTGGGATAGTGTCTGAACTGTCTTGGAAGGTATCATGGGATATATATAAATGTTAAAACATAAAAATTTTAATTGGAAACTCTAGAACTTAATTTAGAGAATCTAAATGTCTCATTAATCCATGCCATTCCATGGGTAAACTTGGTGGTTGATGATTTCAAAATTTTCAATCGTTATAATTTTCCATAATTAAAATTAATGCACTTGATAAATCATTAGCCCATAGGATTTTAAAATGATGAATATAGTGAAATGGGAAGATTCATATAGTGAATAATAATTAAAATCTATTTATAAACATGAAGATATGTGGGTAATCTTAAATTCAAAAACAAACATTGAGAAAAATGCATCTGAAATAAAAAACACAATTATAAAAATGAATATTCATAAAAAAATATGTGTTGCCTCCCATAAAGATATTACACTGACAATTTCCACCACACTTATTTATATTCATGTGAATTTTATAGTGACTAAGAACACTTCATGGAGGGGTTATTGGTAAATTTTCATCCTTTTCCTATAAACATTGAATGATGTTTCTTTTTCTCTCAGAATATCTATTTCTCTACAATGGTAATCTTTAATGACTCTGTAAGGTTCTTTGTTTCATGATTTTAACATAACACTAAAAAATTATAATCGATAATTTAATAACAAAACAATATCCATAGGAATGAATATTTGAGTCATTATTCAGTTGTCATGCCACTTATTTTTCATTTATATAATAACTATGGAATTTTCATTGGAATCCTTCCTGATTTTTACTAGTTAATCAATTTGGAGAATTCATACATCTTTATCATTCTATTCATTCATCTCTAAAATTTTAATTTACCAAAAAATATATATTCTTTAATTCCTCTTGCATGTTGTAAATATTTCTATCTAACAGTCAGAATAGTGAAATGAAAATGGATGTTTTTTAGGCCATGAAATATTCTAAATGTAAGTCATCCAGTTTTAAAGTCCAGCTCAATGATTTTTACAATTTCACTTTTTGATACTTCAACATGACATCTGATTTTCAGGTCAAAGGGAGTACCTATGTAATATCAAATTCATTTATTCTAAATAAATCATTTCAAAGAATCATTGGTGAAATGAGTTTCCTGAAAAATAATGAGTCATGAGGGAAATAAAAATATGCAAAAGTTTTTTTTCAATAATAATTTAATTACCACCTTTTATATTTCATGAGTTATGGATTCAAATTCAACTCATTTTTAGAAGTAGTCAAAATAAATTGATTTTAAATCTTACCATTAGAAATAGGGAATGATACTATGAAATAAAATCCACATTTTTTTACTGTTTAAATTCTAGGATGGGAGTTTTGGACATTTCTTTTCTTTTTTCTATAGTCATTGTCTGCTAGCATTTAATATTGGTTTCAAAAAATTTCCTTGTATCTTGATGAAGCATGGGCCAATATAGCCTACTATAAATGATTTTATCTATGGTATGTTTAAATATATGACTCTTTAATGTTCATTACATGTGAATTTTTTTTTGAAATTATTGTATTATTTTTCGTGGATAAAGCACTTCATTAAGCTATTAACACATGAGTATAAATTTGGGTTTCATCCTAGAAGTAATGTGGGGATTATACTAACAATATATACCTATGTGGAAAGGTAAAGTCAAGGTAGAGTTATCCCATGGTGAGAGACTATTAAAAATCTATAAACCATGGTTAATATTGGGAATTTATCATGAAAAAGGATTAATTGGGTATGTAATCCTTGATGTTTGGATTATTTTCATCATTGATATTGTGATGTGAAGGACTGAATGATGACATTCTGAGTTGCATTTCTACTTGATTTTGATGTCAAACTCTTGTTGTTATTAAATTCATAGTATCAGACATGGTATAACATCTTTTATGTTTTGTAGATATTTATGTGGACCATGGTCAATGTAGGCCACAAATATTCAATAGTACTAGGTATGAAAAAAATTTATCAAATGGAATGAAGTCCTCCATTAGTTCCTTTTAAATTTTCATATAATTTACATGATATTAATTTATATTTGTAATGTAATAGTAAATGAAACAATGGATATTTCCAACTCATTATCCTAGGATACCACCAACAATGAATTCACTTGCGTCACACATAATATTTATATCATTGTTTGAGGTTGGTGAAATTTTAACAGGAGAGGTAACCATACTACTATTTAGGGTAAATAATTTCAATCAAAACTATTAGGGAAACTAGAAAATGGTTTCTTTTGAAAATAAGTATTTCGATGGGTGTGACCCTTAAATAATTTTTTTTAGCCAATCCATGATAGATAATTTGAATAACCCAAAAATATTATTGTCCCCTTCACTATAGTAGGCTTAGACAATTCATTTATCACATTTATTTTAGATTGATCAACAACTGAACCTTGTATTGAGATTTTATGTCCTAAGTATATTCCACATTGGAATGTTTGGTGACTCTTTTCCCTGTTAAATACTAGATATTTTTGTTCGAAACATTTGAAGACTATATTCAAGTTACTCATATTTACAATTAATGACCATTAATACACTGAAATATCATACCTTAAGATATACATCAATTCATCCACAATATCATGGAATATATGTGTCATTGAACTATTAATTTTTTTTTTGCATTGAAAAAAATGAAATTTACTAATAAGAAAAGTGTATTAATGGACAATTGATTTTAGTTTTAGAGAGGTCATTTGGATTCACTACAATATTATTGTATCCTAAATATGAATATTTGAAACAATTTAATTAATAACCCACTAATCATTATATAATTTGAACTATAATGGGTATTGGAAAATGATATTTTCAGGTTGTTTTATTTGGATTCCTATAGTCAATATATACTCACCGTCAAATGATGGTTCTACTAGAGATACACTCATTTTCATTATTTCTTACAACAGTTATGCCCCTATTCTTTGGAAGGAATTGCAATGGACTCACCCATTATATTTTAAATTTTGAAAATATTATTCATTAATCTAGATGCTTTTGAACCACTTTTATATACAACTCATTCATTGGTGATGTGACTCATCTTTAGGTTTAGCGTTTGGTTCTAACACATTCTTCAAATGAATTTTAGTTAGTTAGGATTGTGGGGATGATCCCATTAAATCAGCCACCCCCCAATATATTGTTTTTTGTTACATTAAATTAATTAAATGACCTATTCCTCCAATTATTTTTCATCTATGAAATCATAATTGCTAGAAGTTTTGTCTCAGTCTCAAGGAATGAGTACATGAGTCTCCACTACAATGATTTTAATTCCAATAATGGATTCATAATGATATAAATTAGGAATGGTGTTATAGTTTCCCTTTTTAATGGTTCAAAGAAGTGTTCATTATCACGATCATTATCGTTGTCTTCATTAGTTACAGGGTGTCCATTTCATCATCAATGATCATAATATCATCTCCTTCATTAGTATGAAAGATTTCATTACATTCAAAAGAGAAGTTATCTTTCTTGGAATCATTTTCAAGGTATAAGAATCTTTTTCATCCCAAAATATGAATATCAATATCCATTGGTTAACATTTAACAAATACTTTATCATTACTATAATTGTTCTTCCAATAGTAATTGAAATATTTCCTTCTTCTTGCAAATGTAAAATTTGGAAATCTGTAGTATTGATAAACATCAAAACATTAACTATGATATACTCAATAAGTCCTTATGGGGTATTGACTATGTTATCATCTAGTTAATGTTATAATCTTGTTGGTTTTAGTTCTTCAAGACCTAGATTCTTGAAAATAATCATAGTAAGTAGATTTATGCTCACAGCTAGATCACCCATTTCTATGTCAAAATTACATTCCCCTACGGTACACGGGATTAAGAAACTTCTATGGTCTTATATATTTGGTTGAAGATTTAGATGATCGAGTGAAAAAATACTCATTTAGGGTTATGAATACTAGTTTTTCAATCTTCCTCTTATAGATAGTAGTAAATTTAAGAATTTCATTTTGCGACAATTTCATAAACTAATTCATGAAATGAGATATTGATATGCAATTTCAGGATCATTTCTACAAATTTTTTGAATTTTCCTTGATCTTACCTAGTGCCATTATTTCAGATAATAGAATATGAATTTTGTAAGCTCGTGGTCTGACATTAACCTTTTAATTTTTGATCTGTTCTTTTGTTTAGTTTTATGTAGTTTCATTTGATTCTATACTTGATTCATTAACCACTTCTTCTTTTATAATTTTAATCATCAAAAATGTTATTATCCCATTTCACACTTCCCAAAATATTATATTCCTTAATTTTTCATTATTTTTTAATGTCTATTAAATTAACCCTCCTAATAACCACTACATTGGTTTCAATTCTAAGGTGCATTACAGTGTTATCGGTCAATGTAACAGTTAGTTGGTTTGATAAGGTTTTCAAAATTTATCTCATTTGGTGCTTGAGTTTTCGCATGTATGATATATATATATATATATATTTCATTTACACAACTTGGGTATTCATATTTGTACTCATTTCTGTGTGAGGTAGTGATTAGGTTTTCAAGATTAGTCTAGAGAGGCTGGGAATGATTACATGGTTTTCCTAGGGCTAGTTGATACTATTTTTTTTGTGAAGGTGGATACTACCATGATCTTAGAAAAATATTTTTGAATTTATATTTAGGACAAGGTTTTATAACTTTTGGTGGGAAAATTGGTGGTCTATGATTTTTTAGTGTTACATGTCCACTCCTCTGTTGAAAATAACATTGATTTTGTAATGGCGGTTGAGAGGGGATCTGTTGGTAGTATGACTTTCCATTGAAATTACAGAGGTTGTTGATATTTTATTCATTTATTATTATATTTAACATAATTTTAATCTTGATCTTCAGGTTCCTCCATGATTTCCCTATGCTATTTGTATGGATGAAGTCCTCCTCACATCTCACAACACTATATTTCCATAACTGGACTAGGATGGGGTGGTTGAACAGTAGGTAACTTGAACAATTATATATTCTTGGTAAGTTCCTCATATTGAGTATCAATAAAAATATTTTTTCGACATGAGGAATTCAGAACAGGGGCTATCCTCTATCTATTTTTGGTAGACGATAATTTTGAGATACTTCGTCTAAAATTGCCGAATAGACAACCAATGTCTTGATCAATAGTCCTCCATCATCCTTGATGTGTACCATATTTTAGGAAGTATGATGGATTTCTTTATATAAAATCTATAATTGAATCTAAAAATCTATTATATGATGTGGTAATTTTTGGTTTAGATTTTTGAATCTATCATGTTCTTATCACACTGATTCTCCATTAACTAGGGGGTTTTGTTTTGAATTTCATTCTTGAGATTTATAGACTGTATAGTTGGTATGTAATTTTTTGAACTTCTTTTCTAATTAAACACAAGTCATTATTTACTTGGGAGATTTAATTTTTATTCATACATGGGTCTATCAGGCAATGACATTTTAAAGACACTTAGTTGATTTGTATCTAAAGTTACACATTTGTTATCAAAGGCATCACAAAACTGATGAATGTTTGATATATACTCATGGGGTTATTCTCATTGATACCCAATGAACATCCCCATATTATAGATCATGTGAATGAGTAATAGTTTGATCTTGAGGATGTGTGCCTGAGGTGGTTGGAACACCATGTTGGGAACAACCCCACAAATTGATGGTAAACTGTAGTCCCCAATGGTGCACTCATGTAGCACTGGTTGCACCCCTTGATTTGTAGTGGGAATATATTGGGGTGTTGAAAGAGTGGAAGCACAATATTTTAAAAATTTACATTGAAAATAGGGAGCATTCATCATAGGTTAAACTAACATTGAGATCAAATAAAAGTTGATATTACACAACCTAGATTATTGGAAGTGTCGAGGTACCCAAGAGAATTTACTAGCCATAATTAAAAGTGAGAGTGACATACTGAGCGTGAAATTAGGTACACTCAATGTGGAAATTATAAAAATTAAAAGGAAAAGTAAATAATGAAAGGGGGTGAGGGGAGGTAAGTCCAGTTTTGATTTGTAGGTCGTTGTTCCTACAAAACTATTGTCCCAGAAAACTATGTCAAAATTTGAAAAACACACATGCACAGTAGAATTAATGTGGGATGAGATCAGTTTAGAATTTATAGTACCAGAATAATATTAACAGGTAGTTGTATTAGTGTAGCAGTATGGGGTCAATCCCATGAACACCAGTGGTATGTAAAAATCCAATCGAGAAAAACCCCGGGAAGGATTCATCACTTTCAATCATCAGGTTTGGGTTTGGACAAAGACTATTTTGGTTGGAGCTTTAAGAAATATATTTAAAGGAATGGATTGTGGTAAATTTCATTAATCATGAAAAAAACAATCATTTATTAATCTTGGAATAGTTTTATGGAATAGGATACAAAGTGGTAAAAAAATCAATAATTGATTTTGGTCAAACTAATTGGATCTACCTATTCTAAAACTATCCAACAGTCTAGGTATAGCTAAAAATTATGTTCATTATGCTTAGCTTCTATAAATAATGCACCACATCTTAATGGTAGTAGTCTTTATAAACTCTATTTTTTTCGTTTCATTCAGTCACACCTCCCATGGTAAATGTATTGTAAAATAATGTGATAATTTTTTTGTTAACATAAACCATACCCCTAGGGTTAACCACGATCTTTCTAAAGAGACATTAGCTTTGGGAGTCACCCCTAACCATGACCCATAACTATATATGGGTTAGCTACACATGGATGTGATGATCAAAATGAAGGAGATATTAATCATGGTGTGAATTGTCAGAAATTAGTTGAAAAAGATAAAATCAAAGGTTAACCATGAAATAATAAAAACCAATCGATTAGGGGAAGGAAAAATATAAAAAGAAACTGAACTATCATAATGAAATAATGAATAGTGAGAAATATGGAATAAGAACAAATAATAAAATGTCACAAAACTACAACGAATAAATAAATGATGAATAATGATGCATGTATTGATGATTAGTATAATGTGATAAGGGAAATGAGCATTAGAAATAGAGGAATGGTTCCAATGGATGAATAAAAGGTGTATAAGAATTAATAACTCAGAAGGATTTAGTAACAAAATTAATGAAATGAAATTAATCTTGTTTAGAATAAGAATGAATAGAAATAGACAAAGTAAAATTAGGGAAAACCCAAAATTACAGAGCTCTTAGTTGTGCATAGAGAATTTAAAATATAAATATGCCCGAAAAGTAAAAAATTTGAATGTCCTACATATCATGTACTAGATTAAATTACTTGGGTCCCGATATCTATATGTCATGTGTGTTGGTTTCACAAAGTGTAATTTATATACACTTTTCCAATAGAATAATATGTTTGTATCTTTAACCATGCAAGGCCTTGAAAAATGCATTTTGTGAAATATCTTTATGTCATGAATGAAATTTAATGATGGAGGTATCCAAATTTTATAATGTTATAAATCATGAAATGGAATTACTTATTGTGTACTGACATCAAATCATGAAATAGCTTCATGAGTATGTCTGTGGCCCAACATGCATGCAATGAATGAATTATAAAGTCCATGTTTGTTATATATGTAGTGTGAATATAATTTTTCGAGATTTTTATAAATATCATCCTTTATGTGTAGGATTCCTAATTCATTTAAAAAAACAAAAAACCCAGTGTAATATAGAATAATTAACGAATGAACCTTAATCAAATGTATCCAAATTTGTTATACAATTTTATAAAACCAGTCCCCTATTATGGATTATCTCCAAGAACACATATATTGGGTATGATAATTAGAGAGGTATGAGAACCGAAGAGATATGGTTTTCTAGTCACTAAGAAAGGATACTCATTATTTATTGTTAATGATTAAACTCTCTCCTTAGAAGAGGAATTAGAGACCTCATAATCTACATGTTAGAAAGAATCCATGAATTCTGAAATGGATTCCAGGTATCATAACCATGTATGGGTTCTAGATGATGCTCTATTTGTATTAAAGGATATAGGGTGAAAATGGGTATAAAATAGATAACTGGACATGGTAGATAATGTAAATATATATAATGTAAGGATTGTGGAAAAGGGGATTAAATAGTTTCAATGAATTGACTAAAATGAAACCTTTTTACTAATTTCCATGTTTAAATACATCATAATGATAATTTTTAAAGCAACATTCCATGACTATGAGATTTTTAATATGGATTTCAAAATAAGAAACAATAATGGGATCCTTTTGGAAGATGAATATATGACACAAACAGAAGGATTCATGACTCAAGGTATGATAAAAATATATTCAAGTTGCAAATATTCATTTACTGATAGAAGAAATCTTCTATTTCATGGGACATTTGATTCGATGAAGCTATTAGAAAAATTTGGTTTCACTAATAATGAATGTGTCTGAATTGATTAATTGTGGTTTAGAGTAAATGACTATATTATCCTAGTAGTATATGTAAAAGAGATATTACATTTTATAATTGACATACATACTTATAGTTTGTTAACAATTGCTTAAACACATGTTATCTATGATGGAATTAGGTGAATTATAATATATTATAGGGATAAAGATCAACCAAGAAAGATCAAATAGGATACACAGAGTATGTAAAAGTACATTCACTCATAATATACTAAAGAGATTTCGTATGAAAAAATCAAGGGGGAGATTTGTTACTGTGTCATATGGTATACAGTTGTCTAATAAAATTTATCCTCAGACATAATAGGAGAAATATAGAATGAGTAACATTTAATGTGTTTCAATGATAAGATCAATAATGTATTACATGTTATATACTAGACTTGATGTTTCCTATTCACTGATTAATGTAGGGTGATATCAAGATGATCTATGAGAACATAAATGGTTTTCTGTTAATAATATTCTTATGTATCTAAGAATAAATAAGGATATGTTCTTTTTGTTTTGAGGTGATGTGGAACTAGTCATCTTGGGTTATAGTAATCCATGATTTCAAAGAGATTAGATTTATCTAATGTTGTCGTCATGATATGTTTTCTGTAGAAAAAAAATAACTGGGAGCTAGATGAGATCAATGTTTCTTATTTTTTATGAATATATAGTTGATTCCATGTATATAGAGGATTACTATTCATCTATGGAAGCCACTTGGATATGAATTGTATTCCAGTATCTTGATGTTGTACCTTTCAATAATGTCCCTATCATATTGCTTTATGGTAATACTATACTAGTGGATATTTTAAAAGATTGATGGTTACACCAACGAATAAATAACATACATTAGATATATCACACATTGTTATATTTTCTTAGAAGGTTTTTGTTTTAGTTGGAAGAGTTCTCATATAATAAATTGTGTCAAACCCCAGGATGAAAGGTGTATCCCAACCGATGAATTAGTGTTATGTGAGATCTAGGAGATTAATGTTCATTAGTAGTTTGTTCTAGTGAATGTGGTAGTCTAATGGAGATGATTCCCTAGAAATAACATTTTTTTATGTTATGATAACATGTAATCAATATTTTAAATATTAATAAATTATTTATCACATCATTATTGTTCATCTTCATAACATTGTTTGTGATAATGCCATAAGAGTTGTTATCAGACATAATGGTAATAGAAGTTCCCCACTACTTTGAGAACACATAAGCTCCACAAATGTACTCTCAAAATAAACTATCAATAACTAGATGTTGTTATATTAGGTTCTCCAATGATTTAGGCTACTATGGGTGGAGACACATAGGACATTGAAGAATCTTCTCTGCGTATACACCATTGGTAATATCCAGGGTAGGATATTATGAGAATGAGACCCGCTAGTAGGGAATCCACATTTATATGTGTCTTTGGATGTTCGTAATTGTGGAAATTTTCATTGATATTTATAATTTATGATTATTATTAATGATTATTTTAAGTTTCATTTGTTGACGTATTGATGAAAACCATGATGACATATTTTCATGGTGACATAGGATATGTTGGGTGCATCAGGAGTATTATTTCCTTAACGAGTTATGTGATAAAGGATTTATCTCTTATTTTATTAATCCAAATTTGACAACTCATGCCCGTTGATGGGAATAATATTTCCCAAATAACTAAATGACTATGGTTTTCTATATAATAGACTGATTTTATGGAATGTCAATGAATGTGACATAAAGCACAAAGGTTGATGACATCAACATGAAACCATCTTGAAAAGACATATCATGTCAAAAGTATTTTATTACCCATTATGCATCCATATGTGGTATTATATAATTTCCATGTTAACATAATTATTTATGGGTTCCTTGGTGTGTCTCTAGATTCTAAACATGAAATTTAGGCTACACAACAAAATTCTACTGCGAAAGATGCCTAGTGGTACAGAAACATAATATATCTAGAATTATAGTGAAATAATATATTATTATTTATTTTTTAACAAGATGAATTAATATTATTCACGTATATGGTTTAATAACTATCTATGCTTTCCTGATGTCTTATATTCTATCACCATTTATTCGAGAGAATATTATGCCATGATAATATTTAACAAATATTTATTTGGTATTTATTGATTTTAATATATTTTTATTTATCAACGAATAATGTATTGATATTTATTTATTAAATAAATAATCTGTATTAATGAACTGATAAATACTTAAGAGGAATTATGGAGGAATTTTATTAGTTAGGTGGGAAATAATATAAATTTAATATTATTTGAATAAATAATACTTAATTTTAATTTTCAGTTTAGAGTATGCAAATAAATATAATATTAATTATAATTATACACATGGGATACTAAAATGATTAGGGAAATAATAAAGGGGAATTTGTAATTATTACTTTATAAACTTATAATTATAAAATCCATATTATATTATTTTCTTACCAAATATATTTAAATTGTTCTATGTATAATTAAATTAGAGATATTCCTCTCCATACATAAAGCGATCTCACTCCTAGAATGATACCATGAATAGAGAGTGATTATAAACCATCATCCATAGTCATGTATAGATAAATCAAGAAGAATTATTTTGAATTGATTCCCAGGGAAATTAATGGGGAACAATGCTAGTGATTAGATCTACCATACTAGGACACACAGATTCCTATAAATTCATTTAGAGATTCATGGAACACGTGTGGATCACCATTAGGGAATTATATTTTTTATTAAAAAAACAAAATGGTGGTATGATGTAGATCCATATTCATATCCATCAACAAAGAAATAATTTCACTAATGGTAATTATTTAATTTCTTAAATTAATTTAAAATAATATATGACACTATTATGATTTGGTTTAGTAGTTTCACCATTTTCATCATTATATTATTAAACTATAGTGATCATTGAATTTATCATCATATAAATATAATATTTATCATAGAGCGTGAAAAAAAATGTGGGCCTGAGCAATCCAACCCATCCACTGCGCCCACAACCTAGAGACATTCCCCTACCATGGGGTGTATGTGATGTAAAAATGAACATAATGAGGAATTAATACCACCAATTATTCTTGATATTCAATTAAATATGTGAAAATATGTATCCTAAACTCATATTATCTAAGAATATGGTGAACCTATCCCCAATAAGATATTACTATTTGTATTTCTCTGCATACATAAATGAGAATAGTTATGAATCATTACTTAGATAATTATTTTCAAGTAGCCAAATTACAGGATAACAATAGCCTAAAATGTTATTATCCACTATAATAACATAACCTAACTATCACCATAATCATAAAAGTATACAAAAAACCCGTAATAGGTTCCGGTATAATCAGAATTGTAGTTGATTCTAGTTGTTATTTTGGATCAACAAACGAAGATTGTCACTTTTTATCCCTTATGAATAATTATTTTCATCGTAAGAGGGGACAATGTATATAAATAAATTTATAAATACCTAATAAACCATTTAAAGTATCCTAAATTATTAAAGAATCTATACATCACAATGATATTATGTTATTATTCCATTGAAAATAATTCCCTCACCATCTCAGCATCTACTAATAGATCATTTTGATAAATCATGAGACCAAAGTACCTCAATTCATGGGTCCAAAAATTTCACATTGATAATTTATGATAATATATGTAGTTTCTCCATATTTCCAAATCTAGATTTAGATAGATGTTATTTTAATGCCTATATATTGAATATAACAAGATGTTAACCATAGAACATCAATGAAGTAAATGTGATACTAAAGAAATATCATGTTAATCATAACCATTAAAACTAGTGATGTGTTTTTTTGACCAAAATGATTTAAAACATATTCATATTTTCCATACATAATCCAAATATAAATCTACATAATTATCAACTCACAAAACCTTGAGCTAATGATAAACCATCTAAAGTTTAATTTTAAAAATCTATTTCTCCCATATTAATATATCAAACATGTTATCTATATAGAGTAAATGGTACTTATTATAAAACATCACATAGTTCATCTTTTTATAATCCAGAAACAACCCAATTAAACTATCAACCCCCATTTTTGGGAGAATAATTGTTTAACATAAATAATAATTTTGGAGAGAAAAGAATTTATCCACCATATCATACCATTGGATCTGGAGATCATTTAACAAACTTGGTTATATTTGAATATAGTTTATAAAAATCTGTTGCATAACCTACACCAGATCCATAATATACTCTACCTCCATCTCTAAAGGATAAACATAGATTTTTTCATGAAATAAATTTGGGAAACCATGAAAACCCAAGGTAAAATCAACAAAGGAGAGAACAACATGGAGCTTAAGTGTAATTTGAGTCAAAATACTCTTGATCTTTGAGTGGGAACGTCATACACTACTAGAAATACAATCCCATACTCACTTAGAAAACAAATATTTCATGTTAGTATAAAAGAACAAAACATTCCAATGATAATAATCAATAAAATCTTGATGTGAAACTATGCAATCCAGTTCAATGATGACATAGAATAGATCCAAATAAAGAACAAATAAATCCATGAGAAACACTATTTTATCTTTTTAAGGAGGATTATATGGATAATAAAACCATTACACATTCCCCTTTTCAAGAGTCATCACTAAATCCATTATAAAAAAGAGATTTTTTTGATATTTCAGGACATGAAAAAATTAAGTAGAAATAATTGAGTAGGATGAACCTATATAAAATATATTAGTCACTATAAAAGATAATATGAAAATTATTCATATCATTATCATTGATCCTTTTTCATCATAGACTATAATTTCAACAACTACATGAAGGTTATTTCCTCTAGAGGATTCTGGTTACGGCCCTGTTGATATTAATTCTTTTGAATATGCATTAGTGGAATTTAGAGGTAATGGTCCCTTACCATAATGGGGAATATAAAAATCCTAGAAGAACCTCTGAATAGGACCTAAACCACCATAACAATTTCAAATACATGAAGGTTCGGGACATGAACTCATGATATGCCTTATTTGGCTATAAAAACAGAATGTAAGTATTATAATACTGGATAACTTATATGTTGTAGAAGTAGCTTTTTACAGATAACCAACTTCTTCACTCATTTTATGGTCATTTTACTTCCATTGATTTCCTATCACCCTAATGAAACATCCACCGGGAGGAATAATATAGATATAAATTCCAAAATTTCATGACAAATTCATCATTTCTATCATAACCTTGTATTTTATCTCAATGTATAGTGAATGATTATCCATAAGTACCTTCTATTTAATACCCATTCAAATAAAATGTAGGAACTTCTATGATTTCTCAATCATTTAACACATCACTCAGCGGGAAACACGTTCAAAAAACTAATTTGTGTACTAAGTCAAAAATCTTGCTCCTTACTAAAAATAGAGGATCATGAAATAAATTTGAATCATCAGATAATCTTGGATGATATGGGGATTTAAGAGGGAATTAAAACACTTCTAATCCAATCCCATGTTCCATATGTCCTGTTCTGTAAAATCCCACAACCACTTTTTGGGACCCTCGATCCAAAACAATATACACTTCACCATTATAGACATAGTCATATCATGGATTTCTATGACTAAATAAATATTTTACAATCATTCTTCCACCACATGGGGCTCGTCTTTATCCTAATTCAATGGAGTATTTTCATATAGGAACTCAAAATCTTGATCCATATATACCCAAACATATTGTTTTCTCTCAAAAGCTAGGTTCCAAACACATTGTAAATTTTGGACTACATTGTGAAAAACACATATAGTGTTTTTTATAAGATACTAATATAGAGAAGTATTTCCTAGAGGAGCATATCCCATTGCACACACGATTAGATGTCAAAGAATGTTTATCAGGGTCATGTTACAATATACCTAAAATAGAATAATAGATTAGAGAAGATGATAATCTCCGTATAAATAAGAAAATAATTGTAAAAAAATGTGGTAAAAACCAAAATCAATTGGATAGAGACACAAATCCCCCAAACACATTTGTAGCATGATGATTGTTATGATAAGAGTTATCCAAGAAATCATTGCAACCAATACCTCATGTCCTAAAAATCTGACATCATTTATACTAGTCATAAAATGGAAATACAATTGATTTAAATCTGAACATTGATACAAATTTTAGTGAACCATCCCAGATACCCTATAAAACAGACACTCAAACCATTATGTTGCTGACCCAATAGGTATTCCTAATCCCCACAAGTTGGAAACTAGAACCAAGAAATCAAATGACACCTAGATATAATAATTTCACACAAATTAAAACAAGATACATTACATCAATATAAAGTGTAATCAAAATGAAGGGAATATATTTAATCATCATTGAATGATAGTGGTAGTGATACAACCCAATACCTATAAAAAAACTCTAATGTAAAAAAAACCAAAAGGGACAACTAGAATAGAATCAACCACTCAATTTGATACGTGGGAAATGTACCAAATTCTCACCACTGACTACTTTTACCCACCTAATAGAATCCTCACCATCAAACTTCAATTCCTTTCCAATTATTTTATCCAAAGACAATAAAATGTTTACACACCACTGAAGGGGTGTCCAATGTGTAAGAAAAACTATCTTGGTTGGATCCCTCCAAGGTGTTCCAATATCAATTATCTATAATATAATACAAATATGGTTTTTTTATGAAAACCTGAATTGATAAACAACAAAATACTTTTTACAATAAATAAATTATTAATAGTTCCACTTTTCCCTCAATTCAATACAATGTCAAGAAAATAGTTCCTTAGAATTTTTACAATAATAAATTTACATTTCATCAAATCATGTATATCAAATTTAAAATATTTCAAATCAAATAAAAATAGTAATCATTCATAGGTTCATAATATTTTAGGATAGTTAGTACATAAATACCATATATAAGACTAGTTCACACTAATGTCACTAAATCATCGATCCCAAGGAATAGAGGAACACCCAATGAGTTATCCTCCGAAAAATATCAAGATAAAATGCCTAATAATGTTAGACTAAAAAGTAGAGGAACAACCCACATGTAAATACCCCAATTATATAAACAGACATGGCACAATATTAAACCTTCCACTAAAGTACCCAAGTCTTCCCATGTAATGCATTTAAAAAATAATTTAATAAGGTATTATCACATTTTATAATAAAATTCTAACCAATAATTTTTTCAAAATTCTTTGAAAACAAATTGCCACATTCTATTTCCAAATGATTTAAAAGAACCTTTTCCTTCACATAAAAATGGGGGAAAATCCGAAAAATAAATTTATACAGCCAATTAATTATATCATTCAAATTGATTTAAAAATAAATTATAAACCAATACCATTTCATGGTTCTTAAAGATATGATAGATATGGAACCACCTACCTTATACACAGGTTGCACACCACCCACCACAGGACTCACTCACATCAAATGGTATGTAAAAAATAATAATAAACCCTACCAATGTTTTCAACTTTTAAAAATCCAATTCCATTAATTATGTAATTAGTGGATAGGTTATATCAACTCATACCTTATGGAACTCACTCCCCACACAACATCCAACATAGGTGGCAGCACATGGAACCAAACACTTGAAGGAAAATAGTAATTAATTGATTAAGATATCATACCAATCATTAGATTAAAATAATGAATTACATTAAATTAAAAAAACATTATAAATAAATCTAACTTAATTGTATAAGAAAAAAATTGACAAATTAGAATCAACCAACCACCTCGGTGATCACGAAACTAAACAAGGTGATCCAAAATGGATATAATTTAAAAATAATCTTATTTTCCCTTTAGTTTGAGGGAGGAGGTTAGTAAATGAATAAATTAGGATTCATTATTAAATAACATAAAAACCAACTGTTCTGGAATGATTTTCATTAATAAATCAAAATTCAAGGATAGAATCCCTCTCGTTGGTGATACACCGAAAATTATATCTCTACTATTAAAAATATATTAAGAAATAAATTAGAGACATGAACTTCATTGGAAACCTAAATTATTTTCATTTCACAAACCTATTTCATGGACTATTTCATAGGACCAATACATATATTAAATAAACTTGACATCAAGAATTTTTCATACATGCATCTCTTAATTACAGCCCTATAGAAAATTCCGAAATGATCCTCCACAACCTATTTTCTAAAAAATTAACCCTTAATTATTAATGTCAAGAATACCATTTTATCAAGATGTTACATTGGATGTTTATTATATTGAAATCCAAGTAATTATTTTGGGGACACCATACACCACTAATATTTTGACTTAAAATGATGTATTAAAAAAATTCACCTCTAATTGGTATAAATATATTAAACAATACATTTTCAATGAAAAAAAATTAGAGGGAGGCATGACACAGTTCTAGTCATGAAGAGAATATGATGCTGGCATGTAGCAGCACTGACCCTCTAGGAAATGTTCATAGGCCACATGTCCTTGGGCCTAAGGGCTATGTAGTTTGAATCCCTCTATAAAAATTGAATGATATTTTTTCCTTCATAAAAAATAGGGATTGTGACAAAATATTAAAATAAAGAGGGACTGTAAACATGCTTATAGAAAATATAACCATTAAAAATATTAATGGTGTTTTGTTATTAAAACTTTTCATTTATTTATAAAAATAATATTTTATAATAATGAATAAATATAAAAAAATTATCATGTTATCAAATTATCCAATCACAAAATATTGGATTCCATATTTTCATATAAGAATATTAATATTTATGATTAGTTGTTAAACTATTTTTAAAATTTTGAAATTGATTGTTTCTAATTTTATTCATGTTATGTAGAAAGAGTATTTAAATGTGGAGTTTTCCGATAGATGTAGGGTAATAAAAGTTTTCTATTATAGCGAGGATGTAATGGTATATGGGGGAATCTATTTAGGTACCTACTATGGTAGGATTTGGAGAGAAACACAATTATGTTATCCTAAATGTATCATATTACCATTAAGAATCCAATTTTATAATACTATATAGTATGATGAATTAATGAAAATAGATATTTTTAGATTGTTTATTTTTTTAAAACATAATAAATAACATTTTCCTTAATTTTATTGAGTGAAACATTTAAGGTTATTTTTTAATATTTCATCTCATTTCTAATTAACCATAAGTGCTATTTTATATTTTATTTTTTAAAACTATTCAGAGTAGAATGTCTCATTAGTTAGTTTTGAATATTTTCATCAAACATAGTCAATAATTCAATGCTTTCCACTATTACATGGTGGATGTTTTTCTAGAAAAATATTTAATGTCAATTACCTCAATTTCTGACATAATATATTTATTGTAATCATAAAAAATAATCATTCATTATAATTTAGTTCATCATAAATCATTTTATGTGGTCATTGGTATCATCAATGAACATTTCTATATTTCTTTTTTAATTAATATAGAGTATTATGTTGTTGTATAAAAGGGATTAAAATGGTTATGTGTATTGTTAATAAATTTTATAATTAATTCTTGAATACTTTTATACATTGATAGATAGTAGTCATACTATGTTTTGTTTTTTGGATTTCATATTGATGATTAAAATAATTAATATATTTCTATATTATAATAACTAACCCACATGGAATTATTTTTTTGGTAATAAAAAATTGGCCACATTAATTTTCTAGTATAAAATATAATGATTAATGAACTTTGGGGTTGTTACATAATTATTGTATTCTAAATGAAATTATTATAAACTTATTTATTATGTAGAAGTAATAAAATTTATTTTAAGTGGAGTATATATTTAAATTTAATATTTAATTAATATTTAGATTTATATTCCATGGTTTTTCTATGAATATTAATCAATATGTTTTTTGGAAGCCTAGGATATGGTTTGTGTTAGTGAGAGTAAGGAATTATGTTGGAACTATATAGTACTATAATGTGTTGTTTTTATTTTCTTCATATATTAATGATGTTACTATATAATATACTCACATAATAAAATAGAGGATGAGATATGTTATTTGGTTTTCAAGGATTCGAGGGGATGTTGGTATAATGACAAATACATGAAATATTATATACCCAACCATGATTCTATTTTATAGGGTGGATTTCTCATTTCATGTTCAAGAATTTGGTCAAATTTTATGTGTTTTCATAGGCTGGTTATGTATTCTCCTCAAATACAAAAATGTATGACATAATTAATTTTTTGATGATAGGAATATACGATTCTTGTTATATAAAGAATGTAGTCTTGAGATTCATGTTATATTCATATGCACATGATAAATAAACTAGTTATATTTATTTTTAATTATATAGATTATATCATTTTTCTTCCATCATTGTTCTTTAATAAACAAATAATTGATTAAAATACAAGTATCCTTATTGCGGTATTATTTTTAGGTCATTCTCATGCTATTCATTCGTAACTCATTGTGACAATAATCTTTTTTTTCTTAATATATAGAAATTATAATGATACTTTAGAAATGTGGTTATCCTAATGTTATTTAAATTGAAGGCGATGATGAAATGGCTCTAATGAAAAAAATAATAATTTTTTTTGGTATGAATTTCCCTATTATAGTTTTTTACTTACATTCGATACAACAATTTTGATTGAACTATTATGAAACTCTTTAGTTTTATGCTAAATATACCGGAAATGAAATTATATAAGAATATTAATAAACTATTATATTTTCTGTATTAGTAATTGTTTTGGATTCCAAATTTATTTTTTATATCTTGTTATTGTTCGTAGATTATTTTCTATTACTAATTGTTTATAAATATTTTTATTTAGGTTTTAATCACTCTTTTTAGATGTATTTGAAATTCCTTGGGTGATAGTTTGTATCCTACAGTGAATTGGAATAATACATAAGATAATGTGGTGATTCTACTCATTTTTTAGACCAGCTCAATTTTATGATGTGTCACACCTTTTATAAACACCATTCAAACTCATAATTTAACATCATTTATTAATTACTATATTATTTTTTAAAATTAGGTAATAATTTTCCTACATATGATATATAATATTTTCAATATGCAAATTAAGAATCATTTATTGAGAAAATTTTCTTAAAATATCACTATTTAATAATGATTAATAATACAAACAAAATTAATTATATTTTAATTTTAATGATAAAAAAATTATATAAAAAACACATCATGTGTGAAATAAAATGAAATGTTTATTAATCATGGGGTATGATTGAGAGACACCAAACCTTATCAAAATATACAATAATTTTTAAAAATTTATATAAGTTATTCTTTAATTAGATGGAATTCAACGTTTTTTGTTTTAAATAAATGAAGTCAGTGTAATAGTTTTTAGAAATAAATTGGAATATTTATGTAAATATATTTCACAGTATTGCGTAAAATATATTGTCCTTGAAAAAAATTGACTTCAAACAATATGAAAATATCGCCAAATATTAAATTTTAAATTTTATGAGAAGTTATGTAATCAAAATTTCAATTTGAATTACATAACATAGTGTTGATTTACTCTTTATCCTTTGGGTGAAAAATCATGTTACTGCTTCCAGAACTTCAAAAAATACATAGAGATAATCATATGTGGATTTACATTGTTTTTTAAAAACTTATGTAATTAATAGTAATGATGATTAATCAAACTTAAATATCTAAAAAATGATTGTGCTGAATCAGAAATACATAAACAATAATAACATCAAATGATCTTAAGAAACCAATATGAACAAAATTCCCATGTGAAAGATTTACCAGAAACAAATTTAATAATGTCTAATACATATATAAATCACTTCATATAAAACTATAGAAGATAAGATGATTTAATAAAATAAAATATGATCTTCAAGATGTCGTAAACATAAATTTACAATAATTATGCAATATAAATAATTATTTTAATTTTTAAAAGTAATCATCTATCAATTCAAAAATATGTCATATGATAGAAAACTGATATCATTATTACTGAAATGTGAATTAAAATAATAAACATGTATATAATTATCAAAATCATCTATTGATTAAGTATTTAATGAAATAACCTTAATTGTAATCACAATAAAATAAAAATATATAAATTAATCACCAAAACCATAATTAAAATACACTTACCAAAACATAAATGAAAATAAACAAATGAATATTTAATTAATATTTCTATTAAACCCTTTTAATATAAAATTATTACTAAGAAAAAAATCAATTGGTAGTATAGTAAAATTATAAATATTCCACATAATTATCATTAACATTTCACTTAAGATACCCCATCCCTAGAAAATTACTAAATGGAAAAAATTTAATACATGAAATGGTTGATATTCTTATAGTGTTATTTTCTAATAAATAAATTTTATTTATATTATAAATATATGAAATTTTGAGGAACAACATTAAATATAATGTAACTTGGACTAGAATCAGGGTTTGTTAAAATAAACAGACAACCTAATGAGTAAATATAGTTTCCCACATGCAATGAAAGATATATCACAGATATAGTATTTTGGAGTGTCAAATCTCATATTACTATATGATATAGGATAAAGGGGTAGTATTAAATGAATCTATAATAATAATGATCAAATGAAAAATTAGAGTATCACAAAACCACAGTAACTGATTCAATATAAAATTTAGAAAAAACAAATGACACCCATAGCCTTTAAAATCTCATGTAAACATTCATTTCCTTGGACTGATGACACATCAAAACCACATATACACAACATATGATATTCCCCAATATCCCATTTCTCTATATGTTTAAAAAATTGAACCAATATTTATTACCTCGATATAACCAAAACATTATTCCATCTCCAACAAAAACAAATACCCTTTAACAGTTCCCAAATAACGAACTCTAATGGGGGATACAAGAGGATGAAACCAAAACATCACTGAAATGTAACTGTAAATAATCATTCTTTAGTTATATAAATTTCCTAAATATATAACCCCCATTTCTAGTTGATTTATTTTAGATAAGAAGACCAAAATATTTCTAAAATGATTATTGAGAAAAAATTCCAACAAACATAAAAAAGTATTTAAAAAAACAAGGAATATAACTACCACTAATCACGTGACTACTATTTTTTATCCATAAAAAAGAGAGACTAATCACATGACTGATATGAGGGTTCATAAGAAACTCTTTTAATTTATTTCCAAAACAATTAATCCTCCTAATGGAATATAGAGCAGAGTACCCTTATCTAAATTCCATGAATCCAAAAAAAAAATGTCATCGAAAAATAAGAAGAGAATAGTCCATTTTCCCAAACTACTGACCATAAAATTACAACCCAAATTAGGAAAAATTAATATGAAATAAAATAATTCAATGTCCCAAAATGTGACACCATAAAATATCAACACCATTGGGCCTCTTATTACAATCATTTTATAATTAATTCCAGTGAATTGAAGTATCATAAATAAAAAAGTGGAGATATAATGAAAAATAATATGAGTGTGGTTAAGAAAACCATGTCAAATATAAACCACTAGTCACATTATTTCTCCAAATAAAATAATTTAATGGATTAAAGGAGACAAACTATCCATTGATACCATAAGAAACTACGAAAATTGGATCATTAATATAAATCATACTATATCATTAATTTCATTCCTATAGGATACAAAATGAGGCTACACTCAATAAATTGATCTGTATGACCAAAAATAATATTCTATATATTTAATAACATTCCTAGTGTTGATCTCCACAAATGATGAAAAAAAATTAGTAGTGAACACCAATTAAATGGGGGATGGGTTGATCACGAGGTGGGGGTACGTTCTACGCAATAAATTGAAAACCATGAAAAAATGAAACAATATTAAACTTGTATGATTTTGTGTTCATCTAGGTTGAACAATCCAAATCCAGTTTTATTGTTTTAATTTGTTGATGAAAAAAAATTTATATTGGGATTCTTAATTGAATTATGATTGTGAGATCCCATTAAGATTATATTTTAATATTAAGTTAAAGGCCTTTAAGTGTGTTTCCGGTCCTATATAATTTTTATGATAATCACAAGGTGGATAAATAATAAGGTGCACATACACTTCTGCCCATGTCCATCTATGGGCGAGGATGCAGTTCACCACTTGGTTAGCTTGTATCCTTCCAAGATTGAAAGGCACACTGGCTATCTAGAAGGCCATCATCACCTAGCTAGTGTCCATTAATCTTTATGAAATTCCCTTATTTTCCCATGTTTATTTAAAAGTGGAATCCCAGTATCCCCACTAATATATTTTCACATGGCAAGGGATGACCAACCCCTATACACCTTATACTACCCCATTTTTTATGGGATTTTATCTATTTTTTTTGGAAATTCTAGGAATTTCGCACCATCGATGAAGTTCAATATCTCTTGGTCCCATATAATTGTATTTTTTTGTTCATCCAAAAATAGGGTTAGTTATGATTACACTATGTCATTTTGAAATCAATCTTATGATACATGTAATCATTTAAACATTTTTATAGGTATTCATGATACATTATATGCACCCTATTTCATAGTGATTCAACTAGATTCGTCATAGTTACAGATTTTCATATGATTTAACAATATATATATATATAATTATCTCTTAGTCAGAATTAGTTTTTGGGGATTATTGTTGATATAGGTTTAGGGATTTAACAAGAATTCATAGGGTTTCGTTCAGTATATTTCCAATGTGACGAGATAATGTGGTCAGTTTTCACTGAATATTCCCATTTCTAATTAAACTATATAATTATTTATATTTGATATAATTAGTTTTTCTTATGTTATTAGATTGGGTTAAGTGATCTTGTGGTAACATGTGTGAGGATCAGTAATATAATTCCATGAGTGCCTTGTCAGAGCTCATCTTCCATTATGTTAATTGGAAGTCATTAGTTTTTTCTTGGGGGCCCTATTTAAATACCTTATATTTTATAAATTATGATATATGTGTTGTAATATATATACTCACCCAATAAGGGTGATTAAACTTGGTGTTCAGTTAATTTTAATAAGAATTTAATCAAAATATAATATGATAATTAATAAAATTATTAATCTATAATAAATTTAGTTTCCATGGATTGACTACACAATGTTTCCATGTCCACTAGAGGGCCTGTGACACAAGATGGTTCCCTCATACACAGATGGACGAAGGATTATATGATATATATTTAATAACATTAAAAATGTAGAAACTTATATATGATCTTACCCTTGGTGGATAGAGAATGTGTAACGACCCAAAGTTTCATTAATGGAAAATACCTCTTGATCCAGTTAAATGTTTCTTTATGAAAATTGTTTTTTATAAGATGTCAACTTCTTTAGTTTTACGTTAAGATTTGTGACCGTTACTTTTATAGATGTTGAACAGTGATCATCTGAGTAGTATAAATATAAGGCTTTAACGAACCCATTTCTACTCAGACAAAGGATGCGATGGCCTCATCGAGTAGAATTCCCCTTACGAAGCCCATTTGTCAGAGCTCGGAAAAGGGGTGGCATCTTTGGGCTTTGCCCTTGACCAAGCCCAAGCTGAGCTTCATCAAGTCAAGCTCGAACGTGATCGTCTACGGGAAAAGTGGAAGTTGATTGAAATTACCACTCGAGCAATGTTATCTGAGCCGCCCCAAGAGTCTGTCACCATCGAACACCTTACCCTTAGGTCTTATGCGGCTATTTTAAGGGGTTATGTAAAAAATAAGTAGCACCATGTTCATGTACATTATTTTTGTATATAATAATGAATATAATTTCTAGTCATTTTTGATACATTGTAATTAGTTTTTAAAGTACAAATGGTGTTTTTAGTTATTATTTAATTAAGAATTATATTTTATTAAATTAATGGATTTTTTTGAATTAAATAATATTTTAATAAAATATTATTATTAACATTAAATTAATTTTTATTAAGTATAAATGATCTTATAATTTTATGAATGCAATTAAAATTTTTATTAAGGTTTGAAAGCCATTTCTGTCAAAACCTGTGAATTTTTTTATAAATGTCAGTTTTTATTTTAAAAGTGAAAATTAAAATATTTTAAAAATTATGTAGATAAAATAAATATTATTTTTGGAATCAGGACGTCGAAATTATCCAATGGTGAATTTCTCATAATTTTATGAGACAGTCAAATTTTTGGGTAAAAATTAAATACCATTTAAATATATAATGTGTTTTATGACATCATAATGACCCAATGGTGATGTAATAAAATAACATAATCCTTATGTTCGGCCAATATGTGTTTTATCATTAAAATAATGAGGTTTTGGGTTTGTTTGACTTACTTTTCAATGCATTAATGGAGACCTCAATACTTATTCAACACTTTGCTTTTTTAAATTAATTTCCATGGGAGTGTGACTCACCTCCACATAAGCAACCCTAATTTTTTAATAAGTTCGGACCTTGTCCTTGTAAAATATAATTTTCCTCTTTCCTTTTCCAGAAACCATGGGAAAATACCATGGGATGGTTTGTGGTTTGGATTATTTTAATATAAGGGGTCCCAAACCTAAATAATAAAGAATTCTCTCACCATTCCTATATAAACCCACCCAAGCTCCCACTTCCTCCTCACTAAAATCCCTTGGAGTTCGTCCAACCTCTGCCCTACTCTCTCTAGAATCCTCCCAAGGTGCCCCATGCTCCCAAAAAGCCTCTCACAAGCCTCTCTCTAGCCTTTGGAAGCACACTTCCAAGTAAGGGTTTTTTCTTCCTTTCTCATTTTTGTCAATTTTTTTAAGTTGTATTGCCCTTTTAATTTCAATTATGAATGTTGGGGTATGATTTCTCACCTCCCCCATACTGCACTCTTATTGTTTGAATGATGGGAGACCCTTTTCTCTCTCATTAAATGCCTCCCATGCACACCCGTTACTATGCCGAAATTCCGAAAGGAACTTTTCTCTCTTCTTTTACATTCAAGCAATATTTTGTATCGTGAATCTAAATTTCATTTCAATTGTTGGGACATGTATATATATGACCTTATTACTGTCCATTACATGTAAATATGATGAGGAACACCTTTCTCTCTCATCATCCATTTTTATGAATTCTTAAGTTATGTCGTTACGCTGCCGAAATCACACCGATTTTCTAAGCCAATTTCATTGTGTAGTGAATACCATGCCCATTTCTCCATCAAGGGTATTCACCTTTATGAACATTCACTTATTGATTGTAAAGTTTCATGTATGAATTCCACATTCCTTTATCATGGAATAAATGATTTGAAGGACCCCGGGACACCCTGAGAGGGGAGGGGTGAATCAGGGTGACCACTTTTTATTTTAATGTGTTGGATATTGTTCCCACGTTGGTAGGAACTTGTTGAACCTGTATGATGATTATGATCAGAATGAAAACATTCACATGCACAGAGAAGACACAGCCATTTTTACTTGGTTCACCACTAAGGGCTACGTCCAAGGAGCATACGCCGACAGGTTGCCGGTCGTACCTAAATCCACTATGCTTCACTAGCTGCGGATACAAAAGTTCGGGTACAGACACTCTGTCCCAGGCTCACTGCCTTTACAATTGTTCAGGGATAGCTCACTGCGTCCCTCGAGTCACTCCCATTGACTCCCCCTGGCTCACTGCCGTTGGTGAAGTCCCACTCAGTTTATAGACGCGAGGGTCTCTTCTTCATTTTCATAAGAGTGCATCCTTTGTTGTATGTAGATGCTCTATTGAAGTTTGATTCTCACCAGAAGAAGAATATCTCTTTTCCTCGAATGTACCGAGTAGTCTCTCGGCTTTCGTGCAGCTCCAAACACGCCGGTGGGCTTCAGCAAAAACAGGCGCGCTTCTCCAAGACAGTCGCGCAAGTCCCACTACGGCGCGCAAGTCAAAACTGGCGCGCAAGTGTCATCAACACACATGCGCGACTCTTCCTTCCCTAACTACAAACTTGCGCGGTCCACTTCCTTTCTCTTCCAAATTACCTTGGGCGCACAGCCAAAAACCGGCGCGCAAGCTCTACTTGCGCGACAAAACAACCACCTGCGCGACTCAACCACCTGCGCGACGAGAGCTCGAACAATCTCTCGGCCTTGAACTCCGTTCTAAATGAGGAGGGGTGGTCCCGTATTTATAGGCAAATTGGACCCCCTGCGCGGCGGCGCGCAAGTCCCTCGACGGCGCGCAAGTCCCTCAACAGCGCGCAAGTCTTGTCTTCAATAAACTCTGTCTCGCAACTCACTTGCGCGACCCAACCAACACTTGCGCGACCTTCTTTCCTTAGCCAAATATTGATGTTCTGATCCTCAAAACATATGGCGCGCAAGTCTTTTATCCTCCAAGAGCATGGCGCGCAAGTACCTTTGCCAAAAACACTTTACTTTATTGGCCGATTTTTAGGCCCAAAAATTTGGCAAACACTGGGAAACAGCGCCACCTTCACTACTGTTTTCTGCTTGAACGGTATGATCACTTTGTTGGTACACACCCTGAACTTCCACTGAGGATTGACAACAAACACAAACCATACACCAAATCATTCTTTGAAGAACCTGGTTCCAACAATCTCCCCCTTTGGGTTTGTTGGCAATTAGAATAAATTCAATAGATCTCCAACCATGAGCAAATCCAAAACGCAAGAATCAACTCAGCCAACACTCTAAGTCTACGTGAGAAATGCTCGGTGTAGAAAACAAGAGAGAAAGCTTGAATTGGGTCTTAGTGTTTTGAAATTCTCCATGACGCCCGATGTTATCCTTATTAAACTTCTCATCACAATCTTACACTTCTCATCACAGAAGAATTTCTTGCCTTGAATTTAAATTCTCCATGACGCCCGATGTTATCCTTATTAAACTTCCCATCACAATCTTACACTTCTCATCACAGAAGAATTTCTTGCCTTGAATTTATTCCTTTCTCCCCCATTGACAATAAAACCAAAGACCGAAAAGTTTGTTCAGCATTCAGCTGAAGCCATACTCCCCCTGGATAGTATCTCCCCCATAAACCTGCATCACAGCCATAAGCAGATAAAAATAGTTAAAACAAACGGGGAGAGGGGACTTCAGGTGCCTCCTTATGCAGTATGAGGTGGTCGAACACCGAGGTTCAACCGATGCTTCTCGAACACAACCGCGGACAATGGCTTGGTTAGGATATCAGCCACTTTCTCATTAGTTCCAACATGATCCATTTTAATCACTCCTTATTCAACCTTTTCTTTGATAAAATGATACCGTATTTCAATATGTTTTGTACGAGAATGCTGAACCGGATTCTTCGTAAGATCAATTGCACTTTTGTTATCACAATAAATCACCATTGGTTGATGCACCTTATCACCAATATCTGTTAGCTGCTGCTTCATCCAAAGAAGTTGAGTGCATGCTTTTGTGGCGGAGATATATTCAGCTTCAGCAGTACTAAGAGAAGTACTTTCTTGTTTCTTGCTCAACCAGCCAACACATTTCTGCCCAATATAGAAAGCTCCACCACTAGTGGACTTTCTATCTATGACATCACCAGCCCAGTCAGCATCAGAAAATGCTGATAATTCACTGTCCCTGCCTGCAGCAAAAAATAACCCGAAGTTATGTGTACCTTGAATGTACCTCATGATTCTTTTTACTGCTGCCATATGTTCCTCCTTTGGATTACTCTGAAAGCGGGCCGCAAGGCATGTTGCAAAGACAATATCTGGCCTTGTCGCTGTCAGGTACAGTAGGCTGCCAATGATCCTCCTGTACATGGTGGGATCAACAGAGTTCCCATCCTCATGCTTTCCAAGTTTAGTTCCCACTGCAATCGGAGTTGACATTGGTTTGGAGTCTTGCATATTGAACTTCTTCAGCAGCTCTCTTGCATATTTTTCCTGAGAAATGAATGTGTATTCCTTCTTTTGAATCACTTGCAGCCCCAAGAAATATGTGAGCTCCCCAATCATAGACATTTCAAATTCTGATTTCATGTGGTTGGCAAATTCATCCACTGATTTCTTCCTACTGCCACCAAATATGATATCATCAACGTAGACAAGAACCATGAATTGATCTTTTGGATAATTCTTCACATAGAGATTGTGATCAACTCCTCCTCTTTTGAATTCCAACTTCTTGAGATATGAATGTAGTCGTGAGTACCACGCCCGTGGTGCCGGCTTCAAACCATATAGAGCTTTCTTTAGTTTGCAGACCTTTGTTTCATCGGTACCCAAGACAAAGCCCACTGGTTGTTCAATGTAGACTTCTTCTTCGAGTACACCATTCAAGAATTCTGTCTTGACATCCATTTGATATACTTTATATCCTCTTTGGAGTTCCATGGCAAGGAAAAGCCTGATTGATTCCAGTCTAGCAACTGGAGCAAAGGTTTCTTCAACATCAATACCTTCAATCTGGGAGTATCCTTTACATAACAGTCGTGCCTTGTTTCTGATAACACTTCCATTCTCATCAAACTTATTTTTGAAGATCCATTTGGTACCAATCACATTGTGACCTTCGGGTCTCTGGACAAGATCCCATGTCTGATTCTTATCAATCTGATCTAATTCATCATTCATGGCTTTCACCCAAGATTCATCTTTTGCAGCTTCTTCGAATGAGGATGGCTCTACAACTGATTGAAATGCAGATTGCGTGGTATTCCTCATCCTTCTGGTTTGAGTGGGTGCACTCATATCCCCAATTATGTTGGATGGATCAATCTCAGCTCTTCGATTTCTCCTGCGAGGTTCAGTAGAATTCTCTTCAGCCATAGTTTCTTCTTCAGATTCTTCTTCTGAGTCAACATCATTATGTGATTGATGAATGTTTTGAACAGCTTCCTCTATTTCTGCATTTGTAGTTTCTTTATGTCCACATTCTTTATGACTTTCTATCACATCAGCATATGACGTCCGTGAAGCATTTTTCGTTTTCCCTTCAATTATCTTAACATCATTGCTTTCCACATTCCTTCCCAAAAGATTGTTGAAACATTTGTAGGATTTGCTGTTGATTGAGTAACCGAGGAAGATTACTTCATCTGCGTTGTCACCATATTTCCCCTGATTTCCTTCTTTGTTCCTAATGAAGCACTTACTTCCAAAGACACGAAAGTATTTTAGAGAAGGATTCCGTCCATACCACAATTCATATGGTGTCTTCGTCTCACCCATATAAAGTCTTGTTCGATTCTGAATGTACACTGCAGCTTGAACAGCCTTTTTCCAGTAATGTCGTGGAATACGACTCTCAATCAGCATAGTGCGTGCCATGTTGTTCACCTGTCGATTCCTTCGTTCAACAACTCCATTTTGTTGTGGAGTTCTCACAGCAGCAACCTCATGTTGTATCCCATGCTTCTCTAGATAATTTTCAAATTCAATGGACGTGTATTCTCCACCATTGTCAGATCGCAACACTTTGATTGTTCGTCCAGTATCATTCTCGGCGATTCGCCGATATGTTTTCATGCAGTCAAGGACCTGTCGTTTCCGGTGAATGACCATCACACATGCCATTCGACTGTAATCATCTATGAAAAGGACAAAGTACCTTTCTCCATGAGTTCCGGCAACATTTATTGGACCACAAACATCTGTATGAATCAGATCAAGAAGGTGAGATGCCTTTTTCTTCTTTGGCCGATATGAACTGCAGACCAGCTTCCCAGGAATACAAGCATCACAGGATTTTTCACGCTCACGCTTCAGGTTGGGGATGTCCATGACAATTCTCAATTTTGATATTTTCTCCATGTCTTGTTGATTGATGTGTCCCAATCTCCGATGCCACAAATTGTTTTCTTCTTCAACAGTCATGTAACATACATTTTCTTCACTATCAACATGATACAAGTTGCCTTCTGTTCTGCATCCTTTCATAAGTGAATTGCCAGTTTTTCCCTTGATGGTGCAGCCTTTCTGATTAAAAGTAACTATAAGTCCTGAGTCACAAAGTTGACTCACGCTAAGGAGATTATGGCGTAGGCCATCTACGTAAAGGACTTCAGTCTTCTTTATTTCTCCATTAGCTAATTGGGTACTTCCACTCCCTTTGATTTTCAGAGCCCCATCATTACCAAATCTTACTGTACCATCAACATTCTTTATGATATTTGTTAGTAGGCCGGCATTACCCGTCATATGAGATGAACAACCGCTATCCAGAATCCAGGTACTGTTGTTCTTTGTAGCTTTGAGGGCTACCTCTGCAAGGTTCGATTTCTCAATCTTCTTCCTTTCCTTCCATGAGACATTAGATTGAGTATATAGGACTGATGGCCTTATGACCAGAGTTAGAACAACAAAAACAATATCCATAGAAATTATTTCTTCTATGAGAATTAGGATATGAGATTGTTATCCTTTGTTGAGCATCTATATCTTCTCCATTCAGATAGCTTCTTGCCTCTTCACAATAAGACATGGTATGGCCCAGATAGCCACAGAACTGAAACTTCATGAGAGGAAATGTCTTCTCACTTGAATTTCTCCTTATACCTTCTTCCTTGGGAGAATAGTAAGACTGTCTGTCATTTTTGAATGTTTGAGGATAATTTTCAGGTCTCCTTTTAGTTTGGATTGAGGGTTCCTTTTTCAGCACTCTAGGTAACATTTCATCATGTTCAGCTTTCATCTTGTCTTTCTTTTGGATCTTTTCACTTCCAGTAGTTGATGACTCAGCCTCACAGCCAATTCCACTCTTTCCCATGCAAGCAGGTCTTTGATCACTCAAGATTTTTCCAACCCCATCTGAACCACACTTGGCTCTTTCAAGTAATTCTGCATATGAGAATCTTCCGAACTGTATTTTCTTCCTCGATTCTTTTGGAACTGATTCTGTCTCCATTTTACTCCTTAGAGTAACTACTTCCTCCTCAAGACCCTCAACAGTCTTGGATTTTTCATCCAGTCTGGATGTGAGGTCATTGATGACCTTTGCCTGCTCTTCAATTCTCAGCTTCATATCAACTGCATCATCATTGCTTTCAATTATTTTAGACTGTACCTTCACAAAATTCTTCCAGTCGTTCAATTTCAGCTTCAAGTTGATCAACATATTCAGTTGATTCTTCTACAATTGATTTCCACTTATTGTAGCTCTTACATTTAATCTTAAGCTTACTAACTGCATCCTTAAGTTGAACCTCAGGATCTACACAAGTTCCCAGTTGTTTTTCACCATCAGTATCTTCTGACTTTTCAACAGTGGCCATCATAGAAGCATGGTTCCCAGTTTTGTATTCTGGTTCTTCTTCATCACAGAATTCATTGTCATCTTATTCCTCTTCACAGACAAAACTCTTCCTTTGCATTTTCTTACCAGATTTGAAGTCTCCCTTTTTGAAGAACCTTCTTTGAGGCTTCTTGAAGTTTTCATCTTCACTATCATCATCATTGATATTCTTCAAGCACTGAGAGGCAATGTGCCCAACTTTTCCACAACGGAAACATGTGAGAAGTAACTTCCCTTTGAATTTCCCTTTACCCTTCTGGAACTTCTTTGCAATGAGAGAAAGAATTTCTTTCTCTTCGTCATCATCACCGCTACAATCCTTTGAGATTTTCAATTTATCCATGGCCTTGAATTCCATTTCCTTGCTCACCCGAGTCGTAGCATCTTCTGGTTTGACTCTCATTTCATATGCTACCAAACTGCTCAGTAAGTCATCTAGAGAAAGTTTGGAAAGATCTCTTTCCTCAAGAGCTGACACCTTTACATTATACAGAGGTGGAAGTATTCTTAATATTTTATTTACAATATCAATGTCTTTGATTTCTTCGCCTAGACCCCGAATTGCTCCAACCACTTTAGTAATTCGATTGAAGAAAGAGTCTGCATTCTCGTCTGGATGCATCTTCAGATCATCAAACCGATTGTGTAGCACTTGTAGTTTCGTCTCCTTCACTTTGCTATCACCTTCATAAATATTCTCAAGTTTATCCCACATAGATTTTGCTGAGGTGAAATTCATCACCTTCAGGTAAATCTGATCAGAAAGGGCTGCAGTGAGAGCATTCTGTGCTTTAGCATCTGCATCAAGAAGTTTCCTGTCTGTTTCAGTCATAGCCAGACCTGTTGGATCAGTGACATGTATTCCTTGCACAGTAGAAAAAAGGACTTCCATTCCAAGAGATCTTAGATGAGATCTCATTCTGTTTTTTCAGATCTAGAAATTGCTTCCATCGAAGTGAGGGACTCCCCTGACATTGACAGCGTTTTCCATGACAAAGAAGGTCAAATTCAACACCATCAACCATTACGCTCTGATACCACTTGAAGGACCCCAGGACACCCTGAGAGGGGAGGGGTGAATCAGGGTGACCACTTTTTCTTTTAATGTGTTGGATCTTGTTCCCACGTTGGTAGGAACTTGTTGAACCCGTATGATGATTATGATCAGAATGAAAACATTCACATGCACAGAGAAGACACATCCACTTTTACTTGGTTCACCACTAAGGGCTACGTCCAAGGAGCATACGCCGACAGGTTTCCGGTCGTACCTAAATCCACTATGCTTCACTAGCTGCGGATACAAATGTTCGGGTACAGACACTCTGTCCCAGGCTCACTGCCTTTACAATTGTTCAGGGATAGCTCACTGCGTCCCTCGGGTCACTCCCGTTGACTCCCCCGGGCTCACTGCCATTGGTGAAGTCCCACTCAGTTTATATACGTGAGGGTCTCTTCTTCATTTGCATAAGAGTTCATCCTTTGTTGTATGTAGATGCTCTATTGAAGTTTGATTCTCACCAGAAGAAGAATATCTCTTTTCCTCGAATGTACTGAGTAGTCTCTCGGCTTTCGTGCTGCTCCAAACACGCCGGTGGGCTTCAGCAAAAACAGGCGCGCTTCTCCAAGACAGTCGCGCAAGTCCCACTACGGCGCGCAAGTCCAAACTGGCGCGCAAGTGTCATCAACACACATGCGCGACTCTTCCTTCCCTAACTACAAACTTGCGCGGTCCACTTCCTTTCTCTTCCAAATTACCTTGGGCGCACAGCCAAAAACCGGCGCGCAAGCTCTAATTGCGCGACAAAACAACCACCTGCGCGACTCAACCACCTGCGCGACGAGAGCTCGAACAATCTATCGGCCTTGAACTCCGTTCTAAATGAGGAGGGGTGGTCCAGTATTTATAGGCAAACCGGACCCCCTGCGCGGCGGCGTGCAAGTCCCTCGATGGCGCGCAAGTCCCTCGACAGCGCACAAGTCTTGTCTTCAATAAACTCTGTCGCACAACTCACTTGCGCGACCCAACCAACACTTGCGCGACCTTCTTTCCTTAGCCAAATTTTGATGTTCTGATCCTCAAAAACATATGGCGCGCAAGTCTTTTATCCTCCAAGAGCACGGCACGCAAGTACCTTTTCCAGAAACACTTTACTTTATTGGCCGATTTTTAGGCCCAAAAATTTGGCAAACACTGGGAAACAGCGCCACCTTCACTACTGTTTTCTGCTTGAACAGTATGATCGCTTTGTTGGTACACACCCTGAACTTCCACTGAGGATTGACAAAAAACACAAACCATACACCAAATCATGCTTTGAATAACCTGGTTCCAACATGATTATGTTTTATGAATCCATGTTTAATGATCCATGTGGCACACTTATGTATGAAATGAAATGTTTAAGAATGGTGCACCCTTATAGCGCTACAATGCATTGGGTAAAGTATAATATCATGATACGTCATGTGCAATGAGTGTTGACTCATGATAATTCAAGTTCAATGAGGGTTTACTCGTGCTTCATGTGAAATGAGGGTTTACTCATGCTCCATGTGCAATGGGCCTTGGCTCATGCTAATTCAATGTTAAGTGTTGTTGCCACATTTCCATGTTATGGTTATCATGATTTATCATGCGTTTATGTTCATGTTAATCTAATGATATATTGATGTTCCTATTGTCTAACATGTATTGTACTGCTCATGTTATTCATTGTGTACTCCCTTACTGGGCTTTATAGCTCACCCTTTTCTTATGCATGTCCTCAGGTTATCCCTTGCAATGCTAAGTACGAAGGAATGTAGTGGTCATGTAAAGGAATTATTCAATAAAGATGTTGTATATCAAGTTTAAAGTTTTTATGTAATGATCCTAATCCCCAAAGACACAAAACCTCTCGATCTTTTTTGTTGTATCAAGTGAAGTTTTATGTAATAAAGCATGCTTAAGTTGTAATAAAAAACAGGGTTGTCATAGTTGGTATCAGAGGATAGGTTTAGTTATTTTTGGCATTAGGAAACCCTAGTAAAGCCTTAGATACAAGACTAAGCATAATAAAAACATCCCTATGTTTTGGTAAATACTAAGTAAGTGGTTTATCAAACAAATACATCCCTTTCTGGATACGAGCAGGTAGAGGCGGCTCTGGCACAGATGTATCCTAGGGGTAAAACCCGAAAACACCGCTGTGAGCTAGAATCGAATGGGAACTGGTGCACGACAATGGGCCTTGCTGCACTCTTGGTTACGACACTCCCGGGGGATATGTTTTGATAAATTCACAATCTTAGTATGAACCCTTATTAAGGGAAAAATGCCCCTAAGAATATATCTTAGAAGGAATATCATGAAAAGCCTGGATTGAATCCTATAGACTCATGAGTTAAAGAGATTAAAGTTTATTTATATGTCATCAACTTTTGTCTTTGGATTACCCTTTATGTGTTACCCGTAACTTTCCTTTTATTCCAGCCAATGGCCGGTAATAGGAGAACTCGGGCTAACAACTGTTGTGAAGATCAGTGTGATGATTGTACTTATGAGATGCCCAATCCAATGGGAGCGGGAATCGCGAACTTTGTCACGCTTCTCTCTCAGCTAACTCACTTTTTGAATAGAAACACTGGTCAAGAGGAACATTCAACCCCCCTAAGAATGAACAAGTCTCTATCGAGAGCTTAATGAGACAAAGGCATCCTACTTTTAGTGGATCATCCGACCCCATGATCACTGAACAATGGATCAACTCCATTGAAAAGATATTATCCATCCTCCAATGCTCTGAAAAAGAGAAGGTTCTCCTGGCGGCTTATCGTATGGAGGGTGAAGCTGATCAATGGTGGAAGTTGATCAAAAATATGAAGCCTGAGGAGGAGATCGAGGCTTTGGAATGGAAGGAATTCCAGAAGATGTTTTTTGATAAATATTTTCCACGCACCCTCCGTCTTAAGATGGAAAGGGACTTCCTTTCCCTCAAACAAAAAGTTGATGAATCTGTGGGAGCGTACGAGGAAAACATCACAAGGATTGCACGATACGCTTCCAGCTTTGTCGTTACCCCCGAATGCAAGGTTGACCGCTTCTTTGGTGGGCTGAAGCCTAGCTTGCGGAAAGCATTAGCGATCCGTGACTTCGACAACTATGAGCAAGTTGTTCGATGTGCCCTCAAGGTTGAAATGGAGATCGGAGAATCACAGGGGTATCATGGGGACAAGAAGCGGAAGGTGGACTTCAATGATGGTGGTCCGATGGATAAATCCAACGGTGCTAAGAAGTTCCAGCACCCCACTTTCCAAAAGTGTGGAAAGAAGCACCCTGGAAATTGCCTTAGGGGGACAAGAAAATGCTTCAAGTGTGGAAGAGAAGGGCACCTAGCTGTTAACTTTCAGCAAGAAGGACCCGTGGCTGCGACAGAGGAGAGGAACGCTCCGTTAGAACCTCAACGCATTGTTCAATGCTAGAAATGCAAAGAACCGGGTCATTTTGCGAATCAGTGACCTAATCCAAGGGTTATCAGAGGCAACCAACAACCTCCAAGACAGTAAGGAAGAGCTTTTGCCATCACTTCTGCCGAAGTGAACCCCGACAACGAAGTGGTGACAGGTACGCTAGTTATTAATTCAAGAATAGCGAATGTACTTTTTGATTCAGGTTCTACGCATTCTTTTATATCTCAAAAGTTTAGTAGAACAATCCATGCACCACCACAAATCATGGAAGTAAAGATGTCGGTGAGTACGAAAAATGGGGCAATCATTGCATCCCATGAATATAAGTCCTCCCCTGTTATAATATGTTGATTGAATTTCCCAGCAAACCTCGTCATACTCCCTTTGGTGGATTTTGATGAAATTCTTGGCATGGATTGGCTTTCCTTATATAGAGCCAACATAAATTGTTGGGAGAGGGAAATCACACTCCATATGGAGAATCGACCCTTGATTCTTTACAAGTGTCAGGAGGAAGACGAATCTCCTTTAGCTTCATCATCTCAAGCATGGATATTACTACCTTATGAGCACGCATATCTGGCTCAGACGATTGAGTCCAAGGAAGAAACCACCCTTGAAGAAATGCCTATTGTGAGGGAATTCGCAGAAGTATTTCCCGAGGAACTTCTTGGTCTTCCTCCAAGAAGAGATGTTGAGTTCTCAATTGAACTTATACCTAGGGCACTACCAATATTCAAGACTCCATATAGAATGGCTGTTGTGGAGCTTGAAGAGCTAAAGAAACAACTACATGAGAATCTGGATAAAGGGTTTATACACCCAAGTGCATCACCATGGGGTGCACCAGTCCTCTTTGTCAAGAAGATGGATGGGTCAATGCGGCTTTGCATCGATTATCGTGAACTTAACAAAATAACGATAAAGAACTAGTATCCTCTCCCATGAATCGATGACTTGTTTGATCAGCTGTGTGGAGCACAATACATCTCCAAGGTGGACTTGCGGTCGGGATATTATCAAGTAAGGGTGAAGAAGGAAGATATCCCCAAGACTTCTTTTCATACAAGGTACGAGCACTATGAATTCATAGTAATGCCTTTTGGACTCACCAATGCTCCAGCAATATTCATGGACTTGATGAATAGAGTCTTTAGAGATAACCTAGACAAATTTGTGGTAGTCTTTATAGATGATATTCTAATATACTCCAAAACCAAGGAGGACCATGAGGAGCATTTAAGAACTGTACTGGAGACTTTGCGCAAGGAGAATCTCTTTGCCAAGTATAGCAAGTGTGAGTTCTGGTTGAAGGAGGTCTCATTATTGGGCCATATCATCACAAGCAATGGGATATCTGTGGACCCCTCCAAAATAGATGCAATTGAGGGATGGCCAAGGCCAACATCGGTAACCGATATCCGTAGCTTCTTGGGGTTAGCTGGATATTATCGACGATTTGTGAGAAATTTCTCACGATTGTCCAACCCTCTTACCAAGCAAACTCTAAAGGGAGTAAAGTTTTCTTGGAGTGATGAATGCGAAGAAAGCTTCAAGGAGTTGAAAAAGAGGCTTATCACTGCCCCCGTGCTCATTTTACCCACAAGTGGGGAGCTTTTTGTGGTATTCAGTGATGCTTCGAAGAAGGGATTAGGATGTGTGCTGATGCATAATGATAAAGTGATATCCTGTGCCTTAAGGCAGTTGTAATCCATGAGCGAAACTATCCAATGCATTATCTGGAGTTGGCGGCGGTGATCTTTGCCTTGAAAATCTGGCGGCATTATCTCTATGGAGAGAAATGTGAGATATATAATGACCCCAAGAGTCTTAAATATATATTCACACAGAAAGAGCTTAATATGCGCCAGAGAAGATAGATAGAGCTCATCAAGGATTATGACTATTCAATACATTACCACCCTGGGAAGGCGAACAAGGTGGCGGATGCCCTAAGTAGACAGGATCCCGCGATTCTATCAATGATGAGAATTGAAAAGGATCCAATCTTCTTAGACTTGATGAAGATGGACATGGGAATCATAAAGAAGGGAACATCATCAATCCTTTCACTAATGATTGCTCAACCATCTCTTTTGGAATGGTTAAAGGATGCTCAAAAGGATGATGCGGGAATCCAAGAAAGAGTGGAAGCTATCAAAAAGGGAAAATCCTCAGAGTTTAATGTTAATGAAGAAGGAATTGTGCGGTTTGGGAAAATACTATGTGTTCCATCATGTTCGGAGCTAAAGAAGGAACTTTTGGATGATGCACACAGTTCAAATTTCTCTATTCACCCAGGGAGCACAATGATGTATCGAGATCTCCGAGAAAACTTTTGGTGGGATAATATGAAGAAGGAGATCGCTGAATATACATCAAAGTGCCTGGTGTGTCAGAAAGTGAAGGCAGAGAGGCAGAAGTCTAAGGGGATGATGAAACCATTGCCTATACCAGAATGGAAATGGGAGAACATCACCATGGACTTTGTCACTGGAATTCCAAGGACATCCAAAGGCAACAATGAAATCTGGGTTGTTGTGGATCATCTTACAAAGACTGCACACTTCATTGCTATTCGAGAGGATTTCTCTTTGGATCAACTAGCACAGATATATATCAGGGATGTGGTACGGCTGCATGGAGTACCACTATCTATTGTTTCTGACCAAGATCCAAGATTCACCTCTAAGCTTTGGAAGAGTCTTCAACAAACTCTGAATACTGAACTGAACTTCAGTACGGCCTATCATCCTCAAACTGATGGCCAATCCGAGTGGACTATCCAAACACTTGAGGATATGTTGAGAGCATGCTCAATGGACTTTAAAGGAGGATGGGATCAACATCTTACTCTGGTTGAGTTCTCTTATGATAATAGTTTCCACTCGAGCATCCAAAAGGCACCATATGAAGCCCTGTATGGGAAAAGGTGTAGAACACCGGCATGTTGGGATGAGGTCGGTGAACGTAAGCTGCTTGGACCATAAATGGTCGAAGAAATGGTGGAGAAGGTGAAAACCATTCAGCAGCATATCAAGGCAGCCCAAAGTCGACAGAAGAGTTATGCAGATAATCGTTGATGAGACCTTGAGTTTAAAGTCGGAGACATGGTGTTTTTACGCATATCTCCGTGGAAGAAGGTCATGAGGTTTGGAAAGAAAGGGAAGTTAAGTCCAAGGTACATCGGCCCCTTTGAGATTCTTGATCGTGTTGGGGCTGTGGCCTATCGAATAACACTTCCACATACTATGGACAAGGTTCATGATGTCTTCCATGTATCCCTCTTAAGGAAGTACATACCAGATCCTTCACATGTACTCTCTTCCGAGGTGGTACAATTAGAAGACGATCTTTCTTATGAGGAGAAACCAGTGAAGATCTTAGATCGTAGAGAAAAATTTCTATGAAATAAGACAATGCCCCTCATCAAGGTGTCGTGGGGAAACCACATGTTTGAAGAAGAAACTTGGGAGTCGGAGGATATAATGAAGCTAAGTTACCCACATTTGTTTTAGTGTGGGAAAAGGAAAATTTCGAGGGCGAAATTTCTTAAGGGGGAATATTGTAACGACCCAAAGTTTCATTAATGGAAAATCCCTCTTGATCCAGTTAAATGTTTCTTTATGAAATTTTTTTTATAAGATGTTAACTTCTTTAGTTTTACATTAAGATTTGTGACCGTTACTTTTATAGCCGTTGAACAGTGATCATCTGAGTAGTATAAATACAAGGATTTAACGAACCCATTTCTACTCAGACAAAGGAAGCAATGACCTCATCTAGTAGAATTGCCCCTTACGAAGCCCATTTGTCAGAGCTCGGAAAAGAGGTGGCGTCTTTGGGCTTTGCCCTTGACCAAGCCCAAGCTGAGCTTCATCAAGTCAAGCTCGAACGTGATCATCTACGGGAAAAGTGGAAGTTGATTGAAATTTCTACTCGAGCGATATTATCCGAGCCGCCCCAAGAGTCTGTCACCATCGCACACCTTACCCTTAGGTCTTATGCGGCTATTTTAAGGGGTTATGTAACAAATAAGTAGCACTATGTTCATGTACATTATTTTTGTATATAATAATGAATATAATTTCTAGTCATTTTTGATACATTGTAATTAGTTTTTAATGTACAAATAGTGTTTTAGTTATTATTTAATTAAGAATTATATTTTATTAAATTAAAGGATTTTTTTGAATTAAATAATATTTTAATAAAATATTATTATTAATATTAAATTAATTTTTATTAAGTTCAAATGATCTTATAATTTTATGAATGCAATTAAAATTTTTATAAAGGTTTGAAAGCCATTTCTGTCAAAACCCGTGAATTTTTTTATAAATGTCGGTTTTTATTTTAAAAGTGAAAATTCACATATTTAGAAAATTATTTCTATAAAATAAATATTATTTTTGGAATCAGGACGTCGAAATTATCCAATGGTGAATTTTTTATAATTTTCTGAGATAGTCAAATTTTTGGGTAAAAATTAAATACCATTTAAATATATAATGTGTTTTATGACATCATAATGTCCCAATGGTGATGTAATAAAATAACATAATCCTTATGTTCGGAAAATATGTGTTTTATCATTAAAATAATGAGGTTTTGGGTTTGTTTGACTTACTTTTCAAAGCATTAATGGAGCCCTCAAGACTTATTCAACACTTTGCCTTTTTAAATTAATTTCCATGGGAGTGTGACTCACCTCCACATAAGCAACCCTAATTTTTTAATACGTTCGGACCTTGGCCTTGTAAAATATTGTTTTCCTATTTCCTTTTCCAGAAAACATGGGCAAATACCAAGGGATGGTTTGAGGTTTGGAGTATTTTAATATAAGGGGTCCCAAACCTAAATAATAAAGAATTCTCTCACCTTTCCTATATAAACCCACCCAAGCTCCCACTTCCTCCTCACTAAAATACCTTGGAGTTTGTCTAACCTCTGCCCTACTCTCTCTAGAATCCTCCCAAGGTGCCCCAAGCTCCCAAGAAGCCTCTCTCAAGCCTCTCTCTAGCCATTGGAAGCACACTTCCAAGTAAGGGTTTTTTCTTCCTTTCTCATTTTTGTCAATTTTCTTTAAGTTGTATTGCCCTTTTAATTTCAATTATGAATGTTGGGGTATGGTTTTTCACCTCCGCCATACTGCCCTATTATTGTTTGAATGATGGGAGACCCTTTTCTCTATCATTAAATGCCTCCCATGCACACCTGTTACTATGTCGAAATTCCGAAAGGAACTTCTCTCTCTTCTTTTACATTCAAGCAATACTTTTGTATCGTGATTCTAAATTCCATTTCAATTGTTGGGACATGTATCTATATGAACTTATTACTGTACATTACATGTAAATTTGATGAGGAACACCTTTATCTCTCATCAACCATTTTTATGAATTCTTATGTCATGCCGTTACGCTGCCGAAATCACACCGATTTTCTAAGCCAATTTCATTGTGTAGTGAATACCATGCCCATTTCTCCATAAAGGGTATTCACCTTTATGCACATTCACTTATTGATTGTAAAGTTTCATGTATGAATTCCACATTCATTTATCGTGGAATAAATGATTATGTTTTATGAATCCATGTTTTATGATCCATGTGGCACACTTATGCATGAAATGAAATCTTTACTCGTGCTTCATGTGCAATGAGGGTTTACTCATGCTCCATGTGCAATGAGCCTTGGCTCATGATAATTAAATGTTAAGTGTTGTTGCCACATTTCCATGTTATGGTTATCATGCTTTATCATGCCTTTATGTTCATGTTACTCTAATGCTCTATTGATGTTCCTATTGCCTAACATGTATTGTACTCCTCATGTTATTCATTGTGTACTCCCTTACTGGGCTTTATAGCTCACCCTTTTCTTATGCATGTCCTCAGGTTATACCATGAAATGCTAAGTACGAAGTATTATAGTGGTCATTTAAAGGAAGTTTTCAATAAAGATGTTGTATTTCAAGTTTAAAGTTTTTATGTAATGATCCTAAGCCCCAAAGACACTAAACCTCTCGATCTTCTTTGTTGTATCAAGTGAAGTTTTATGTAATAAAGCATGCTTAAGTTGTAATAAAAAGAAAGGTTGTTATAGAATGGGTTCTGGGAGATATGTTAGGTGACTAAATAGTCCATGTGATACCCTCACAATGGGGATGAGCCATGCTCTACATTTTAGTTGTTTCCTATGGGGTAGGCCCCATGTAGAAACTGATTCTGTGGGACCTCAATAGTGATTTTTATGAGCATAGAGTCAGGTGAGAATCAGGGGATTGCCCAACACATTTATCAAGATATAATATTTATATGAAGGTTCCTTTTATTGGTTGTGACATCAGGAAACCCCTTGGGTTCCCTATTAGATGCATTACCGTAAGGAGTCTATGTAATTTGGTAGAAATGGTTTCTTGTGGCACTATAGTGCCCATAATGGAAATATAATCTCCTTGGGATATATTTTTTACTGCTGGGATTTAGTATTTGGAAAAAAATCATTACGTTTATTTATGTTTTCGTGTGTTTAATTTGTTTGTAGCCATGGTTCCCAGATTTACATCCAATGACCTGACCTATCAACCTAATTAGATGATGGAATGGTGGATTCCTATGGTGTTTAATAGGTTTTGGATTTTGAAATTATGTTATAAAATTATGATATGGATTGGATATGTTGATTTCAAATTGGATACTAGGTGTGTATATTAGGATCTAGAAATTAAACCATGTGATGAATTACCTAGACACCCGAATTCCACCATTGGTTTTTATGGGACTCCCTTGACACCATAATTCCTTAAGATAAACAGACTCTATAGGATCTAACTATCTTTTCATAGGGTAACAATTTACCATTAAATTTAATATATTATTGTAGTATTAGGTCATACATAGGGTCCTATTGGTCGAGCCTGATTATTTTTACCTATTTTTCATCAGAATGCTTAGGATGTGTGTGATATAGTCTTTTGTTATGGTACATTGGGTAATGAATTTGAGTCATTGATATCATTTATTCTAAATAATTAACTTTGAACCATTATTTATACCCATAGTTTGGAAAAATCCACCTGATTCTTAGTATTTTTACATCGTTCTATTTTTTATAAGCAGTTTTCCATTTAAGCATGTGAATTTGTGTATCAAGGTTAATCCCAATGATCTATTATTTATATGGTTTTCCTAGTATCCATACATAATCTAAGACATCTTGATGTTTTGTATATTAGGTACACCCAATTAGGGTTCTAAACATATGGATTGAAAATGGTCCAGTTTCGTAATGTAGGTTGGCAAGATCCCCGATGTGTCCTCATAAATAATTCAATATTTTAAAAAAGTGGGTATTTTGGTATATATTTTTTGTCCAATAGTTTATTAATTTACATTTTTCATGTATATACTAATGTAATTTCACAAATCGGTTGGTATGAAGCAACATTGGTGGTTCCCAAATGATTTTTTCACTGACACCCTGCTTGGTCAACTATTGCACATGGGTACCCATCAGATCTCATATGGGTTTTAATGAACCTCTAGAGCCTATCATGAGATCATGTTTAGCACAAATGAGAGAATTATGTGATGGGATCTATAGATCAAGATTTGGGGAGGCTCTATATATTTTTTGAGCCAACATCATTTATTTTTATGAAAAATATAAATATGTGTCCATTCAAGTGGGTAGTCATATATTGTACTCAAGGAATGATTATTTGATATTTTATTATATTTCATTTATGATTTATATTATCTCTAAATATTTTAGTGGCTTTTAGTTTCTCATAATGAATGATATTTAATTATTTAATATTATTTTACACACTTTGATATAGGTGGTATAAACTACTTATGTTACATCATTTGACCCATGATGATATTTAGAATCACTTGGAATTTATAGCGGTGTATATCATTTATAATATAGAACCACAAAAGGGATCTAATCGGTTTCCCTAGGGACTGAGATGTCATATAGTTGTATTATAGTTAATTATTATACATGAATAATTATTTCAGGATATAGTATATAGTTGAATTAGGGATGTGTCGGAGAATTTTATGGAACTTGGGTAGCTGCATTGAAAACTATTTTTCTAGTGGAAGACCAGGATAACATTGTAATGAGATTGATAATTTTGGTTTTCATTTTTATGGTGCATAATATTTTCACCTCATGTGAGACACATTATATTTGAGATTTATTATGTATGAGTCACTGTATCATTTTCCCTTAACTCATTAGAAATGATCCAATTATAGATTTAGAACATATCATATGAAGGAAATAGGTTTCTCATGCATCCTATAAATAAAAATGGATTAACTAGATATTGGCATGCTAGTGTGGTTATTTCCATAATGACTATAACTCCATTGTTAAATTATTCAACAATATCTTATAATGACTTTTCAATATATGTTATTTTGGAATTATACTTAGATGGTTTGACATGTACATGTTTTTTCTTCTGATGGAAATCTATGTGGATCCATGATGAGGATCTTGTAATTATGGAATAGACTATGTTCAATGGAGGTACAATGGAACTTTTTGGTTAGTATGACCAATGGTTCCTTATTGGTAGACTTCTAGTGAATGTAGTTTTTTATGATGAGTTATATACATACCTATCATAACCATTATTTTTATGTACCATATAACAAAGAATGGAATTTTACTTGGATAATCATGTGATGATTCTTTTACATACCAATGGTTTTCTTGGATGGATTTTTTGGTTGGGGTAGAGTTTATTGGTGTTTTCATGGATTCATAATATTTTATATAATTTTTAAATGAATGTATAAGTTATTGGATGAGTTCATGGTCATATATTTTTTGGTGGAAATTATTGATCAACCATTATCGTATTTCTTTTAATACTTCTCTTATTTATATTTATTTTTTATTATTTTAGTATCTTAGTTTTCATAATGGATTTCTATTTTAAATTCAAATGTGTAATATTATATAGGGTCTGTATCCTCTTAGTGATATATACTTATAACCTAGAAACTATAATGAATAATATGGATTATGGGATGTGGGAATATATTCCCTTATTGGTGGATGGCTTAGAATGAGTTGCTGAAAGAATGATATGGTGTGATACTATGGGGAATTTTTCATTGAATATGACATACTAAGTGATTTTGAAGATGAGTGTAGCATGGACTATCCCATTATCTATAGCTCTTTGTATAACATACTTCATTGATTTTGGATTGGACCTACTGACCCACGAGATATGACACATACATTAGTGAGTGAGTGACTGATGTGAATGAGTGTGACACATGATAGGGTTTTCCATGTGACTACATTCAATTTAGTGGTAGTGGTAATGGTTATATAGTCATGTTGAGACAGATTTAATGATGTTCCACAAAGTATGTTACATTAGATTTTAATTCCTTAGTTTCCAAGAGATAAATAACCATGAGTGTTTTTGTATTGTTTTTGGATTAAAAATATTGGAACATTTTGGTACCATAACCTATGGACATTGGATGAATTTTAATATGCGATGACAGTGTGGGAAAAAATGCACGACCCTTGAACAGTGCCTAACTGCAGCTAAGATTCCAATTGTCCAAATGAGCTAGAATTGGATAAACCATTACTATAAATATTTTATTACTTGAATCCATGATGTTGTTAGTTGGATATTTTTGGTTTCATGTAATAGAGTCATGAAAAACATCAATTTTTATTACAATAAGATATTGTGCACTGGTAATCCCATTTCCTACTAAAAATCCGAATAAAGAAAAGAATTGTAAATGACGATAACCATTAGTCTTGAAAAAATGATATGTTCATAGTTTAGAATGTGGTTTAATGAAATGTGAACATTATATAAGATGTAAAGGTGATATAGAAACGGATTTTGAATAAATGGAATGACTAAATTTGGTGTTGATCCTAGTCATGTGACGACATGATAACATGAATGTGACTCAGGGAGAGATTCATGGGAGTTTAGAAAGGAATATAATTGATGTTACACATAAGGATAAGTATAAGGTATGCCCTAAAATTGGGAGTGAACCATTCCAAATTAGATAGTGACACCCTCACCAGGGATTAAATATTAATACATTCAATTAATTCCACTCATTGAAGTGTAAATGAGTGTAGAATGATGTTTCATTTATTTTATTAAGTATGAGGGGGTATTCCCCATATAATAATCATTTGAATGTCTTGACAGAGTGTGGGACATAGTGGTTGTGGATTTTATCAGCTGAAGCATGGACAAGGACACTACATGGTTGTGATCATGAAAAAAATAATAAAAATATGACACCCCATATAGAGGGCTCATGGGAACATGGGACCAGTTATTGGAAGGCCTTTTTGGAATATGGATACCATTAAGTAAATAGATAATTGCAAATTTAGATCCATCAGTGAATGACATGAATGAATTCAGATATGGTTACATATAGATTTTGATTTGGAAAATTGGGATCTACTAGGTTTATAAAAAAATTATTATGTTAGATCAGGATTTTCTCATTGACTGTAATAATAGTGATGTGGGTTTAGCCAGTAGATGTTCATATCATGGTGGTAATACTATGTTTTAGCTGTAAATATTGGTAGAGATACATCAATGATCATGGAAGACATTTAGGAGTAGTTGAATTGTGATTGGTAGTTCTGAAAATGCATTAATGGATGGTGTTGAGAAATTTTAATAAGGGTGATAATGTTGAAGTATTAATTCTTTATTCACAAGAGGTGGAATGTGGGGATTTTGAAACCATGAAAGGTTCATTATTTTGGAGGTGATATGTTTGTTTTGTTTATTTTTTGGATCTCTTTATTGAAAATCCATCGTGCTCCTATTATGCTCAGAATGTATAAATCTCATTTTTTTTGTAATTTGGTAATGAATAGGGGAAAAAACATTTTATTGGTGGTCTCACATATGTTTTAGATTGAGATGGTGGAAATAAAATTGAGTTACATTGACAGAATGAGTTTATAAAGTTTCTCTAAAAAATTGAAATTATTTGTAGGGAGCAAAATGATTTTAATTACTAGATAGGAGAGGTGATATCTGGTTGTGAGAACCATTAGTAGAATAGAAAATTAGATGAATATATGTATAAGTCTCTATATGTAATGACTTATGAATGATTTTCCATGGTGTTTTAATTACTGTTATAGGTGTTAAAACATGGTTTGGTAGATTATGTTCTAAAATTTTATGTTATGATTTAGAAACATACTTAGTGTTTTAGTGATAACCCATTAATTTATAGATGAACTGATTCTTCAAATAAGTTGAGATATGAGGATGGATGACCACCCACATTTCTCTGGGCAGTGAAGTATTATGTTGTAGATAATATAAGATCATGTTTATCTAAAAGTGATATTTGTAGAATGAAATTATCTTTATATTTAATGGATGGAAGTTATCTTTATCCTTTATTCACAATATAATTTCAATAGTTCTTGTTACACAATGAGGTTTTAAAAGAAAAATATGTTCAATAACATAAATAATATTAATTAATGAATTTAAGAGAAAAACAATGATTATAATATGTTCATTATAACATTGATGTTGAATTTTAGGGTTGATGTAAATTTAACTAAATTAAGAAAATATTATAAATGTTATAATAAATAAAAATTTATTGATGAATTCATTCTAAATAATAACTCAACTTTTATTTAATTCATTTTAATCTTCAAATTGTGTTTCGTAAAAAGAATTATTTCAATTTAAATTTGAGAGTGAACATTAAAAATAGAATTTGGAAATATTTAAAATTATATTATATAAAATCTAAATGACTATTTAAATTAGCATATAAAAAATAAAATAGGATTCAATTTTTGTATTTTAATGAAGCAATAATTTTTTATGAGTAGAAAAAATACCACAGTTTTTATGAAATATGTTATCTTTTTTTATATTGTGAAGACATAAATAGGATATAACTAATTATTAAAATTATCAAATGAATAATTAAATATATTTTGATAATATTATCACAAAAAAAAAATTTGAAACATATAAATTATCATTTATTTCATGATAAATATTAAATTTATTTTTATTGCTAACATGGTTCTCGTGAAACACAAAACAAATTAAAATTTGGGGTCATAAAAATAATATATTAGAAGTACGAAGAATTTTATCAAATTGGATATTAAATTTGTGTTATTATTTATTATTTATTATTTATATATATCAATATAAATTTTGGTATTATATAACAAGAAATTTATCTAAATACATGTGCAATGCCGACACAATGCTAGAAAATTACAAATAGTGTATTAAATAATTTTTCATGGCATATATATGAATAAATATTCACATTTAATGAATATAATTTTTTATATTAACATCAATTTTATTATTTTTATGGTTTTAATTTATTTGTTGTTTTTAGTGATGAAATATTAACCATTATTTCTTATGTGACACCATTTTAGCATGTGTGAATGCAGTTGAAAAATCATGTAAATTATTTTGAAAACACTAAAATTAATATTTTAGGGATGATTTATTGTTTAACCTGAATTTTAGAGATTAATACATATTATCATATATGTATTATAAATTTAGATCTTAATTTAATTACTTGTTTAAACTGTAATATTTTTTGAAGATTTCTTAAAAATTAATTAGTATAATTTTATGATAGAATATATTTTTTTAAAATTCTTTATAAATTCGTTATAAATTATAAACATCTTGAAGAAGGAAATTTAGGTTAAAAATGTTTTATAGTGTCTTTAATATTCCATTTATGAGAAACTTTTCACATTATAAGACAAATTATAACCCATTAATACATAAAAACTCATTACTATGGTCTATTGGTTAACTATGGGGATAAAAAATGATATGGTTTAAATAGGTATCTATAAATATATAAATTTTACTATGTGATTTTATTAAGTCCCCGACCTCCCAGTCTTCTAATTCGTGTAATAATGGAACCATTTGACATGACTTAGAAATATATTATAATGACTTAAATATTTTAAAACTGGAATTAATGATATGTTATATTAAATAATAATTTATTAAATTATTTAAAATTCATAAAAATCCTATCATTTTCCAATAAAATCGGATATGGTTGATGATATCAACCATTTTCCATTTATGGGTCACTTATCATTTAATAGTAACTTTCTTCACTCATAATGCTTACAAATCATTGATATTAAAATAATTATCAAAATTATAGATGGGTGGTAAAATGTAATAGGTGAGTGTTCATACATAACCTATGTAACACCTCAATATTTTATGAGAGATATTCTTCTTAATTTCATTGATGTCTTCTATTGTATGCTACACAATGATTAAATAATGCTATACACAACATAGTATTAGCTTTCTGTATATACAACATTATTCTTGGATTCTATTACACACAATTTCATGTTCTTTTGATATAATTAATTTCATGAAATACTGAGTATAAGTGATAACTAAATATTATAACCCAGCCGTTATAATGGCATGAATGAATATGATTATCATCATTTTAAAAACACTATTTAAAAGAAAATAAGTGAGTCAAAAAGATAATAAAATCACCCTTTATTGATTTTATTAGGGAAATATATATATATATAATACATTAAATTTATTTTTTAAAATTCATATTATATGTTTTATTGACCTGATATAAGATTAAATTCACTATTACGGATAAAATGAGGATTGTTAGAAAAATGCATTTTTACAACATTTTGAAGGAAAACCCATTTTAAATAAAGTCAATTAATATTTACAAATAAAAAATGCATTATTAATAGTAGTAAATAAAATAATACATTGCATGATATTTTGGTATTTTTTTATTAAATTCATATTTTAATGAATAGGGAAATATACAACAATTTAATTAAAAACTCCCATTTCTAAAAATTTATTAATATAGTTAGATATTATTTGTAATTGGTTTTAAAATTAAATTAAAATATGTATTTATCAATTAATCCATTTTTTTGCCATTAAATGTTATTTCACACATAAATTGGACATAAACACATGTCATTATTTTGATAGTTTATACTTCTTAAAAACCCACTTTCTAGTTATCACAATGGGAATTAATTATAAATTAATTAATGAAAATAATATGTTTTGAATTTGGAAAATTGGTTTCCATATTAGGAATCACAAGGTTAAAATTATTTATATAGGAACCTTTAATTTTTTTAACATTATGAATAGTAACATTGGTAATTTTTATTTAACACAGTTGAAGATAAATATGGTAAATTAGGGTAACAAACTATATGATTGGGATAAAAAAATTACAATAACACCTTAAAAATATTATTAGATGAATAAAAGTAAATAAATATAACATATGGGTTGGAATTGATTAAATTAATGAATATTCATCCCTGAAAGGGATGTCATTATTATTAAAACAAAAGAATGTAACAACGTGTCACTCTCTTATCTCTTATAAGTATTGTAATTTTAATGTAGTGATAAACCTGATTAAACATCAAAAATAAATATTCTACAAAAATATAATGATATTATATAGATAATGGGAATTTATATCCATTTTATAGCGATTGAATAATTACTGTAAATATGGAAATAAAAGTCATATATTAATTATTTTATGAAGGGAAATATTAAATAAATGATATTAAAGATATTAAATTAAATATTATATGACATAATTTATGTCATCCACGAATATTTTATATTACTATGAAATTTTAGGATTGATTTAATGTGTTTTTTATAAGTACTCATGTTTATATGAATTTTTAAAAAATGCTAATATAATTATTGTCAAATGTAATATAATTCATAACATAAAATATTATATAGTTTATAAAATGTTATAAAATTCCTAAAAATCTATTATTTGACCAATTGGTTATGATATGTCCTCATATATAATAAATTTCACTTTTTATTTCGTTTTACTTGTTATTATAATTACATTAACACATAATGTGTAAAAGACATGTTATCATTGTTAGATTAAAAAGGGTAAAATACCTGTTAAAAATACTATAAGAATTAAAAAATATTCAAAACATGTAAAAATACTATTATATGATTTTATTTAAACCCATTTTCATATTATAATATAAATAATTTAAATTTTATACATTTTAAATTAAAAATTAATTTATATTAATCTAATTGTTTTGGGATTTCCAAAGGTTCCTCTCCCCTCTCTTATAAAAGAGAAACTCTTCTTCTCTTTTGATAACACCTCTAAAGTCATTTTTCTCTCCCAAAACCGGGCCATATCCCCTACCAACTTCCCTAGAATCATCCTAGATTCTTAAAATTGGTCACAAAGACATCCTAATGAGAACATTTATGAAAATCCAAAAGGCGATACTCGAAAAAGAGGTAATTATTTAATCACCTCATTCAAAATTCTTTTCTTCTTCTACATCATATTATTATGTCGTATCAATAATAATGTAATGAATATAATATATAACACATTCTAATATATTATTATAATTATGGTAAAACCTTATACCACCTTTTATCCACCCCATGAATAACAATATCACCATGAATGCATACGTACATCCTACCGTCTCCATGTCATGGTGTAATTTAACATTCAATAACACTTTATTTGGAAGGGCATAAAGATGAGTATAAGGGATTTAAATAATGAATATAAAAAGATTATTATTCTTTATAATTAATATAAGATCCAATTCTATACCATTGAACTATCGGTGGAATGATATCGTCGTTCGTGCGTACGTACATCATACCATCTCTATGATGCGTTGAAATTAATTCTTCATGTTAACAATTAAAAGATGACTATAAAATTTATTTAATTATTATGCAAAATTATAATTAATTTAATTTAATTATTTAAATTAATAAAATACATCCTAATCATGAAAAAATGACTAACATGAAAAAATAAGAATAAGAAAATGAAGAAGTTTACCTCGAAATAATTGCAATATTAAAACACTATTAACAAAAAATATAATAGGATCATATATGATATAATAAATATGTATATGGTTCATGTATAATTTAATAACATAACATTACCATTAATCATGAGGTTAAACCAACCTCAACTAATGGAAAAAACAATTTAAGTGATAATTTCACAATCTAATTATTATTCGAGATTGTTTATATGTAAGAATTGGATGTGATATATTTATCATTCACATCCATGTTTCCAAATTTTTTATTCTATAATATTCATTCTATTATTCTATATATTTTTAATGTCTATTTTACTTAATGTTAACTTTTTTATTATGATTTATGAGAGGAATCTTGTTTTATTTTCAAATATGAGGTACTTTTTGAATTTTTTGATAAATTTCCAAGTAGAATGTTTTTATCTTATACGACATGAATGGATTTTTACGAATTAATAATGCCTGATTTTCATGAATCTTACCTTATATCTTTTAACCGTTATGGATAAATAAATTTTTTTCTTCTAAAATTTCATGTAATTTTGGGAAAGAAAACATTTTTGAAGAATAAAAGGATATTATCTTTAAGAATTAAGTTCATGTGTATTATAAATATTATTTTCCATAAAATATATTTTTTTTTAAATAGGGATATGTTCCTATACCTATTATTTCTATTATTTTATTTTTATTATTTTTGAATCATATTTAAGAAATCCATTTTTTAAATGTACAATGTTACGAGGGAATGATTTTTAAGAAACCCATTTTATTTTGTGAGTTATATCATCATGAATGATTTATATCATTAGGGCACACATATGTATGGTTTTCACTATGTGATGGGTGTGACTTATATATCTCACCAATGAATTGGGGAATGATTTATATATCAGGAGATATACATGAATTAAATAGCAAGAAAAACCTTTTTAGTAATACTGGGCTGGAAGGACAAGTAAATCTGGTTCTGTAATACATTACTGGAACTGCAAGTAATCCCAGTTCAATAATGGACATTGCCCACTATGATGGTCTTGGAAGAAATGTGTTTGATACTGTGGAAATAATATTATCTTCCTATTTGTTTTCCACAATTCCATGTTTTATTCCAATTTTATTTTATCATGGTTAATGTTTTTTGATCTTTTCCTTACATACTGCCATAATGTATTCCATGTCTCTTGATTTTGATATTTAAACATTATGTTCATGTTTTTAAATTATTATTTTTATGGTTTGTTTTATATAATACATTTTTACCCTTATTGAGAATTTGATCTCACCTTATCTATGGTTTCTTTTCTAAAAGATAAAATAATGGTTTTAGGTAGGAAAACAAAAGGAGAATATCTTTATGGGAGATGTTGAAGATCTTTCACCATGTTAGAAGATTAAGTTCCATGTTTCCAAAGAAACTAATCTAATATGGTCCTTTGGAATATATTTGTGTAAGGTACTAATTATTTAACAAAATAAATGGAATGAACATTAATATCATGCTTGGTTAATTTGTGTTTTTATGATAAAAAAGGTTAAATTAACCATTTCAAACTAGGATGCGAAAAATATATTGAGATCTGATCCCTTGAAATATTTCTATGGTATGTATAGGGATGTGTCTAAGGGAATGTTTAACTATATTTTACATTTCTAGAATTATGGTAGTGACCATGAATAATAAATTATTAAATCTAATATGTTAAAGATTGAAAGTACACCCCCATGATTAGGATGTTTTCATAGTATTATTGTTTCCTCTCACACTATTTTTTTAGTTTTTAGAAATTGTATAACACCCAAAGGAATCATATTAATGACCAATGAAATGGTAAATAAAATCATGGTCCTACTAACCAAAAAAATGATAGGGGATATGGACTGAAAAATTATACCAGAACACTTACAGAAGTTATGAATCATTTTGGACTTCCAAATGAGTAGAGAAGGGAACAACATTTTTTGAGTCCTTTATGAAGCAACGCCCACCTTCCCATAGTGGGTCTTCTGATCCACTTGAAGATGAACAATGGATCAGTACCCTTGAAAAGATATTTTATATCATTCACTATTTAGAACATGAAAATGTAATTCTTTTTGTTTATCATTTTAAAGGTGAATCAGATGAGTGATAGACTCTAATATCGAATATGAGGCAACATGTTTAAATTTAATCCATGGAATGGGATGTGTTCAAGAATATATTTTACAATAATTACTTACCTCTTATTCATCAAACAATTATAGAAGAATAGTTCCTTGAGCTTACAAAATAGGATGAAGAATCTTTTGGTACCTACCAGACTATTATTAGAAGACATTAATTGTATGATTATATCTTTATCATCCAACCAGAGAGTAAAGCCGATAAATTTTTCAGCGGATTAAAAGCTAGTCTTCGAATGTAATTAGCTATAAGAGACATTATTAGCTATGAAGATATAGTGTGTTGGTCTAGAAAGGTAAAAATGGAATATGGTGTTAGATATCAATCTCATGGTTTTGATTTGAAATGAAAGATGTATTTCAAGGGTAACTCTCAAAAAAATGGTGACACAAAGATAAATGTTTCCTTATGATCAATGTGTGGAATGAAGCAAGGTGGATATTTTTATAATGGGACTAGAAAATGATTTAGGTGTGGAATATATTGTCATAAGGTATTTGAGTATCGATGTAATAGGAATAACATGCTAATGATTTGAATATAGAAAAAACTATAGTGAATGAACTACTCTCACTTCAATGCTACAGATGAAAGGAAATGGAGAATTATGTTAACCAATGCACAAATCTCAGGGTGTGTGATGATGATCGATGATGGAATATTCTTTATAAAATATAAAATGTGACGCCACATGTGATCAGTATTGGTGATGTAGAGTATGATAAAGAAGTGGTAGAATGATTGAGTGTTTATGTAATGAGATTCCAGAATACTGTTATTGAATCACATTATGGTATTGTGGAATAATAAAACATATATGTGTTAGTCCACTATAGATTTTATGTAAGATAATATTGTGAATTCTAGAGATATCCTTGAAAATTGATTGAGGTAATAATGAGATGTTTTCAGAAAATACATTCTTAAGGGTAGGGTAATCCTAAATATGGGAATCATGTTCAGATAATGATATTTGGAAAATTATTTATTGGATATGAATAAATAAATTTGACGATACTAGTTAAATTGACACTGATTAACAATTTGTTTAAAAAAATTCTACTATAATGGTTTTTTAAATAGTTTTTTGGACTTAAGAATAAATAATAATGAATGTTATAAATTAGGATATATAGTAAATCATGGTATTACAATGGTTCAAGAAGATACATGATTAGGGTATTCACATATTGGAATGTTACAACTAAGAACTACCCTACGATGCATGGGAGATAAATTATATGATAATTTAGTTCATCACTTTTTAAATTTATAAATTTTTAGTTTTTTGGAAGGATTGTAAGGTTATCCATTTTTGAATAGTTTGAGCTATACTCTAGTTGAAATTTATTATATCCATGTATTATCTCACAATAGGAAGACATATTCATATTTTATAACCTATACTAACCTTTTCGTTGAGACAAATGGAATTAATTGTCATTCTATTTATGGATCGTGGAATCTGCTGACACATCATAAATGAAAAATTCAACTTCATTTCTTTGAATAAGACATGATGAGAAAATTGATCAAGACATGAACAATATTTATATTTTACAGAAATTAAGTAATTATTTCTTCTCATGTTCTTTATCATTAGGGAATGGATCTTGATAACCAAAATTGTTTCCCTTGTACCTTATATTATAAGGAACCATAGATCCCCTTTAATCATCATCGATTTATGACATTATGGTTGTTAACATTATTCAAACCTTGTTCTCTATAACTATCCATCAGAATATGATGGTTAGATTTTTCTTCCATATCAATGTTATCACTTCTCACTTATGTTCTCTAATGTGGAAACCTAGTTGTGAGTTACTTTAGCTAACAATTATTTTTAAAACTTCGCTTCTTTAAAATGGTGTTTTAGTATTCCTTTTAATGACGTGGGTTTTTATAAATTAAAATTTGAATTATTAAACCTTTTATAACCCTAAAGAATTTTGAGGGTGAAATTTATTTTATGTGGTATAGAATGTAACACCCCTAGATTTTATTGGATAGAATATTTTTAATTTCAATGATGTCTTGGGTTGTACACTACACGAGGATTAGTTTTCTCTATACACAACACTGTATCACCTTTTAGTATAAACAACCCTATTATTTTATTATGTTACACATAATTTCTTGTTTTTTTAAATTCATTTGATGAAATACTTGGGAATAAGGAATGACTAAATATTATAACCTAGTCATTATAATGGCATGTCTGAATAACATTAACTTCCTAAAAAAATAAAATTTATGTGAAAATATGTGAGCCTATAAGTAAAGAAAAATCAATATTTAGTCTTTTTATTATAGAAATATATATGTAATACAGTAAATGTAATGTTTTAAATTTATCTTATATGATTTTTAGATAGGATATATTAAAAAATTCAAATTTATGGATAAAATGATAGTTTTTATCTAAAAAATGTTTTACCACCCTTTGATGGAGAAACTATTATAAATCTATTTTTTACACCTTGGAAATAATAAAAATATTATTTTTAAGAGTGAAATCATAATTTACCATGGGATAAATTTTGGTATTTTTCTAATAAAATACATATTTAAATGAATAATGAAAAATAATGCAATTTAATTCAAAACTATCTTTTAATCTATTTTGTTAATATAGATAGATTAAAATTTTAATTGGATTTAAAGATTATTTAAATTTTGTAATTGTATAATCCAATGTTGTTCATTTGAATTAATTTTACATGTAAATTTTTCCAAAACACAAGCCAATCTTTTGATAGATTTTATTTCATAAAACCAGCTTTCTGGTTTTGACAACTACAGTTAATTTTAAATTAATTAATGAAACTTTTGTGTTTTGAAATTAGAAAAATTAATTCCATATTTTGAATTAGAGGGTCAAAATTATGTAAATTGCTACATTTTATTTTTTGACATTATGAAAAGTATATTTGTTAATTTTTATTTACCAAAGTCAAAGGTAAATCTGGTAAATTAGGGTTACAAACAATATGATAAAGATAATAAAATTATCCTAACACATGAAAAAACACATCTGATGAATAAAGGTATACCCAAATCAATTAAGGTTCCGAATTGATTCCCCTAATGGACTTATGTAAATGAATGTGATGTAATTATTAATAAAAAAAATAAAGTGACAACACGTTACTCTCTTATCTCTAATAAGTATAATAATTTTAATGTATTGATAAAAATGATTAAACATAGAAAATAATAGTCTTAATAAATATAATGAAACAATTTACATAATTGGATTTAAATTTTAATATTTATAGATTATATAATTACAATAAATGTTAAAATAATAGTGATATAGTAATTATTTTATTAAGAGAAATATGAAATAAATGATATTAATATTTTAAAATAAATATTATATGAAAAAATTTATATCATACACAAATTTTTGGGATTTCTATGAAATTTTAGGATTAATTTAATTTACTTTTTTCGATGAAATAAAATTTTGAAGAATTTTTAAAAAATTAATATATGAATATTTCCAAAATTAACATAATTCATAACTTAAAATATAAAATTGATTATAAAATGATATATAATTCATAAAAATATATGATTCCACAAAATCATTAATATATATCCTAATATTTCATAAATAACTCTTATTTTTGTTGTTTTAAATGTTAGGGTAATTACATTAACATATGATATGTAAATAACATGATATCATAGTAAGATTAAAAAGGATAAAAAAAGGGTTAAACCAAAAAGACAAGGAATAAAAATAATCAACACATGTCAAACAATTATTGGATGATTTCATATCATCCAATACTAATATTATATTTTAATTAATCAACTTAGTATTCATTTTAATTTAAAAATTAATTTATATTAATTTAATAGTTTTTGTATTTCCAAAGTTCCCCTCCCATCTCTTATAAAAGGGCTCCACTCCATTATTTTGATCACAATGATAAATCCCTTTTTCTCAGCCAAAACAAATTCATTTACTCTCCCAACATCTATATATTCATCCTTGATTCCACACTTTGGGATGAAATCTATTATATGTATAACATTTGTGAAAATTAAACGGTGATACTCGAAAAAGATGTAATTGTTTTATCACGTCTTTCAAAATTATTTTCTTATTCTAATTAATCAAATTATTTTGTTTCCATACTAATTTAATAAATTATTTATATAATATATTATTTAATTTTATTTAAATTATGGTATAATCTTATATCACTTTTTATCGATCCTATGAATAACAATATCCCCATTTGAGCGTAGGTATGGCCAACCGTGGCCACACCATGGTGTAATTTGTTACCCAAAAAACTTTATTTGGATGAGTATAATGATGAGTATAATGGATGTAAATAATTAATATAACATGATAGTTATTCTTTATAATTAATATACCATCCAATTATATTCTATTTAACAATGAAAGGAATGATATTGTCATATGTACGTACGCATGACCTACCATCTCCACGATGCGATGAGAATCATTCTCTATGTAAACAATTAAATTATGATATTAAAATTTATATGATGATTAAAAATATTTATTATTAATTAATTTCATTATGAAAATGAAGAAAATACATCGTAATAATAAAAACATTACTTACATGGAGAAATAGGAATGAGAAAATGAAGCAGTTAAGACCCAAAATAATTGCAGTATTTAAATACAATTAATAATGAAATAATTGAATCATATATTATATCATAAATATGTATATGGTTCAGTTATAATTTAATGATAAGAATGAACCATTATATAATAGTTTACCATGACGTCTACTAACATATAGTATAAGGTAAGTGATAATTTCACATTCTGATTATTATACGAGATAGTTTATACGTATGTATTTACTAGGGAATATTTATCATCCACATCAATGATTCCTAATTATATACTCTATTATATTATGTCGATTATTCAATAATTTTTTAATGTCAATTATATCCTTTGGAAAACTTTTATTAAGCGGTCTGAAAGGTTTTTTTTTCATTTTCAAATATGAGGTATTTTAAGACACTTTCGGCAAATGTACAAGAAGAATGTTTTTTAACTTATACAGAATTAATGGATTTTTACTCATTCATAACAACTGATTTCCCTGAATCATCCCTTAAATGTTTCCAAGGATATATTTAATGAAATTATTTTTGTTTAAAACTATACAAAATTTTAAGATAATAAAATGTTTTTATAGAAGATAGGATGTTATCCTCAATAATTAAGTTCATCTGTTTTATTAAAATTATTTTCCATCTTAGATGAAGCTCTTTAAATAGGTTTATATTTCTATCCCTATCATTACTCTTATTTTATAGTGTTAATTATGGAATTATATTTATGAAATACATTTGTTTCAAATGGATTATATGATGATAGAATGATTTTTAAGAAACACATTTTAATCTTTGGTTAATATTATGATGAATGATTTATGCTTTTAATGAACAAATATGAATGGTTTTAGATATGTGACAGATAGGACCTATATATCCCTCTAATGAAATGTGGAATGATTTATATCTCATGACATAAAAATGACTGGAACCAAAAAATAAATCATGTTTAGTAATACAGGGCAGGAACGACAAGTAAATTTAATTCAGTAATAAATGGCTGGAATGAAAAGTATTCCTAGTTCAGTAATGGATTTTTCCCCTATTATGGTCTTGGTAGCAATGTGTTTGAAACTATAGAAATCATATCATGTGCTTATTTTATTTTCACAATTACATTTTTTATAAAAATGTTATTTTATCATGGTTAATGTTCATTTATGATCTATTCCTTAGGCACTTCCATGTTATATTTCACAACTCATAATTTTGAAATTCATACTTTATGATCATGTTTTTACATTATTATGTTTATGTTTTGATTTTTGTTTTCAATGGTTAACCTTACTGAGCATTTGAGAATAACCTTTTTATGTTTTCTTTTCCCTATGATATAATAAATGGTTTTAGGTAGGAATAAAAAAGAAGAAAATCTTTATGGGAGATATTGAAGTTCTTTCCCAAAGTAATAATATTATGTCCCAATCTTCGAAGACTCTAATCAAATAAAATATTTGGGTAATGTATTTTGTGTTCCACAAAAGCAACGTAATATCCATGTATGTCAATCTTGGGCTGTTAGAACCTAAACATGTCAAAATTTTATTGGATGAGAGTTTTTAGCCTCATAGTCATTATTTAATAAAAATATATTGATTTTGAGGAACATGATCCTAAATATTGTTTAATATTATTTTAATACATTGTGTAATCCCAACATTACCCCTCTCATCAAATATAAAATGATACCTCTTAAATTAAGATTTTAAGACATTTTTTCCCTATATCTCAACTGAATTCTATCCAATTATATTCTAAAGACCAATAATAAGGAATTATAAGTGATTATATTTTTAAAATTGAATTCCAATGGTCCATAAGAAGGAATCTAGTGGAGGAAAACTGATGAAGAGTTAATCATTTTGTCCGAACAATTTTAATTTATTTCATCATATATTTCCTATAAATAACAATAATCCTTTATAAAATAAATATTTATGAATATACAATATAAATTATATTTATTATGGAACATCCATAATCAACCTACTTCCCATTCATGACAGAATGATAATTTCAGTCATGAATACATGTGGAGAACCACCCCATGAACTAATGTAATTTATTTTCCATTTTATTTTACATGGATTGTAATGATTATTGATTTAATAAATTTATAATATATATTTTATATAAAAATAATATTTTAAGGGAAAATTATTATTCACATTCCATTCATTACATATGATGAAAAATGAAAACTGAGTTTATGCATATATACAACATATTGTCTCCATGAATGATGTAATTAATTTTTCTATTTCAAACTATTATGGATGAGTATATATATATATATATAATATTTGATATTTTTATCATGAATAATATTTTTTATATGAATTATCCATGACCATTGTACAAATATCATAATTTTAGTACATACACATCATTAAAAGAAGAAATAGTTGACAGTTGGAAAGGATGATTTTAATAAAAAACTATTAATAATTGTGTATTGAAATGATATATATGGATCATGTATGATATTATAATTATATATATATTATTTATTTTTTAATTATAAAGAATTTAACATTATTATTTTGGTTATAACAGAACATTGGTGCAAGAGGAAGTTGATGTATTGGATTCTCATATCAATTTATTTTTTCTGAAACAAATTCCATATTCGCCAATTGTTTTCTTTGTTTCATGTACACTCCTAACATGGATGTATTATAGGATTATTTAACAAAAAATATGGTAGTATAAAGAACCATATATGTTCCAATTTATCATTGGGTTTTAATAAGTATATTTTCTAAGCGGTAAGGGATTTTGTTAAAATATAATTTCTTAACTGGAATGTTTATGATTAAGTTTTAGATGATGATATTTTATTATATACCTCTCATGAAACTCTTAAATGTTCCTATCCAATAGTTATTTTTGGAGATTACATGTTTTCATTTCATTTCCCTCTCATTATTTACTAATAATACTGAATGGTTATTTATTAGAAATAATTGACAATATTTATCTCTTCGGTTTAAATTAATTTTTCTTTTATAACAATGTTTTGTAAAAACTTTTGTAACAATATTCATAATATTATACTACTACATTTTTAAGTCATTTATACTTATCATATAATTGTAGAAAATTGTTTAATATTTATCTTCTTCAAATTATTTGAATGTGGTACTTTGGACTTTTTTTAAAAAAGGATAAGGGAATATTTATTTCAACATACATGTTATATATGATATTTCTTCATTATTCATACTCAATGATTTGAAGATACATTCACATGTTTATATATTTCATTTCTATATAATTTTTCCTATATTTTTTTTATTTTAAGAAATTAAACAATCGATTTTAAAAAGAAGAGGTTTTTTCATAATGAAATTTTCCATGTAATGTTTTAAAATTTATTCTCTTCAATGATAGCTTAATTTAATGTTACTTATGCATTATTGGGGATATTATTAAATGAAAACATCGTCTTTATTTCATTGGATGATATAATGTGATGAGATATTTATGAAACTCAATAATTTTCCATATGATATCACATGATGAAATTTTAAAATGTTTATGAAACTCACATTCTTTAAACATTTTAATGTATCTCATTAATGGATTCAAATCATTTGGAACACAAATTTATGATATTAATTACATTATGGGTGGGCTTAAAATCATATCACCAACCAATTCATTTTTTAATAAGTAATATATGATGAGATAATATCTATTGGAATTGGGAGTAGACCATGTTCAGTAAGGGGCTCAATACACTATGATAGTATTGGGTGTGAACCATGAATATGTATATAATGGAATGGGGAGTAAAACGAATACATAACAATAGTTTCGATACTGAACCAAAAAAATGATTCCCTGTTGTTATTTTTTTCAAAAATAATATTTCTTCTTCAAATTTAATGCATTTTTGGATCATGTTTTTTGATTTCATTATGATTCATGTCTTATTAATATCCATAAATTATTCCATGATTTATGATTTATGATTTATATATATAAATTATTTGGTATGGTATAAAAATTATATAATCATGTTCTCATACCCTTATTCTCATGTTATTATTATGTGATCATTGATCTCTCCCTTTATCACTCATTCTGAGCATTGGAGGTCACCCTTGAAAATGGTTTTCTTCTCCATATTATATTGAATTGTTTTAGGTAGGGTTTTTATAAGAAGAGTACAATGATGGATGAAAATTATGAGAGATATTTATTATATTTCACAAAATAATAATATTTTTAATCAATTTTCCAAGGACACTAAAAATATATTTTTATTCCACAGTTCATAATGTAATGTAATGAATATTCATATATGAAGATGTTATATCCATGAATTAAAGGGATACGTTTCTATAGATGGTAACAGAGTAGGGTTTAGTCAGTCATTGGAGTTTAGGATTTTATATATTTTTTGAAAAACCAAGGGATAAATATAAATATATGATAACATTATTGTGTTTTCTGTAATGAAGAGATTAAAATTATTTCTATTAATGAATCAATTTAGGGATACTAAAATTGGAAATTATTTTATCATAGAATAGTCAATGGTTAATAACCCCAAAAAAGAGCTAGTCTAGAATATCTTACCAATCGTTATAGGACATTATGACTTAGACCTTAATATAGCACAGGTCTAACACCCTCATAGGATATTCCATGGGTATTTCATATTTTATTTATGAAACATTGTGATGAATATGATTATATGATGAAAATTATTTCCCTATTTAAAACCTATGGTGTTTTTTTTTGAAAAAAATGTATCTTTATTTTGACATCCTATAAATTATTTTTTGTAATTATGTGAATCCTCACTATTAATATCACTGATCTTACTATACATTTCAGTTCTAATCAATGGATGGAACTATTATTTCTAATGTTAAGAAATTATATGTTGCACAGTGGAAGTATATTACTCATGAGAAGAAAATTTAATATAGAGTTTCATTGTGAGACCGTGTCATTATTATTAATCATATAGCTCATTATAAAATTTAGAATAACTACTCATGTTAGACTACTAAAACACATAATAAGATAAAAATATAGAATAATTTTGAAAATGGATGGAAAACATTCAAATTTATACATGCCAATTATGTAGAAATAATAACTCTTGGAAATCACCCTAAGAAAAGATATGATGATTTATTTGATGAAAAAATGGTCATACAGATATTATTTTGTTAGGAAAAAATAATATTTATATGGAGGGAGATTATCATCTTTATAAGGTACCATTTATAGTTAAGTGTATTATGTTTGGGGAATATAGACATTATCGAAGCCAATTCCCTAATCAAAGTGTGAAATATTAGACCATGAAATTTACTATAGGATTCCAATCAATGATGTGAAATGATTTAAGTTTTTATATATTAGGATTTTATAACTATTCTATATATGTTTAATAGAATTGATATTATTAATAGATGAATCACGAAACATCTAAGTATTATTCCGTAAAATTTTTTCATCTAGAATTTCAAATATTGTGTTTATTGGTACCAATAACCATGAAAATTGATTTAATGGTATGGTGATAAATTTTAATTGGGATAAAAATATTATTGTTATTCATTAATAAAATTCTATAGTACTAACGAGCTTGAATGTTTTTTTTGATTAGATAGAAAAGTAATTAATATCATCAATGATGTTTTTATTGATTTTTTTCATATATGGAATATATGAAATGGTCTAAAAATTTATCGAAGAAGAATTTTGTTAATTATTGGAAGCATATATAAATTCATATTGGTTTAACATAAGTTTTATGGAAACAATCATGAGTATATATATTTAAGTTTGATCACAATTTCAAATTAATATATACCACTTTTGAGCTTTGAACTAATGATATTTTAATGTTATTTAAACATAAACATGGTTTTTGGATGAATATAGTATTTTCATTTAAATAACCTATTGTGTTATTATATAATTATATGTTGTGATAATTATGGCCTATTAGATGGTAGGATATTTAGTAACATGACCATTGAACAATGATTCATTTAGAATGTGATCTTTTTAGATATATTTATTCCTATTGAAAGGATTACCTTTTAGGTATGTATCTAAATTTAATTCATTTTATTTTTTTTAATGTGATGTGAATTGAAATATGATAATATGATTTATGATTGTTTATAATAATAATTAGGGAGATTATTCATTGTGTTATGTTATATGTAACATTTAGGTTTAACATGTGATTTAACATGAAATATTATTTATGAAAAATGAAATTAAATATTTAAAGATGTAATATAAAAGGTCTGAGATCACAATTGAGATTAAAAAATTACTTTACCTTTATGTTGTATATTTTGTCTTGTATTTTTGGTTATTTATGAAATGATTTAATTGAATAATTTTTTATTATCCTGGAAATTTTGTAGTCTAATAGGATATTTGATAAATTTTAAAAATTATTTTACATTGATATGACCATTTATTAAGTAATAGTTTTAAAATAATGATGTAATAGGTTAATATCCATTTGTGGATAGTTATGTATATTTTTTTCATTAATAGTAGAAAAATGTAAACATGAAAAATCAACATTTCAAGAAAAATATGAGATTGCTATGGAAATTGAATAAAGGATAAAGTTATAATTGTAAAGTAACTATGCTTCATATGTTATTATTACAGATGGTAATGAAAATAATCAACTCTAAGAAAAGTATCTTCAAATATAAACGTTATCATATTAAATTCATTTGGTATTAATATATGTTATTTTAACCCCTAATTGTTTTATGTTTTTTGGTTATTAACTATGTCCTAATAATTAACATAGTTTTGATCAATGTTCTCAATTAATAAACTTCATTATTTGAAAATTAAATTCTCTATCCATGGATATATTTTCACATCACACTACTGTTATCCTATTTGGAAACCTTATAATGTGTTATTCATGGTAACCTTATTATTTTTTCCCTCTTTTCAAGATGATAGGTTAATAAAATTTTTTCAATTGAGTTTAAAAATAGAAAATAAAAAATATGAAACCCATGATTGTAGATAATATTTAAAAATTATGAGGACACAATTTATCAATGGGGTACGAATTTGACACAAAAATATTTTAAAATAAAACTAGGTTCTATAGTGTAGAAAACACACAACCATGCATATAAAGAAACCACAAAATATTAGTTTAATTTTTCCACTATAACATTGACATATAATTGGAATTTAATAATTGAAGTAACTCGGTATTGAAATATTTATAATTGAAAAAAAAATTACATTTATTGAATAATTCATATTAAATATGCACTCTGTTTTTAGAAATGCTTTTTTCTTTAAAATAAGTTTTATTCCAAAATGTTATTTATATAATTTTGTAACAGAATGCTGTAACTAATTTTTGTATGATTCAATATTTTGTTGAACTTTTAATTTAATTTTTGAAGTAATAACATATAATGTAGCTTAGGGGTAACTTATTTTTATTTTTATAAACAATTTTATTTCTTAATAGTAAAAATAGTTTTTATAAAATACGATATCTTTTAAAGAATCAGAAGGAAATAAAAATTGTATTAAAATTTGTGAAACATATCGAAATACTTGTGGACGATAATATACTATGAATACCATATAAATATAATTCAGAATATATACAATTTATTTTATTTCATGAAATGAAAATCATTTTCATTATCCCTATAGTGATGACACAACACTAGAAATGTAAAATTTGGTGATCTAAAAATAATATTTTAGAACAAGGAAGTTTTTAAAAAACATTATTATTATATAAAATGTTTTATTAATTATTTTTAAGTATATGTATTAATTTTTGTGATATTTAATAGATTAATTATCCAAATCATTGTGAAATTCTTGTGTATTTCCATAAAAGTCAAAATAAAAAAATTAGATAATTTTTCATGTAATAATTGTGATGAAATATAAATAAGGAATGAAATAAGAAGTTAAAATTTAAATTTTTTAAATTTTTTTAATAAATTTTAATAAATTTTAATTTTTCATGATGAAATAATTGTGTTAAATGCTTACACAATACCAATAGAGTGTTGTATGAGAAGAGGAAAAATCAATTAAATGTTTTAAAAATAATAACTGTAAAATTTATTTGGAGAGTTATAGTTTACCAAGATCATTTGGATAAATATAAAAAATTTGATATATTTTAATGAATTATATTTTAATTTAATTTCATAATGGGTTTTCTAAAAATCAATTCATGAGATTAAATTTTAATATGAAATTAATATAATTTTATGTAAATTAATATTTTATGACATTATTTAATCATTTTGAAAATCATGGAAGAGGAAACCTAGGATTATAAATGGTCCAAATTATAATCTCTTTTTCATTCATGATCCAATTGTGTCCCTATATTTAATGATATAATTCATTAATGTTTAAAAATTAATTATCATGGTTAATGTAAAAAATAGATAAGCAAGGGGTTAATCAAAACAATAATGATTAGAATGAAAAAGAGACTCACATATAATTGATTTTAGGATTATAATATAAGGATTTGATCAATATATGTTAATATAAGACATTTTAACCATTTAACATGACATTGGCACATATTATATTTTCATTTTTCATGCATTTCAAAAAATTCCATTAACTATATTTAATAATAAACTATACTTTTTTATGATTGTAAATAAAAAAAAATAATATCATAAGGAAAGATAATTTTATATGTTTAACTATATCATGCATGGTCAATTTATGGACATTTATCCTTTGTAGTAGTTCTATTAACGCATAATGGGTAAAAAAATTCATATCATAGTGATTGTAAAAAGTGTTAATGGGGGTTAAAACTAATATATAAGAGATAAAACATAACTTATACTGGTCCATTTTTATGAGAGTATTTATAATCATATTAATAATATATTATAAATATTTAAATTTTAATCCACATGAACCTATAAATTAATTTATATTATTTTAATACATTATGTAATTTCATGATTTCCCATCCCCACACATTTAAAAGGGAATATATTATATTTTCTTCTATAAACATTTACATCCATATATCTCCCCAAAATGTTACGAATTCCCATTGTTCCATCTTTATTCATAAATTTGGGTTTTTTATATAATTACTATTCAATTATACGGGTCCTTAATATGGTCTCTATAGGAGGAGTATTAAAGAGGAGGTAATCATCTTACCATACATCATTCATTTTATTCATCTTATAACTGAATTAAATCCATGTTATTCATTTAGAAAAAATTATATTTATTAAATATACAAAACTATTATTTATATTTTTTAAAAACTATAATACACATTATTCCCATCTGTTTGGATACAATAATGTTTCATTCATGTACGTGTGTACTACCACCTTGACAAAGTGATTCCATTCATTTTTAATTTATAAATTTCATTTATGGTAATAGGGATATATTTAATTAATTTTATATACATATAAGGTAAATATCATACAATAATGTTTATTTATTATTTACAATTCTTTTATTCCATCATTAAAATAATAATAATAATGTTCATACATATGTATGTGTTACCATCCCCATGAAACATATATGACATTTATTAATCTCTAAATTTAATTTATGAATATTAATAAATGTATATATATTGAAATTATATGATATTTAAATCTTGGTATAATTCATGATATGTTGTATTCATGATTACAGTACAAGCATTGGAACATCAAAAGAGAATCTTCCCTGGAAAATGTGTAACGAACCATGTTTTTTGAAACTGTAAATTTCTGAAGAAATTTTATTTTCATATTTTAGATTCTTATATGAGGTGAAATGGAAATTATACCCATTTATATTATATTGGATATTTATTGTGGTCACTCTATTGTTATTATAGTATGGTGTTTGGACAAGGACATGTGATAGGTGGAATTCTGAATTGTTCAAAATTTCAACAGAATAATTACCAATTAATATTTAATAAATTAAAAATTAATATATTCATTCACATTAAATTAGGGATATTTTTTTAATGGGTATTGTTTTTATTTTAAACATCAACATTTGAGACTATAATGTGGATATTTTCTTAGTTTAGCCATAACTTGATGTCGGGCACTAGGGCTGACCTTGTCCCCTTTTTAATTTTATTCATTTTCATCCTTCCCTTTGTTTTATTTTATTTTACATCCATAGATTCTTTAACAATACCCAAAAGGCATAATATATATCTAAAATTAGTTATAAAAGCTAAATGGAGAGATACAAATAGTTATTGGGGAAGGGAGGTACCCCAATAGTGGTCAGGAGGAGCAGGATGGTCTTGTAGTAGCCGTGCATTGTGGGAATGGTTGATGCTTCAGCAGATTGCACCCAAATACATTCCATTATTAATTTTTTCAATAAATAAAATTATATTTAACATTTCATGTTTTAAATCCCTAATATTTTTTATTAGGACCCATTGAGGGTTGATCTATAACATTTGAGTATTAAATGGTTGTTAGTGGCTGATTTGAAGGGTTTTCCACTTAGAAATCCTAATCATATAGCGTGTTGTTCTAGAACACAAGATCTATGTTCCTTCCATTCTGTGAATAGGAATTATTATAATTAAACAACACGTATAGGGTATATGCAACTATTATTGGGAGTCATTTGTGTAGCTGAGTACCCGACTAGACAGATGTGTTGGGGAACATGGCCATGTAATGTACACAGCTAGACCCGGTCTATGTTTCACAGAGTGTAGATGTTCATGATCATGTGATATACATGTATTTGACATTTCATGTCCACAATATGGTACCCAATATTGGGTATACACATTCTAGATGGTCTAAACAATGTGTAATTGGGATTTTACACAACATTTCTTCCTTGAGTAAACACTAATGTGGGGACATTGGTATACACATTATGTACTAGGTATACATATTGTGTACTATCACATTTTTTACAATTTTAATGGTTTTACATATTTAAATTACCCATATTTTTAATTAGACACATGATTAACCACTTTTGAGTATTTTTCCTAGATCATGATGGCACTACCCTTGAGGTTATTTGAGTTCTATTGGGTTATTTTTTTTTGAATTTTTCCTAAATAGATTGGTTATTCCATTGGTAATTAAATATATCTATCTCCTAAGAGTGAGACAATTAATCATGGATGAACTATGATCCATCCATCTATAATTATATTAATTGAATTTTCCTTCTAGGATAAGAGCCCGTCAATTTTTTTGACCAATAGGATCACATGTATGATGAATATACATTATTACTATTATCTAGGGTCCCCTATAGGAAGACTTTGTTTACACATTGACAGACATAATCCCTTGTAGAACCCCACTTCTTAAATAAAATTCATGAGGATCCCATGTATGATTTCTATTCCTACATGAACCATCAATAGGTGACCCATCATGGATACCTCTTTATTTGTACCGTTTCGAGGATCCCATATAAGATGAATCTATTTACTTAGTGCAAAAGATCCAATGTAGGATTCCTCCTATTTACATCATAGTAGAGGGTCCTGAGTAGTATTTCATTGGATGTGCGTACAAACCATGTATCCCAAGTAGAATTCCTTTCATTAGTCTTGAAATGAGGGGCCCAGTGGGCACCATGAATGTTAAAAGACCCAGAGTTACCATATTTGGTTTGGGTGGAGAAGGAAGAATGTTTTACAAAAGATCACGTACCAAACATGAAATCTATGAGGCTGTGGTAGTAGATATGTGAATAGGAGTTAGTCAAATCTCACACTTTTCATTATTCAATTACCTAATTACTATTGATGTAATGTTGATTATTAAATGTTCTTTAAGGATTGTGAATGATGTGATGGATGTGAAGAAACTTCTCTTTATCAGATTCCCATAAATATTTCTTAGGATTCAACTTCAATGATTTTTTTATTTTATTTTATCAGGATTCTAAGACGTATTCTCTAGGTTCCAGTTTTTTTATCATTTTTATTAAAATTATCTGGCTCATAATCACTATTTTAATGATATTTGGGCCTAGAATCTGTATGACTATGATATTAAGGCATGATCTCCATATTAATATGATATTATTATATGGAATCCCAGATTATTGAATACTCATCGTTGGTTATGCTCTCTTGAGAAATAGAGATGATAATGCTCTCACCTTTTTATTAGTTCATCGTGGTGGTAACATATACTCATGGATGATTATTCTCTACCATGAAAAGAGGGTGATTATTCTCTCCTTGATCAATTACTAGATCATGGTGGGGTAGATGGTTATTCTAACTGGCGATTTGACATATACTCGATGGATAATTTTACTCTCCTTGAGTGAATCCTAGGATTCACTATAGGGACGGGAAGATGAACCATTATTGAATCACCCAAAAATATTTATTAGGGGTGTCAATGTTGAAACATTTATTTGAAATGGGACTAAGAATATTATTATACATAAATAACTCTCCATATTATAGATGTCATAAGGGTCATCCCCATAGGGTAATCCAAGCGATAATGTCATGACTGCCCATGGTTTCGGGACTAGAGCTCAGACATTGGATTGCATTTTTCAGGTCATGCGTGGCATGATTTCTATATTAGAGTCCATATATAGGATTATCTGTTAGTGTATAGAATCTTTCATTGATGTTATTAGAGTCATGTATGGGTAATCCTGGGTTTAGGACTTGTATCTCCCGACAGTGATGGTTCTTGATTAGATACATTTTCAACGTTGTCCAAAGGAGGAATTTTCAATTGGGATTAAAAACCCATGAACATACTTAATTATAAATGGATTCAGTGGTATGCAACCTATCTCAGGTCCCTTTTCACAGGATGTCCAGATGATCTAGATTATATAAATAAGGATCGACTCTGTTGTTTATGTCATTTTTTTAACTTAATCATGTATATTCATATTTATGTATATATATATATATGTTAATATAGTTATACATATAAATACTAATATAAATATACATGATGAAACTTGGACCAATTGATCGATATTTCAGACCCATGGATTAATTATGGTTTCACATTATTTATTTTATTTATCTTTTACATTTGTGTTTCTTCTAGGTTGATCATATTTCATGAGAATTCACATAGGATAGCATATTTTTAAGTTCATCATTGCGGTTTCCTACTGATATTATTTCTCACCCTTGTACATACTCCTCAGTGCATGTGAAGACCTTATATATACTTTTCATGTGAAGCACATATTGGATGATGGAACAGACATCATCCCACAGTTTCATGATCTATTCGAGCCACACTTGTTGATTATTTTGATCAGGAAATAGTAGTTAAAAATATTCTTGGAGACCAGGAATATGGTCTGTGTTGAGGTAGTGGTATATCCATGTATATTTATTTTTGTTTCCATTATGTACTCCCACATGTATAGTTAGGCCTACGGGTGACTAGTGTGGTATATATTGTATGGTTGTCCATGTTTTTAAAGAATATCATTTATTGTTACAATATATTCAATATCGGTTACATTGTTTATTTACAACATGTAATATATTTAGTTATTTCTTATATTTTTTACACTATTATGAATAAATAGTCTCCCAACTTATACAACCTAAACCCTCACCACTATTCAGATTCCACTACCTTATAGAGAGGCATGCTTGAGGCCATATGGTTAACAATCATGAGGTACGAGATTAGTAGAATTTGGGTCATGAAATTATCATTATTAATCAGTGGTGATTCTTTACCTTTTGTATAACTATTTTTGATATGGTAGACATGAGTCTTAAGAATGTGTCATATCCTATAATGGATATCAGGTCGATTCATCGAGACCACTAGTTATCATAATAAGTCCTCATTACTGGGGATATGCAATTTTTATTCATGATATGTGATCTTATAGTTTTATACTATTTTATCTTGAGAGGCCCACATTTTGTTTGGTTTATAGGATTGAATGTGTATTTATTGCTCTTTTTCTATTTGAAATGGGGCATGTACTGATATTTACTCTTGGATAGAAATTGAAAGAGGCCTCTCACGCATCATATTCAGATTATATAATTCAATTGTAATAGTATTTATAGTGTGTGAATTTAAATGAAGACAGAGGCAAACTTTATAATGTGTGAACAAAAAACAAAATTTGTTATCCCAAATATATTTTTAGTGGAATTCTACTTAACTGAGATAAATTTTGTATATTTACATCTAATGGAAGGATATGGGGATCTACGGTGATATGTTTGATGGTGAGGCAGATGTCTTAGTCTTCATGAAGGGGAGATGCAATAAACTTTGTAGATAAATATGGAATCTGATTCCCAAATTGATGAACCTATAATAGATTGTTGTTAATTAGTTTTAGTTATTTAATGTATCAGAAACAACCTATAAAATTTTTTCCTTCATATATTGGAAGTAAATTCTATAAAAAATCTTTTGATAGGTCCTAGGACATTTCTCATGAACTAGTCCTCGAGGGGGTATTACAATATATAGATTCCCAGTTAGTGTCGGCTCAATATCTCTTCGATGTTATATCATGATCTCCAGGGGAATTTACATCAAAGGATGATTAGATAATATTAGACCCTTGTAAATTGTGTTTATATTTTTTACCCTTGTATGTTACTTTTATCTATACAATTCTTAGAGTTGTATAACTTTTCATGCTAGGTGGGCAATCAAAGTAACCATATTATGAGGCTTGATCAGTAATGCTATATGTTAGAACTAGATTCCATTAGATTTTAATCATACTATTTTGGGTTGATTTTCATTTTGATAATGGGAAACCTATGATTAGGATTGGCCCATGTTTATGGATTCATTATTAGGACATGAGTTTGGTTATATACACATTGGAGGCTAATTCATGGTTAGTTCTAGAGTTTTTTTATATAGAAATTTTGTTTCATTTGGATTTCAACGAATCAACAAGGGAGATTTGGTATCAATACTATATATGAAATAAATAATTGTTCAGGTTCTTAACCCAGTCGATTAGTAGTTGTGAGGTTGATGTTAAAACTTCAGAAATGACGTCATGTGGATAGTGTATGTGGAATAAATAGTTTCACGAGTAAGTTGATTTATTTTGAAGATTATTTCGAAGGGAGATCCAAGATTAATTTCACTAATGTTACATGGGACATGGTCATCTAAGATATATGATGGATGAATCCCAGATGTAAGAATTAGGGGATAATGGTATGAAACATTTTCACATCGCACCGTTACAATAATAAATTGATGGGTGGATGGGTGAGATCCAAGGAATGAGGGTATCATAGACTTTATATTGGCATGGTTTCTTGGGAGTTGTAGATAATTGATGAATTCCCTTTCATTTTTTAGGATAAATTATAAATAAAATTAGTTCCATGATAATGTTATCTCATGGTGGGAATTTTACTCTCATTGTAGGGAGATTTGGTGTCAGGTGTTAGTTAAATGATAGTATAGCTTGTTTGATGTGATAATAGCATAGAGGTAGATATACATTACCATCGATGGAATATTAGGGCACTCCTTATTGTAGGTGATAAATCATAATTTCTACAACATCCTATGTTAATTGAGAGAGCATTGTCTGTATGTCGAGCTTCTTCTATTTTAAATAACTTTCAGGGTTTTGGTGAAACCCATTGAGGGTATATTGTAGGAATCATATAATATAAACATATAGTGTTGAGTTCACCATTAAGTGTTTGTGGGTAGATATCATCATTTTTAGTTGAAATTCATCAATTTTTTGGGGGCCATTGATCTCAGAGTATGTTTATGAGATGATGATAGGTGTCTTCTTATGGTGGGGAGTTTGGAATCAGTATTAATAAAGTGTCTCCAATGTAGGAGAGTTTTTGCCGATGTGAGACTAGTTGTTGGTCAGTCAAGATAGAATAGCTTTGTAGATGCTTGAGATGAGTGTATGGATAATAGCATAACACATAGTATTCTTATGGATGATAAGGCTTATTCTAGGGAGGTTGTAATGAAGCAGGTTTTATTGACTGGAAAATGGATCATAAATTTTATTTTTTTCAATTAAATGATCCTAATAGTTAAAAAGCTAATTTTTATAAAGATGAAGATATGAGATCATTTTTTAAACCATTATGTTGGTACTAGAATAATTTTCTGATTTTAGGAAATAGGTTTTGTGGAATTCCAAACCATTCTAATTTTCAAGGAATAATAAATAAATAAATAAAATAAATAAATATTAATTTTATCACAAGAGTTGATTCTTTGATATTTTTTGAATGGATCACTGGATTTATATTTTCACTCCACTTTTAATTTATGAATGAGAAGATTCCCCAAGGGGAATAAAAAACAGTGGTTAGGTGATGGGGTGGTCATGAGCCCCTTTTGCATTTATCTTTTATTTTATTCAATTTTTTTTTATGTTCTTTTCCTTCCATGGATTCTGATGCATGAAATTAAGGGATTACTCCTTAGATTTTCTAAGATATAATAAAAATATTGATGTTGGGAAGTAGATATAGGGGATGTTCGGTACCACCACATCTCTTGGGAGGAGAAGGATCATTATACGCCAACCATGGATCTTGGAAATGTGTGTGGCCTATGCCGATTCCACCTCAGGGTTGGATATTTTTATTTTTGTTAAAAAATCTACATAGATTTTCAATTTTTAAGATTTAAAATATAATATATTTATTTAATAACATTTATTGTTGATTAACAACTTTTTTGGAGAAAATGGTGTTTATGGGCCAATTTGAGGGATTTCCCGGTTGGAAATCTCGATCACAAGACTTGTAGTTATGGAACACACATTGTGTGTTCTTCCCATTCTGGGAAGATGAATTTGTAGAATCATGAAACATGAATGTGGTATATACACTATATACTAGGACTCAACTATGTAACTGAGTACCCAACCAGATAGCCCATGTATGGGCACATGGTTGTGTGATGTACATGGAGAGACCCTATATGGGTTGCGCCACGTGTTGAAGTACAATGACATGAAATATACATGGATATGAAATGTGAGGTACATGGGTAGGAACCCACAATAGGTTACACACCATGTACATGATCAACATTCCATGTACTTGGGATTTTACATTCGATTTCATGTTAGTGTACACACTCAGGTTAGGTATTTGGATTATAGACCATGTACTAGATATTCACATCATGTACTACCCCCCATCCTACCCATTTTTGGTATTTCATATCTTTATGCCCCAGATTCATAATTGGACACATAAATAGTTTATTTTAATATTTTTCAACATATATCTTGATGGTACTACCCTTGAGGTGATTTTAGGACTCCTTGGAGGTGTTTTTTGATTTTTATAATATCAATACTATAAAAATGGTTTTATCAAGCACTAGGGATAATAGTTCTTACATAAAGCCCTGTCAAATACCCCATATATCAATGCAAGAAATAGTACTTTTAAAGGGGGCCTTTAAGAGCACATTCATAGCACTGTTAAAGGGGGTCTTCAATAGTGGTAAAGAAGCTTTGATAAACCCCCTGTTTATTAGTGCCTTTTTAGAAGTGTTGATAATGGACCCACATATAAATAAATCTAAAAAGAACTGAAAAATACCCCCTTTATCGTTTCTAGTAAAATAACAGTGATAATGGGGTGACATTATCAGTGATTCTAAAAAATTGATGATAGGGGGTCCATATTAGTTATTTTTAGAAGTGCTAATATAGACCCCTCATTATCAGCAATTATTTTATAGTGGGGATAAATGGTATATTGATAAAAAATTATGTTTGATTGAATAAATACAATTATATAAATAAATATATTTATATTTTTATAAATATAATATTTATATTTTAAATATGACCTAGATATAGATAAATAATTATTTACAGTATATATAACATATGTATTGAAAATATGTAATTATATAATTAAAAACATATTATTAATTAATAATTTTTAAATATTATATACTAATAGTAATTTATTAAAAATTTAAAATTAAAAAGTTAAAAAAATATATAAATGATCAAAAATAATTTCAAAACGTAACTTGAACTTCAAAAGGCCATAAAATTTGACCCTACAGTCCGTTGGGGCTCTTCCACATATCACATCCAATATTGTGAGGATATATATGACTTGAATACCAAGTGGGACCCCGGTAATTATTTTTTTGAGGCCAAAAGAGTCATTGAATGACACCAATACTAAATTTTTAGTCGCGGTACCCCAATTTCTTAACATTTGATGGATTTTCAGCCCTGTTTTAGGGGGGCTTAATGAATTTTTTCAATGTGCAATGAATTTATTCCTAGGTATTATATTTATATGTTTTTCATGTTTTGGAAATATTTTAATTTCTCATAATTTCATTATTATTAAATTAAATATATACTTATTTTTTTATATTTACTTATAATAAATAACTTATATAAATACATATATTAACATATTTATGTAATAAAAAGATCTTTTAGATATATAAAATATATATTTATTATTCACTTAATTTAATTGAAAAAATTACCCCTTTTTACCTTATAAAAATGAATAATTTTTATATATAATTTTTAAATATACATATATGTGTATATAATCAAACAAAGATATATACAAAGAATTATATTATTTATATATATATAAATATTTATATTCTAATATATATAAATACATATTAGTGGATAATATATTTAATGAAATATAATGGTGTATATATATATATATCACACATTTAAAAATATATACAAGAAATAGAAAATTCGTTAAACATAAATAATATTGGTTGACATGGTGCTAAAGAGCTTAAGTTATACATGGGAGGTCCTGGGATCATACTTAGCCACATAGATGGATTTATGGTATCCTTCCATCAAAACAGAAGGGGTGGGGTGTGTGATGGATTATGGGTAGTTGAATTCACTAAGAAAGGCAGTAGTAGGTGCCAAGAATGTTGGGTGTTAGTGTGCATGAAAAACTAATTTTTCCATATGTTTTAAAAGTGATTTTTTAGTGATATTAGAAGACAACCTTTAATAGTTCTAACAAAAGAGATGTTAAAATCTCCCATTAACAATGATAAAAAACATGATGTTTAGGGATCCATTTTACAGTGCTAAAAAAATATCTAATAAAGGGTTCCATTATTAAATATTTTTTATCACTTTTAAAGACCCCTTTTAACATCTCTCAAAATATCAATTCAGATAAAAAGGCATAACTAGCACTGTTAAATCCCCTAATTATAGTAGTTTATGGATATGTTCTTCATTTGGTAATGAAATATATTTATCTTCTAAAAGATAGATCATTGATCACAGTTGTGAAATGAAACATATATCTAGAATGGTATTCAAATACATATCATTATGGACCAATTGGTTTCTTTATCTATTGAACTAGAGGATCTCGTGTAGGATGCTTCGTATAGAGTCCCTTATTTTTATAAATTACTATTAAATCATTTTAAATATGAAGAACCTGAAATTGTTAAAAATCCAGGATCCAAATTTTAGTGTATTAGGAAAATTATAACCATTAAAAACTTTTCAATAATAAAACATAAACATTTATTTAATTCATTCTTCTCTATATTCTTATAGGTCTTCGCATTCTCCTTAGTACAAGTAATCACCAGAGCATATACATCAAAAGGGGGTGAATCAATTGCCTAGTATGAGGATAGATAAGAACATAACACAATATAACTTAGGTTGGGTATAATAATTATCATGATAACATGGGTATACAATCATAATCACTAAAGGAAGAATTAGGAAAATTATAGGAATGTGGAAATGCTTAAAAATAATGTGCCATGTCTTAGGGGTCAACTACCACACATAGTTGTGAACAAATCTAGAATTACGCTATTTCATATTTAAATTTTCTCATTATATAAATTACATTCTCCTATGCATTAGACCACAATATAATTATTTTTTCACCCATCACATCATAATAATTACGTTGCACTATATAATTCTAGGAACACCTGTAACATCATATCATTTACATTATCATTCATTCCACATAGAACATATATCCATCTTGGACATAATATAACCCATGGAAAGGAATTGGTTTCAATTCCTAAATCATACATTCATAAAAAATGGTTTCCCCGATTAAATAGGGAATAACTTAATTGATATAATAATCCTAAATCTTGAGTGAAGAAGAAACAATCTCAAGAAGTAAATGGTGTTCTTATTTCAAAAAATAGATCATTATGATGACACTGTTTTTCAAAAATCCAAGTGAACAAAATTTATATTCCATAATATTTAAAATAATGGTTAATAGATGATTTCTAACGAAGGTCAATAATGAAAATGGGGTGATAGAAGAAATAACATAGAGGAAGAGAGTTGAGTTCGAGAATTCCCCTTACCATGTGTCTGGATGATTTCTTTATATTAATTTCCTATAAAAGAACATTATATTAGTTAATAATAAAATATAGAACCATTTATAAAATAATTATACTAATTATGGTTTTATTATGTTTATTTATGGGCTTTTAGATGAGTTATAGAGTTTAATTTCATCATTTGGGAGTATTTGTTTTCTTGGTTTTCGTGATTGGTCTACTTGTATACATGAATTTATGTTCATGTAAAATGTGGATAAAATCTATAATTATTATTATATTAAATTAATTATCTCATATATATGTTTAAATTATCTTATAAATAAATTTTTTATATGGAATACGGATTAATCATTAGATAATAGTTAATAATGATAGTATTAGGTTAATTTTGTTGGGTTTTTTATCACAATGAACTCGTTTGTTTTATTAATTTAGTATAATGAATATATGTTAGTTAAAAAACATAAAAAAGATATAAAATATAAATTAAAATATCCATTCAACGATTTATTGGTCTTGTTAATATCCTTTAAGGCATTAAAGGAAAATTATAGTGCATCACTCACGATGTTGGTAAATTGACACTTCACAAGCGATGATTTAACTTTTAGAATAAAAAGTGAGAGAATGTTGTTTGAGGATTGATAATCCAATAACATGATATAATACCAGTATTCCAAACATAATGGTTTTTTCATTCCATGTATATAATATATGGTTTGGATATTTATGGAACACATATGAAATTGAAAAAAAAATTAAAAGATAATGAGGATTTTACCCCTTAAATCTATCCTCCTTGAGAACCTCCTTATGGATTTTTTTTTTGTATTTTGAGGGGAACATGTGGTCCTTGACATAGGAGAGGGTACTGGGAGTGTTTTGGGTAATATTTGGATAAGGCGCAATGTTTGAGCGTTGTAGGGAGAAGAGGGGGCTAAGGGTGGTATTTATACTGAAGGATATGAGTGTTTTCTTATTTTTCATTTCATTAGTTTATTATTTTGTTCAAGAATTGAAAAAGTGTTGATCCATGAGAATAAATATATTAATTCGATCAGGTGAGTTTGAAACAATAATTTTTACATCAGCCTTACATCAACAATGACTACAAAATTCATATATTCATAATTTATTGAAAATTATCATATTTTACTGTTCATAACAATTCATGTATTTCATGAAAATTCCATAAATAACCAAAATTATTTTTAATTTTTATAATTCAAAAATTAAATCCATTTTAGGAAAATAATATTCTAAATATGAAAATTTTAATTTTTTATTAAAATTGTTATTTACTTGGAAAATATTGATTTTAAAGTATAGCACTTTTTTAAAAAACATTGAAAAATAACAGAGGGACTTATAATTTTTTTAATATGATAAGAAATAAAAATATTCATTTATGAATACATTTTATGAAAATAAGTTTTCTTTTTAATTTTCAAATTAACCATTACAATGTAATTAAATATTTTTGGCTTAAAAAAATTGCCATCACTTAATTAATATCTTTAAAACATTTAGGTATATGGAATATGATGTAATTATAGAATACCTTAATTTATAAGATACATAAATTTTATTTTTATTTTTAGGGGTGAGGGTAATATTAATTTTTCTTGTTTACTATTCATAAGAGGCATATTACTATTTCTAATGTCGTGTAACTATTTCATCAGCATTGGATCCTTAAATTCAAAAAACACTTCTTATATCATTAATTATTCATTTATAATGTCAATATTATGATCTATATGTGGTTTTAATTATTTTATACCAAAAAAATTAATATAATAAGTGAAATTTCCATTGATAAGTGTTTGGGTCATTGTATTCTTCCCCAATTTTGAAATTTCTCCCTCAAAATTTCATTTTACATAAAAAGTTGAGGGTACTTATCCTTCATCACCTCATCTAATTCCAATGTTACATATTCATATGTACAGTTCCATTAGAACACATTGAAATTGTGTGTAATCTTATTCAATATAACATTATCTCTCTAGTCCAGAATCACTATTGGCTTCTCATAATAGGAGTTATCATCTTCCACTATACCACCTCAGAGTTTACTACATTTCAGGGATCTAGAATGTACTTCATATGGAGTGATACATGGAACACATCATGAACTATGTGTATATTTAGTGGAAGTGAAGAAGATAGGCCACATATAAAATGAGATCAATTATATCAAAGGGGACAATGTACCTTGGTATTAACTTCTCTTTCATTCCAAATTTCACAACTCTCATTATTGGTGCTATCAAAGGAAGAAATTATCTCAAACATTGAACTCCATGTCCCTTCGATGGTTGTCAACATAGCTCTTTTTCCGACTATGGGTAGCATTGATATGTTTCTAGATTTATAGAAACTTATCTATCACCTCTTGAAAAATGTCAGGTCCAATTAGCTTTCTTTCTCCAACTTCATCCCACCAGGTTATATTTCTACGTCACCTTCCTCAAAGAGTTTCATATGGAGCCATATGAATACTTGATTTGAAGCTACTGTTGTATGGGAACTGAACCAATGGGATATGATGACTACATCAACCTTTAAATTCTATAGTTTATGATTTTAGTATATATTCGAGATATTGAAAAGTCCTATTAGATTGGACATCAACTTCGGGATGATTGGCCATGCTAAAATTTGATTCAGTACTCAAAACAAGTTGAAGGTTCCTCATAATTTATTTGTGAACCTGAGACCATGATCAGAGATAATTGAGTGTGGAACCCCATGTAGCCTCACCAATTCCTTCACATATAGTAGTGAATGTTTTTCATGCGAGAGATATTCCAGAATAACGATTAAGTGGGAATTCTATTTGAGTTGGTCCACTCCAACCCATATTGTATTATTTCCTTTAGATGTCTTTGAGAGACCTGTGAAATAGTCTATAGTGAAATTATCCCATTTCCACATGGATATAGGCAACAGTTGCATCATACCTTTGGACTTATGTCACTTGGTGATAACATTATGACATATAATTCCCCATAATATTTACATCTTACAACTCCTTCTTCATATAGTCCCACTAGAATAGTTCTCAGAAATCACAGTACAACATGGTACTCTTGGGATGGATAGATAATGTTGAGCAATGTGAATTATCAAATAGCTCATTCATTATCTGAGGTGACGAATGCACAAAAAGACTCATTCTAAAATGAATCACACATTCATCATTGATATGGGACAATTGTAGATTCCATTCCATTATTGCATTCACACTCTTTTGTTTCTTAGGATCAAACCCTTGTGGCACCTTCATCCACTCATGGATTGATGGTTGGGAAATCATTTGGGAAAGGAAGGATCTATTCCATACAACAATGATTTCAATATCCAAACTTTTAATATCCATGAAGATAGGGTCTTTCTCAATCTTCAAAATGTATATAGTGTAGGTTCTATTATGATAATAACATGAGTTACATTATTTTCCTTTCATAGATGATTGAGAATACTGAAATTGTAGTCCTTGATTAGAATTAACCATATACATTAAAACATTTTGAGCTCCTTTTATGTGAATATCTACTTTATGCTCTTATGATAATTATATATGTTACACTTCTCTCCATAGAGGTTGTTCCATGATATTTTCAAGGAAAAAATCACATATTTGAACTCCATATCATGTGTTTGGTAGATATACTCATGTATAATCAAATATCATGAGGAATAGGCTATCAATTATGATTTTTCTTGAGTACACATCCAATAATATTCATTGAAGCATCACTGTATATTACAAAACATTCTCCAATTTTTGGTTATGTGAGTATTGGTTTAGTGATCAACCTTCTATTTATTACCTTGAAGCTTTCCTCACATTCTTATTTCTAGAAATTCTCTACCGATTTCCATGATAACATAATTAGAGGGTCTGAAAAAGGTGAAATATTTCTAAAAAACTTCAAAAGTACATATATAATGCAAGTAATCTATGGATTTACATGACACTATAGGGTTTGGAAATTTTTCAATTTCCATTGTTTTGGAAGGGTCCGTATATATTACAACCATTGTGATCACATATCCCAATAATGTGACTTTCTGGATAAAAAAGTAGTACTCTCTGAATTTTTCATACAACTTATCCTTAATGTTTCCAACACTATCCATAGATTTTCTTAGGGTTCCTCTTTTCTCATGGATTTGATTAGAATATCATAGATATACACCACCAAAAATCTGTTGAGGTAATTTCTAAAGACACTATTCATGAAATCTAGGAATATTTCAGGGGTATTATTAAGTCTTAAGGGAATAACCAGATACTCATAGTTCTCATACCTTATACTAATGGAAAGATTCTAAATATCTAATTATTCAAATTTAGCTATTGATATTTAGACCAAAGATCCACCTTTTAGATGTACTGATCTCCATGCAACTGATCTAACAAGTCATCAATACTAGAAAAAGTATCATTTTTTATGGTGAACATGTTTAGTTATTAATAATCAATACATAGCCACATTGATCCATCATTATTCATTAAAAAGAGAACAAGAGAACCCCAAGGTGATTCACTAGTTTGTATGAACTCTTTTTACAAATACTTTTGCAGCTCCTTCTTTAACGCCTCTAGTTCGATATGTGCCACCCCATAGGTACATTTTTAGATATGTGTAGCTTCAGGAATTAGTTTGATGGAAAACAAAACCTCATGATACAGTGGATGTTCAAGTAACTCTTGAGGGAATACATCATGGAATTATATCATGATGAAAATTTCCCCTAGGTTGATAACTTCTTTTGACTAAACCATTTGGTAGAGGTATGATTCTTTATAGGGAATTAAAACCAACAATGGTAAATGATTTTAAAATGTAGATACATGATCTCACTTGCATTTGTAGAGGATCATGGGATAGTTCAGAATACGAAAAAATATATCCTTTTCAATAAATTTAATGTGTGATCTTTATAAAGAGATAAAATCTATCCCCAGTATAACATCAAATTCCACCAAGTGAAGTATCAAGATATTTACTGGGAGAATATTCCCACATATTCCAAAATGAGAAGTGTCTAACACATGGGTTTAAATTATTTCATGATATGGTGTTTTTAAATATATATCTACTTCAAGGATTCAGTGGTTTGAGTAAATAGATTTAAAAAAATCCTAGATATAAAGGAACACAAAGAACCAGATTCATATAATAATTTTTTCATTCTTGAGTTAATAGGAAGTGTACATTGTACGACTTCACATTCCTTATCTACTTTAGTAGTAGTTATGGTATTATATTTTCCATACTCTGCTGTCTTTGGAGGCTATTGAAACTGATTACCCGCAAGGACATGAGGTTTAGTGTAATGTCTTGAATAATTCCACTTCTCCTTATAGTATTTTCATTGGATCATGGGTGGTTCTCTCATTTTCACTAGAAAAATTTCCTTAATCATCATATATTATCAAAACTAATGAGTTTGGTGGACTTATCTAACACACTTGAATCATTTCTTCATCCCTTTGAGGCAGTTCCCATGAAACTTCTTCAAATATTTTTTTCCTGTGGGTGGTTATGTCTTCTTTCACCATTCTCATGAAACCCTCCAGTTTAAAACTCCATGTTTTTTCCTTATCCCTATATCCTTGGTACTATTCAAAAAACATCATATACTCTTTATGAGAACATCAATCAAATAATTTAATACTCCCAATTTCTTGATCTTCAACAGACATTTGATAGTGTGGTTTTAGAAGAATAAATAATTTTTCTATTTTTCTATCGTTATTGATAAAAACCCAAATCATACCTTGAAGGCCTTCGGATATTTTCACAATAGGCCATTAATGATTCTGAATTTTTTGATTTAGCTCAATAAATTATCTCCATATCATTTTATGAATAATTAAAAGGAAATACTCTTTATGAAAAATTATCTTACTATCTTCTCACTCCATATATTCGATTTATTTCCCCGGAACGATGTTTTTAATAAATACCCACAACTGATAAGAATCTCTATCTAGATGATAAATAGTGAGATTCACCTTCTCCATCTCATAATAGTGAAGAATAGAAAATCTATACTCTGTCGAGTAGAACCGCTATTCCACAACTAGTGGATTAGAGGATAGAGAAAAGATGTAGCTGTAGGCTCATAAAACATTCTATATCTAGTTGATACTTCTTGGTTAAAAAATGATGTTACACATTACTCAGTTTATTGTTTATAACTTGATACAAATTGGTATGTATCACCATGAAATTTTGAAGTCCACTTCCCATGGAGTCTGTGATGTTGTTTGGGTAGACACTTCACTGTCTCTCACACGGGTGGATGGCCTGGTATCTTCTTTTTCCCACTGTTTTATAAAATAGAAAAAGTTAAAAGAAAACATATGTCATCAATAAATGAATAATATATTAAATTATTATATTATTTGTAAATGGATATCTTGTGGGATCCCAATGTTCTGAATTTGTTTAAAAAAAATTTTGGCTCGTACTTATAATTTGTCTCATACTAATAGTTTTAACTAAGGTTCTCTAATAAAAAATCCCAAATTTACTAAACCATGCTGTAGTATGAACTATAGAGACCCTTCCTTCCATACATTATTATTACATCATTTTAGTGATAAACAACATAAAAGAGTAAGAAAACCAATCTCCAACAGTTTTATGTCTTGGAAAATATTACCATACACAACTTTTAAAAAATAAAACATTATCATTAATTTAATTTCCTTTTTTCTTTCTTCATATAGGTTTTTACATTCTCATTAGTATATGTATTCACATGAGGATGAACATAAAAAGTGTTTTTCTAAAATACCAGTAAGAGGATAGATAATAACGTGAAATAATAAAAAAAATTCAGTGCATAATCATTATCATTATAGCATAGGCATTGGATCATAATTAAAAAAAAGGAAAGATTAATAAATTGATTGGTATGTGTAATTCATAAAAATTAAACTTCATGTATTACTTTCCAACTACCTCACATATTTTTAAAAATAGATAGAATCATGTTCATGAATATTTGAATTATTTCATGAGATACAAAACATTACCAAATGAATTATAATAGTATATAATTCAGGGCACACCGGTCACATCATATCATTTAAATTGAACTATATACATCTGGGTGCACACTTCACATCATTAAATTTAAATTGTATTGCATAAACCACAGAATATATATAAATCATGGACTTTAAATAACCCATGGAATGGAATGAGTTTCATTTCATAAATAAGTCAGACATAAAAATTTGTTCCTAAATTAATGATGGATTATCATACCTGATAATAGAATCATTAATCTCGATTGATTAAGATACAATCTCGAGAAGTAAAAGGTTTGGTTTATTAGGAAGAGTTCATTTAGATAACATTGGGTTTATTATAAACTCAAGTATTAAAAATTTATATCTTACCTGATGTATGATTGTGATAAAGAAATTATATTTAAGTATCATCTATACTGAAAATGGGGTGAAAGATGGAAAAACCCAAAGAATGAGAGTTGGGTTCGAGAATTCCACTAACCATTAGTTTGAACGCTTTCCTCACAATAATATCCCTTATAATAACATTAAATGAATTAATTAAAAAATATGGAACCTTTTTTACACGAATTTATTTCATTATGATAATTTTGGGCACTTAGATGAGTTATAATGTTCAACTTCAACATTCACGATCATACATTTACATGGTTTTCATGACTGGAATTCTTGTTTACATGAATATAAGTTAGTGTAAAATGTAGATAAATTACATTAATGGTAATTATATGTTATTGATGATATTACAAATTATATAATGTTCTTATAAATAATTTGGTTATATGTCAGGATATTTAATCAATAGATAAAGGTAATAATGGTCGTTTTAGGTTAATTTTGGTGGTTTTTTTATCACAACAAACTCATTTTATTTTATATTTTGTTATTATGTATATAAGTTAGATATAGAACATAAAAAGGGATATAAAATAAAAATTACAATCTATTTTCATCTATTTAATGGTTGGATTAACATACTTGAAGGTCTTAAATGAAAATGAAAGTGCATCACCCATGACGTTGGTAAATTTACACATCACGAGCGATGAATTCATTTTTAGAATAAAAGAGGGAGAGAGAGTGAAGGTATTTTTATGATGGATATTATATTAATAATATATAATACAATTATACCAAACATATAGGAGTTATAATGCAATTTTGATAAGATTATATTAGGATAAGAGAAAAAAATAAATGAAATTGAAATGAAATTAAAAGAAAAAGGAAGTGGTTTTAACCTCTTAAAAATCTCCTCCCTCAGAACCTCCATAGGGGAAATTTTTTGGCCTATTAATGAGATGAATATCTCATATATTTTTAAAAGGGTCGTGGGGAGAGGTTTAGGATGAATTTGAACATGTCTCAAAGCATGAGAGGTGTGAGGAGAAGGGGAGAGAGGGGTGGTATTTATAGTGGAGGAGAGGAGTGTTTTTCCATTATTTTAAGAATTAGATTACTATTTTTCTCAATAAAAGATTTATGTTTGATTCTTGAGAATAAATACAGTAATTGTATCATGTATTCCGAACCAATGGCCCCAAAATATACCTTACATAAAAAATTACATAAAAATTATGGTATTTAGCATTTATAAAAAATTATCATATTTTAACATTCATAAAAAAATAATGTATCTTAGAAAAATCCCAAAAAATTTACCCATTCCATTATACAACATATATAATGAATAAATGAGCTCTATTTTATAAAAATAATTTTCCCAATATGTTTAATTTAAATTTTAATTATAATCATCACTCACTTGAAGAATATAGATTTTAAAATTATAACTTTTTTTATAACAATTTTATAAACTACTAAGGTCTAAGAAAATAATCATAAAATAAAAATAAATTCAAATAATAATTTATTAATTCATTTTGTGAAATTATATATATTTTTTAAATTATTAAATTTATTAAATTTCTTTAATTAAATGCTTATGACTTATAAAGAAATACCAACACATAATTAATAATTTTTAAATCATTTATTTACTTGGTTTGTGATATAATTGTACCATGCATTCATTTATAGGCTTCCTAAATTTTATTTATAAATTAATGGGTGAGGACACTATTCATTTTGAAATTTTCATATTCATAAGGATCATATTACTATTCTTAATGTCCAGTTACTATATCATCATGATTATATCCTTAACTTCCAGAAATAATAATTATTTCATTAATTCATCATTTATAAAGTATTTATTATATTTTATATGTGATTTTATGTGATTTATACTATATGAAATAAGTATAATAAGGGTTAAATTCAATAAAAAATGTTTGGGTTGGTATGCTTCTACCTTATAACTATTACTAAGGGTTCTATATGGGATGCCTTCATTTACACTCAAATTTATAGATTCCCTTGTTGGATACCTACACATGATTCTATTTCCCAAGGAACCCATGTGGGGGCCTCATACAACATGAACCATCAATAAGGGTCCCCTGTAGCATTCCCCTTTATATGTACCATTCTGAGGATCCCGTGCATGATACCTCTGTTTACATACCATCATGGATCTTATGGAGGATTCTTCCACTTACTATCAATGATGAGGATCTTGAGTATGATGCCTTCACTTGAGTATTTAACATGAGGAAAGCATATAGGATTCCTCTACCACACCATTATATGAGGGACCCATTGGTTATCTCATTTGTTCACTAACCTAAAGATAGTTTGATGGGTTTGGGTAGAGATTGTTGTGGATGTCACCTTATAACTAGTTCCAAACATGTAATCCATGAGGCTATGTAAATATTGGGGTGTTTAGGCATTTGAACAGTCTCATTTTTTTATTCACTAACATATTTACAATAAATAAGTAATGATTACTGGTGGTTATTCTTGGTATATGGTTGAGGGACTAATATTATGTGAGTTCCCATTTTGGGATGCCCAGGTGAATTTCCTGGGATCTATCATAAGGAATTTTTTATTATTGTTATTTTATTGAGTTTCTCTAATGTGTTTATTGAGTCCCAAATTTTGAGCCATGTTGATTATGATACTCAGTCATGGCCTCTCTATGCTTATGATATTAAATCACAGAATCCCTATGAATATGATATTCATACATTACATCCCCATAACTAAGATATTTGCGAATTGCATCCCTGATGATTGTATACTCATTGAAGATTATTCTCTCTCGAGTGACATGGTTGATTGAACTCTCCTTGAACGAATACAAGTTTATGGTGGTAGAAATGGTGCCCCTCAACATTGATGTGACATATAATCAAGCATGATTATGCTATTCTAAGCAACTAAGATGATTAAACTCTCCATGATCGATTATTAGATAGTATTGGTGGATATGAAACTCTTTAATGTTGATGTGACATTTACTCTACAGATTATTACGCTCTATATGATCAATTCATAGGATGATCCTTAGGGTAGGATGTATGCACCATTACGACATCAACCAGATGTATTTTTAGGGTTGGGGATATTGATTCATTTATATGAATGGAAAATATGCATATACTAGGTCCAAGAGAGAATTAATTCTTATAGATCGCCTAATGGTAAGATACTTATGGTTCATTTGATCTCAAATGTGTTGACCAACTATGAACTAAAACCTAGGGATCCGACATTGGACTAGATAAACATGGAATGAGTGGAATGATGTCTATATTTGTGACTATTTATAGGGTTTCCCATTGTTATAAACATCCTCCATTATAGTGATTAATGGTGAGTATGTGTGAACCCAGGGTTGGGACAAGTATTCCCCTTTCATGACATAGATTTATAAATGAAATTTTAGAAAATATAAAAAAAATAGGTATTTTCAATTGGTATTATGGACCCCAAGAAATGTTATTAAAATACACATCTTCAGTGGTTCAACATCCCCATTATTTCCTTTATCATAGTATATCTAGATGATCTGGATTACTAACCAAAGGACCAATAACTATTGCTTATGTTATTTTTCACCATAATCATGTATAGTAATATATATAAAAATAGGAATATATCTATATATTCACATATAAATATAAATATACATGATGATACCTAGACTAGTTAGACGAGATTATGGACCAATGCATCGACTATAGTTTGACATTGTTTTATTTATATTTCTTTTCCAGTTGTTTCTCAGCTAGGATGACTATACTTCACAAGAATACTATTATGAAGGAATATTTATTGGTTCACCAGTTGGTTAGAAAAAATGATATTTTTTCTCTACCCTATATGTACTCTGTAGTCTGAATGAAGACCATATGTCTACTTTTTTGGATGAGCGCAAATTTTATGCTAGATTGCGATGAGGACTAGGGTAACCTAATAAAGTGAGATATAGAATGTGGGATTTTTTATTGGGATAGAGTAGTTCTTGAAGTGTCTTAGAGATCATATATGTGGACTACATTAGTGTAGTCATATTGAATTATTATTTTAATTCATTTTACTTTATGTAATATTCCACGTAATGTCATACTTGTGTGTAAAAAGTGTTGTATGTATAGAATGAATGCTCAAAATATTATATAATTTCATTTATTATTATATAATTTTTGATTTGTTTTATTTACTACTTTTACTATATATATTTAGTACATTGATGATATATAGTTACTTCCACTATTGCTTACTATGATATTATTAAATAGTATCTTTATGGACACAACCTTGGCCCTCATAGCTTGTCAATAGCCTCTAGAATATAGAGAGGTTCACATTCGGCCTTGTGGATAACTAGCATGGGGAACCCGATTAGTGTCACACGAGACTTGGAAGCACATTATTAAATATATTACGCCTACAAAAATAATTTTATTAAATAATTAATAATTAATGTGTATTAATATTTTATAATTGGATCATATATGATATAAAAATTATATAAATCAATCTAGTATTTATTTTTAATCAATTAAAATTAATTATATTGGAGGTCGTAGAGATGTTGAAGAAAGTCAAACAATGCATAAGGTTTTCTCATCCCACTTTTATTTCTATAAGATTTATTCTATATTAACTGACTCTTAAAATTGTGTAGTGTATATATTCACCATGAATTTAATTTATGATGTTTTCAGGAAAATTATTGGTTTTTATAAAAACATATATGGTTCTCTGTTACAGGAGGTTTTGATACATATATTACTATATATATAATTTTTTTTACAATATCATTATTACTGGGATTCTTCATGACTATTTATCTGATGATGATAATTTATGATCAAGCGCTAAATACAAAAATTGTTACTCTTATCCCAGGTTTACCTATGGATATTATATGTCTTCTTTTAATTTTCCACCATCAATTTACTCAAGACACAAATATTTTTTATACAGAAAACTAATATTATTTCTCTCTTTAGTAAAAAAACCTTTTTTATTACATATCCAAATTGTCTAAAAATATTTTTTTAATTTTGTCAACATTATCTTACAATTTTTTAAATACATTTATTAATTTAATTTACTTTCTATGAAATTGTTAAAATAAACATCCTTTCAATTTTCAAACATTGTATTTCTACCTTTTTAATGGAAATCTGGATGGAATTTTTGTTTTAGTACATATGATATGCTTTGAAGTTACTACCATCTTGAATTCATAATGAATTGAATATTCTGTTAAAATTTTCTATTATTATTTTCAAATAAAAATTTTCCCTTTATTTTTTTGAGATTTCATGTAGCTTAATATTATGATTTCAAAATGAAAAGGATCTTTTAATCATGTTATATTCCAAGTAATACTTTGATGTAAATTTTCCACTATGATAAAATATTAGGTTTCTTACAAATTAATTACTATGGATATGATTCAATGATACCATAATTATTAATTATATTGATGCTTTATTGTTATGTTAATGTTATAAAACCCATTTATCGTCCACATTTTATGCTAGGATGAGATATGGACAAGTTTATGAAACATGTATTTTTTACGGGTTAAGATGCATAATGAATGATTTATGATCATGTGGAACAAATTTAAATGTTTTTAAATATGTGATTTTTGTTGCCTTGATTAAATATCCTAGAAATTAATAATGAAATAATGGATATCTCTTGAGATAATAAGCACTGGAATGGAGTATAAACCACATTCTGTAAGGGACTCTATCCACTATGATCATGTTAGAGAACCATGGATAAGTCTATGATAAGATAGGGAGGAAACCAAATTCACTATAATTGTTTTTAAGAGATCCTTGAATATAGAAATTATTCCCCATTCTTCTATGTATACAAAAAATATATTTCTTACAAAAATTTTATTCTCTCATCACTCATGTTTGTTGATACTTTTATGAATCATATATAATGAAATAAATATTTATTTCTTGATAAAAATTATTATATCAGTTTTTTCGTAATGGTTTAAAATTATAAATATTATATTCTCATATATATTTTTATGTTATTATTCTATTATCATACATATATAATCTATATAAAATTACTATGGGTATAAGCTCTCCCTTTCTTATGTATCCCTTCCTCGTGTTAAAAAATTATTTTTTTCTGTAGGGTATTCCTAAGAGTAGAAATATATTGGAATTTGTTTTTGAGATTTATGAGAAAAATGGATATTTATTTGGATAAAATAGAAGTTAAATTTGTCTAAAAGAATAAATTTTTCAATTATAATGGTGAAAAATTTCTAACAAGTCATATAAGAGACTGCTTGAGCATATATGACCCTCTTCTAAAACCCATTTATTTGCAATCACATCCACTTGGAATCCAGATTCAGTATAAACATGAGTGATGACATGGTTCATGGAGGAGATATTGTCTATATAGTTCACCCATTTCGTCGTTAGTTTCTAGGAGAGATGTATCAGAACTACCCTTAATGAATGCACCATAATGGTGGAGTCACATTCATACCAAATGTTTTTCCAGTCCCTTTAACAGGCTACATAAAATTCTTTAATTAATCTCATAATTTTTTATTCAAGGGTTGTGACACGGTTATAGGTATTGTACATGCATTCCACAGTGTTACTTTTAGAGTCCCTAAAGATAGAACCATATCCTGATGGGCCTCGGTTTCACCTCGATGCACCATCGGTTTATCATATTAGCCATCAATTAAAGGGGGGAACCAAAAATACTTCAAGAGTAACATGGGGCTTGGGGATGTTACATGTAATTTTTAAGAATCTAAGGATAGTGAATTATATGATTTAGTTTTTGTAACAATAATCATTTAATTATTTTCCTTTTTGTATATCAGTAATAACCATGACCTTCTGTTTCTTTTGGATGAATATGGATTTGGAGTGGATGAATTCAATTCGGCCTGACCATATAGCATGTAGCAGTTCATCACATTCCACCTTGAACAAGTTGGTAATTTATTTAGAGAACTGAGAATGTAGAATGGTTGTAGATTTCATTGCATCGAGTCTGATTGAGGGTCACACACCCTAAAAATGGCCTGCACATCTCTCTATAGTGAATAAGTAGCTTTCATCATAATAAGAGATGATTAACATCCTCTCGATGTTGATTTCAGAGTACACATTTTGAACACATTGAGATCCCAACTATCAGTACATTGTCATTTACAAGAAATTTTTTAAGAGAGATTCTCTAGAGTAGAGTAAATCATGAGGGAGCCAACTAATTTTTTAATGATTCCAATACATTTATATTCCCAATTAATATGATGTTTGTAAAAGTATTTTGGATACCGGTGACCATTTTTGGACCTGCTCCAAATAATCATGTCCACATATTTAATAAATTCTTGGTTATTAATAATATTAACAATGTTATTCGGAAGCATGTCGAGGTTGTAAAAATGGTCTTTGATCGAAATGTATTTGTGAAAAACAACATCCATGTCGCTAACATGATCAATGAGTGGATATCCAGTCCAATTAGTATTCCAGAAGTTGATGGAGGAGTTCACATTGAAAATCCATTGGGAGTGTCTATTTATTTCATGGAAGAAAATGTGAAGAGAATTCCAGATTGATGATTCCATGTACCTTGATTTTCATGTGAGGATATTTTTATAGAATCATGATCTACAGAAATGTAAGGAGGCCAATATATTATTGAAGTCGCCAAAAAATGATCCACAAGGGATTTGTTAAATATAGCCAAATTTGTTATTCCATGACCACCTAAAGCATGGGTTTTATAGAATTTCTTCAACTATGATATTATGATATCTCTTTCCAATACATTTCAGCTCCAAACAAGGTTTCTCTATATAATCATTATTTCAATGATGGCTGTGGAGGGCCATAGTGTAACGCCCCGATCACAGTTACCCAGAGTCAGTGCATTATTGTGTAACATTGGCATGATCACAAAAGATCAAGTCTCGAAAGACCAATTAGTTTAGTAGCCTTGAAAACACTAGATACATTCATAAATGTTACATTACATCATAAATTGAAAAATCGCAATAACATAGTCTCCATAGTCCACACATCTATTCCCTTCAGACTATCCCTATAGGTTAGTCGTAAAATATTTCTTCACATCCTAGGAAAAATAAAACATTGAAAGGGGTGAGATCAGAAGCTCAGTAAGGATAACAATATAACAGAAGCTTTCATATATAAAAATAAAAATTTAAGGCAATGTATAACTAAAAAAGCCTTTTAAACTTAAACTTCAACATAATATGGAAAAAGTAAAATGAGATAATTCCATTTACATATTCACATGTATATTCTACAGGTCGAATAATCACATGCAATATCAATAACCACTTTCATAATGATGGAATGCATAATGCCAGACTATCATAACCACGTAGCCAAGGACTCGTGCCGAAACATAAAATAATATTTTTTCAAGGCCTCGTGCCAAGACACTAGATTTTCTCATTAGACCTACCGATGCATCGAGAAGCTATAGCCGGCTCCACCCATCACTTATTAAGTCAAGTGCATTCTTTAAATGAACGGGTTTAAACATATCATAAACCATAACATAATCGTATCACATAAAACATGAATAAAGGAAACATAACATTTCTACATTTCAATCACAAGATATCAATACAACACATTAATAAAACAAAAACATTATCAAAACCATTTTCAATATCAAAATAAAATAAATTTAAAACTTGGTATATATTTTTAATTTAAAATAAAAGTTATGGCTTGTAGAGGAAGCCAAAACTCAAATAATGGTCAGAACGGTGGAGAAATCATTGTCGCCGCATACGTACGACAAAAAAAAATTCCTCTTTTTCATTTATTAAGATGCTTCGTATAAAAATATTCCTTTTGAATAAACGTAAAATTCAAAGGGGTTTATACATAGTATAAAAGAAAGTTGTGTATTAAACAGAATATGTCTCAATGAAAGGAGATTGAGATGAAGTCCTTAAAAAGATAATTTTTTAAATAAAATAGAACAATTATGTGTATTCAAAATAATTACACATAAAGAAATTAAAAATACAAGATATGACATAATAATATCATGACATAATTTTAAAGTAGGAGATTAACCCAAAGAACGGAACTTGGGTTATGAAGTTCCCTTGCCACTTGTCCTACTTGACTCGATCGTTCTTTAATCTCATGAATAATAAACTAGAGTTAATTTATATTTGCTTAAGAATATTTTTCAGGTTTATTATTCATTTTATATCGCTTATTACCATGTTATAAAAATTATGTAATTATTTATGTTAATAACGGTCATTTTGTCGATCTTTGGTACTTGAGTCAAAAATAAACTTCTTATAATTACAAGTTGTTCAGGTGGTGAAATATCCATTTTATCCAGAATTATATTCATGATTTAGATATCATATATATTATATATGTCCAGTATATACATGCATTTATAATATTACATAACATTTAGAGGTAAGAAATGAAATGCACCGTTCATGGAGATGGTAAGCCGTACGTACGCATGAACGCTACATTCATTTCTATTTCGTGTTTAATGGAATTAAATAATAATTATATAAAGGTATACTATACTTCCAGTATAATATAATGTATAATACCATTTACTCCATCCTTTATACATCCCACATTTGACATTAATGATTCAAATCACTTTGAGGGGGCCGTAGTCCGCACTTCCAAAAATGAAATTATCGCGTTTACCCATAATGGAAATCATAAAGGTATGCCATAAATGAAAAATGAAGAATCATAAGGAAAACAAAAACATAATATATATCATATATAAAAATAGTTTCATCATAATGGCCACCATGAGAGGTGTTAAAAAAAGATTGAACAATCATCGTTTCGTGAGGTAGTAATTCACCACCAACAGAACCAGTATGTTCTTTAACCATTAGACGAAGGTGTGTGTAAGTGTAAATAGAATACTTCTCATATAAACATCCAAGTATATTTTGGATACTGGGGTTGTTAAAAAATAAAGTAATAAAAAAATTTAGGGGGTTGGAGAAGCAAAATAATACAAAATAAGACAAGTGAAGACATTGCCTTAAAATCGGGTAACTCTTTTTGATTTGATCCAAAGGCTTCATTGGGAAGACTTACGCCCAAAGTGAGGCTACTAGGATTAATAGAGGTAAGTTTTTAGAGTATTTGGAAATAGGTTGGCAAGCCAAATGGCTTGAAGGTGTGAATAAGGGGGTAGAGGTGGGGGCCTTTTATAAGAGGAGAGGAGGGGCACTCTTGGAAGGTCATGAAATGTTACATTATTATGAAGTGAATTTCGGATTTAAAAGGTCCCACAATGATATATTTAGAGGATAAGGTGATAAGGGTTTGAAATAAACCCATAAAATAGGTTTTAGACAAGTATAAGTCTTTTTTTTACATGATCATTTCATTTTATTTAAATCATTAATTAATGTGCTAATCGCTGCATCATCATGGTGTCATTAAAATTTTAATTTATTTAATGTCTAAAAAAAAATACCATGATGTAGGAAATATTTTTAGATTTCCAATGAATATTTATAGTCAAAACTTTATCTTATATAACCCATGTAATAATTGTTTTAGTTAAACAACACATGTTTGCGACAATTTTATTTTTACATTAAATAAAATGTTATTAATGTCATTTTCTTACCCAAGTGGCTCCATGGGGTCCCCACATTGACCGAGGGATTTTCTTGGTCGTCCATGACTTATAAAATAAGGGTAGGACAAGTGTAAAGGTATTTTTATATTTTTATAATATCATTTTTACCTTAAATTTCACTAATTACCTTTAATCGCGATTAATAAAACATAAATGTTACTATTTACCAAAAAATTATTTTAATATCATTGAACAAAATTTTACATCATAATGACAACCATGTATGTCAGATTTTTGAAATTCAATTCATAGAAGCGGTAAAGTTTCATTTAAACGAAAAATCAGTTATTTAACTACCACTTACTGGTTTCACTATTTATCAAAAATTGAAGTTTTTCAGAACAATGCCAAAATTTCATCCTAAGATATAATTGATATTCCGAATTCAAAAATGATGTCTATTTTAAAAAATTCCAAACATATATGTTTCATTAATTAATTTTATAATTAATTACCTCTGTCACAACAAATAGCGTGTTTTTAAGAAACAATATATATCAAAAGATTGACAATTGTTTATGTCCAATTTCAAAGAAAAATTAATTCTAATGACCACCATTGGATAAAATGGTAAAAATATATTCTAATTATACTTTAAAACCACTCAATATTATAATTTATCACTATAAATTATTTTTATTAAAAAATTTGTTTTTAAGTATTTTTCATTATTCATTAAAAATTGGAAGTTCTCAGAAAATTTCAAAAAAATCATCTTAGGAAAATTTTGATATTCCGAATACAAAAATGAAGTCCATATTAAAATATAAAATCTATATTATTTCAAAAATTGGGTATTACTATTCATAATGACTACTTTGATTGGTCGCGGTGTGTTAGAACTCGAGGTTGTGTACAACACGCATTGCTCTATTATTGAAAGAGAAGCGTACCATGGAAGCTTGGGGTGTAACATTCTCCCCTCCTTCAATAAATTGAATCCTCGCAATTTGAAATTTTCTTCAAATATAAAATTTTGTAAATAGAAAATACCTTTGTGGAAAACCCACATCAGAAATGAGGTTAATAAAAATATAACATTAGAAGAAAGAAAGAGAAAAACAAAGGTCACCCAAGATAGACAATACTAGGATTCTATGAAAACATGGATATGGAGGAAAAATAAACCATCAATGTTAGATGGTGAGTTGTATAAAACAGGATTAGGAGAAAGTTTAACTACAAGAAAATAACAAACTTGTGATTGGTTAAACGATCATTGATTCCCCAGTAGAAAAAGTTATCCTATAACATTTTTTTAAGTTACCTTTCATAATGTTGATGAATTTATTTAGGATATTTACTAAGAACGTAAGGAAATATACATACTTGTCATGTAGACTTTCATTCTTTAATAAATATTCACCACAAACCCATCTTTCACTCAAAAAGATAATAGAACTCAAAAATATTATATTTATCCTAATCTTATAAGGTTCCAAATATTAACACATACCATTTAGATTAGGAAAACTATTTTGTAATAACCAGGGACTTCCCGTAGGCTAGTGGTAGGTAATAAAGGCATGTCGAACTATGGTTGTGGGTTAGATTCCTACAGCTTTGTCCGACGTGACGGGTTATCCCCCGACCTGCATGTTGTCCTTTTCCTAAAACTATAGTATTATAATATTCCAAAAATAATCTTCATAAATGTTTTAACCTTAAACAATACTACCCAAAGTTCAACATAATCCAATCCAACCATTATATTTATCCAAAATACCTATGTCCAGACTTTTTCTAAAAAGTATTTAAATTCCAAAATCAATTGTATCATCGGATTCCTCAAACAAAGTAAAGTTTCTCTTATTGTCACATACAAAAATATGTTACCTTCATCATATTAAAACCTTAATGAAAACAACAAGTACTGCAGTACAATCCTTATATATATAACATTATTCTTATAACTAGAATATAATCCATGAGTCCAAAAGCACCAATACATTAATTATTCCACTTCAACTATAGTAACAACATAAGATTGTGCTTGATCCCTTCGCCTTTTCTGAGGTAAGTTTCCCTGCTGCTTAGGACATTCATTTGCATAATGCCCCATTTACCTACAATTATAGCATTCAACATTGATAGACTCTTTCTTTCCCTTGCAATCACATGCCTGATGACCTTTTCTCCACATTAATAACAAACCCCCATTCCTTTTCAGCAAGTAACAGGGTGATTCTTCCCACAATTATCGTATAATGGAAAATCCTTCTTTCCCTTTTTCCCTTTATATCTCTCTTGTTCAACCGTTCTCTTCTTCTCTTTATTGACTTTACTGTCAAAAGATTTAGAGAATTCTTTTTCTGTCTTGATAGCACATGAGACAATATCTTCATACGATGAGAAGGTTTTTGATACTAATGCTCGACAGAGAAATGGTTTAATCCCATAAAATAAATGATCAATATTACTTCTTGGGTTTTGTATATAATATGCAGCATGTCCTACTAACCTTGTAAAGTTGGCCTCATACATTGCGACATTCTCATCCTCCTTTTGTCTTAGACTCAGAAATTGCCTTTCCATATCTTCTCGATGGTCAAGAGGAATGTATTTTTCTATGAAAAGCTCTTTGATCTCCCTCCATTCCATATTTCATACTTTATTATCTTCCATTGTATTTTGAATCAACGACCACCATTGATCAGCATCTCCAGTGAGGCTGTAAACTGCCATGATAACCTTTTCCCTTTCACTACTCCCCAAGGTATGGAATATTTTCTCTAAGGAATTTATCCATTGCTCAGCTACTAAGTTATTAGTACTCCCATTGAATGTTGGTGGTTGTTGCCTCATGAATTAGTCTAACATTGATCCTCCAGGTTGTAGATCAGGGTGCTCTATATGAGTAAGGTTATTATTCCTAACCTGAGTGAGTTGTCCCAGTATGGAGATATGTTGATCAGCACCAGTTGTATCTCCAGCTCCACAATAATTATCTTGAACAGGATGGTAATCCCTACATGGAGTGCGTCCATTGATACAGTTTCCATTCCTTCCACTAGGTGCCATTTCTATACAATGGCATAAACTAGATCAGTTTATGAATCAAAATACATAATTCCATACTTGTAAAACACATAACATAAATTGAACAATTAATGGATATAATCAATAATCATAAAAAAATTTCTTTGAGGAAGTATATACTCATAAACCCTTCATAATGGTTTGTAAAGAAAATGAGAATTATCCTGAACATATCCCCCGGGAGTGTCGTAACCAAGAGTGCAGCAAGGCCCGTTGTCGTGCACCAGTTCCCGTTTGAGTCTAGCTCAAAGCGGTGTTTTTGGGTTTTACCCTAAGGTACATCTGTGCCAGAGCTGCCTCTACCTGCTCGTATCCAGACATGGATTTATTGCTCGGAAACTCATAAAATCTCTATAATACCAAAATTCTAGGAAGTTCTTCTATACTAATCCTCAAACTATATCTTAGGGCTATGTGTTCTAATCAGAGTTTTTCTAAATCTAGCTTCCAAGGTTAGTACTAAACTATCTATGATACCAATTGTAATGCCCTGACCCCATTTACCCAGAGTCAGTGCATTATTGTGTAACATTGGCATGATCACAAAAGATCAAGTCTCGAAAGACCGATTAGTTTAGTAGCCTTGGAAACACTAGATACATTCATAAATGTTATATTACATCATAAAGTGAAAAATCATAATAACATAGTCTCTATAGTCCCCACTTCTATCCCCTTCAGACTATCCCTGTAGGTTAGTCATAAAATATTTCATCACATCCTGGGAAAAATAAACTATTGAAAGGGGTGAGCTCAGATGCTCAGTAAGGATAACAATATAGCAGAAGCTTTCATAAATAAACAAAAACATTTAAGGCAATGTATAACTAAAAAAAAGCCTTTTAAACTTGAACTTCAACATAATATGGAAAAAGTAAAATGAGATAATTCCATTTACTTATTCACATGGATATTCTACTGGTCGAATAATCACATGAAATATCAATAAACACTTTTATAATGATGGAATGCATAATGCCAGACTATCATAACCACGTAGCCAAGGCCTCATGCCAAAACTACAAATTATATTTTGTCAAAGCCTCATTCCAAGACACTAGTTTGTATCATGAGACCTACAGATGCATCGAGCAGCTATAGCGGGCTCCACCCGTCACTTATTAAGTCCAATGCATTCCTCATATGAACAGGTTTAAACATATCATAAACCATAACATAATCATATCACATTAAACATTCATAAAGGAAACATAACATTTCCACATTTCAATAACATGATATCAATACCACACATTGATATAACAAAAAAATTATGAAAACCATTTTCAATATCAAAATAAAAGAAATTTAAAACTTTCTATATATTTTTAATTTAAAATAAATGTTATGGCCTGTAGAGGAAACCAAAACTAAAATAATGGTCAAAACGACGGAGAAGTCATTGTCGCTGCATACGTACGGAAAAAAACATTTGTTTTTGTCATTAAGTAAAATTCTACATATAAAAAAGATTCATTTTGAATAAACGTAAATTTCAAAGGGGTTTATACACAGTATAAAAGAATGTTGTGTATTAAACAAAATATATCTCAATGAATGGAGATTGAGACGAAGTCCTTACAAATATAATTTTTTAAATAAAATAGATCTATTATGTGTATTCACTATAAGTACACATAAATAAAGTACAAATACAAGATAAGACATAATAATATCATGACATAATTTGAAAGCATGAGATTAACCCAAAGAATGGAAATTGGGTTATGAAGTTCCCTTACCTCGTGTCCGACTTGACTAGATCGTTCTTTAATCTTTTGAATAATAAACTAGAGTTAATTTATATTTTCTTAAGAACCTTTTTCATGTTCATTATTCCTTTTATATCACTTATTACCATGTTATGAACATTATGTAATTAATTATGTTAATAACGATCATTTTGTCTATCTTTGGTACTTGAGTCAAAAATAAACTTCTTATTATTACAAGTTATTCATGTGGTGAAATATACATTATATCCAGAATTATATTCATGATGTAGATATCATATATATCATATATATCCAGTATATACATGCATTTATAATATTTCATTACATTTAGAGGTAAAAAATGAAATGTACCGTTCATGGAGACGGTAAGCCGTACGTACCCATGAATGCTACTTTCATTTCCATTTCGTATTTAATGGAATGAAATTATAATTATATAAATGTATAATATAATTCCAGTATAATTAATGTATAATACCATTTACAACATCCTTTATACATCCCACATATGGAAGTAACGATTCAAATCACTTTGAAAAGGTGGTAGTCCACACTTTCTAAAATGAAATTATCGCGTTTACCCATAATGGAAATCATAAAGGTATGCCATAAATGAAAAATAAAGAATCATAAGGAAAACAAAAACATAATATATATCATATATAAAAATAGTGTCATCATAATGGCCACCATGAGAGGTGTTGAAAGAAGATTGAACAATCATCGTTTGGTGAGGCAGTAATTCGCCACCCACAGAAACAGTATGTTCTTTAACCATTAGACGAAGGTGTGTGTAAGTGTAAATAAAATAATTCTCATTAAAAAATCCATATATATTGAGTATACTGGTGTTGTTACAAAATAATGTAATAAAAAGATCTTATGGGTTTGGAGAAGCAAAATAAAACAAAAGAACACAAGAGAAGACATTGCCTTAAAATTAGGTAACTCTTTTTGATTTGATCCAAAGGCTTCCTTGGGAAGACTTCTGCCCAATGCGAGGCTTCTAGGAGTAATAGAGGTATGTTGGGAGAGTATTTGGGTAGAGGTTGGCCGAGTCAAATGGCTTGAAGGTGTGCATAAGGTGGAAGAGGTGAGGGCCTTTTATAAATGGAGAGGAGGGGCACTCATGGAAGGTCATGAAATGTTACATTTTTATGGAGTGATTTTCAGATTTCAAAGGTCCCACAATGAATATTTCGAGGATAAGATGATAAGGGTTTGAAATATACCCATCCAATAGGTTTTATACAAGTTTATGTCATATATTTTACAATATCTTTTCATTTCATTTAAATCGTTAATTAATGAGGTAATCACTGCATCATCATGATGTCATTAAAAATTTAATTTATTTAATGTCTAAAAATTATAAAAAAATTAACATGATGTAGGAAATCGTTTTAGCTTTCCAATTAATATTTATAGTCAAAAAGGTAACTTATATAACCCCATGTAATAATTTTTTTAGTAAAACAACTTATGTTTGTGACAATTTTATTTTTACTTTAAATAAAAAGTTATTAATGTCATTTTCTTACCAAAGTGGCTCCATGGGGTCCCCAAGTTGACCCATAGATTGTCTTAATCGGCCATGACTCATCCAATAAGGGTAGGACAAGTGTAAAGATATTTTCATATTTTTATAATATCATTTTTCCTTAAATTTCACTAATTACCTTTAATCGCGATTAATAAAACTTAAAAGTTACTATTCACCAAAAAAATTATTTTACTCCCATTGAACCAAATTTTACATCCTAATGAAAACCATGTATGTTGGATTTTTGAAATTCAATTCATATAAGCGGTAAAGATTCATTTAAATGAAAAATCAGTTTTTTAACTACCACTTAGTGGTTTCACTATTCATCAAAAATTGATGTTTTTCAGAACAATGCCAAAATTTCACCCTAAGCTATAATTGATATTCTGACTTCAAAAAATATTTCTATTTTAAAAAATTCCAAACATATAAGTTGATTTAATTAATTTTATAATTAATTCCCGCTTTTACAACAAATAGTGTGTTTTTAAGAAACAATATATATCAAAAGATTGACAATTGTTTATATCCAATTTCAAAGTGAATTTAATTCTAATTAACACCATTAGATAAAATGGTAAAAATATATTCTAATTATACTTTAAAACCACTGAATATTATAATTTGTCACTATAAATTTTTTTGATTAAAAATGTAGTTTCTAAGTATTTTTTATTTTTCATAAAAAATTGGAAGTTCTCAGAAAATTACAAAAAATTCAACTTAGGATAATTTCGATATTCTGAATACAAAAATGAAGTCCATTTTGAAATATAAAATTTATATAATTTCCAAAAGTTTGGTATTACTATTCATAACGGCTACTTTTATTGGTTGTGGTGTGTTAGAACTTGAGGTTGCGTACAACACATGCTGCTATATTATTGAAAGAGAAGAGTACCATGGAAGCTTGGGGTGTTATACATAGTTACACGATGAAAGAGTAGAATAACTTTTAAGTTTCCACTGGTTTGACCAGACATATTTGTCCTGCCGTCGAGAGGGAATTTCTATTACATGATGCAATAGTTACACTAATATTTCTCATTTCATTAGAGAAGTATTTTGCATGAGGATTTCCTTAGAACATGGGAACCTCAACATAAAAATGGATGGAGCCTTCTATGATTCCAAATTCATATATGATGCATCACATTCTTGTAGAAAATAACATCATTAAAAAATAAATAAATTATTTTCTCTAGTTGGTTCATTGACCAGGGACATTGTTATAGTTCACAAGAGAAATTTTTATTTTGTTTATATTTTTCATGTCTCCTTGATTGAACATGATAATGTCTTCAACATAGTATAAATGGAGGGACTAGATATTCCTATAGTAACTCTAATAGTTGTCATTTCACCCATTATAACCATGCGAAGAAAGAGTCTACTCATGTAGTCTTCAATAATTGAGAAAAATAATAGGTAAGAGAGGATATCCATGTCTGACCCCCTTGATCATTGGTATAATCCCTTATGGGATACATTAATAAGAATGGAAATGTGGGGAGATCCACGAAGAGTTATAATCTGGCAAGTAAACTGCATGCTAAAACCAAAACTATGCACCGCATTTCTTATGAAATTAGTATCCATTGTATAAAATTCCTTTATGATATCATGTTGAAGATAAATGTTACCATCCCATGTTAAATTTCGTAAAATATTAACATATTCTGAGGTTGTTAGAAAGCATTATTTTATTCCTTTTTTCCTTCAAAAATATGATTTTCTTCCATAAAATAATTTATTCGGAGACTTCGGTGAGCCTATTGGCATTAATCATGATTATTATTTTGGTAATTGTGTAGAAAAGGGCCACTAGACTAAACTAACAAATCACCCTTGAAATCTCTACAATGATTATTTTTGAAATGAATTGGGCACCGAACAATTTCTTGAATGACCCACATTTGAAAAAATTATTTGACAAGCTTGAAAATATCTTCCTATATAATGTTCCAAAAATGATCAATGAATGAATTGGTGAAACCATTTATTCCCAGCGAGTTGTCTTTCTTGAGACCAAAAATAGATTCCTTGATCTCTGTATCAAGCATCATAGATGTGAGCATAGTGTTTCCTTATTCTGATATCAATCAGTGAATAATGTTTTCCCTGAGAATAAAATCCCTTGGTGTCCCATTAAAAAGATTCATTTAGTTTGAGACAATGTGAAATGAACCTTCTTACCTTTCCTCAAGAAGTTTCTCTCCATCGACATATAATGAGAGAGGCCGGTTTTCCCTTTGGATCCCTTATAGAGAATTTTTTTTTATCTCCTTCTACAAGCCTCCTAACATTGATGATATCCTTTTGTATATTGTCCCTTAGAGTAATGAGATTCTGGAGTTTGGTTTAAATATATAAATCATGCTCTAGACCCCTGAGAAGTCATTCATGGTTAGGAGAGGTTGAGATTCATGTAGAGAGAATTATAGAGCCTCTATTTCGTCATCAAGTGAGGTAAAAATTTAATTGATATAGTTTTTTCTGATTTGACATCAGAGATATCAGTTTAGAAACCTACCATGGGGCTACCACTACCTTTATTTATGGACTAGAACTCTTGCACTATTTTTGACCAGTCTGACAGCTCAGCCTGTGCATTGTTGAATCAGAAGAGGAGAGGCTGACTTTTCTCATTGAAAACTATTCTAGATTGGATGGGATGATGATCAGAGTTGTGCTTTCCTGTGTGACTCATGTAAATTATTTCTATTTTAAAAGAAAAGAGTCATCGGAGAATGTCCATTCAATTCTGGTAGATCTCGTGTCACTTAAATATTTCTTATACCAAGTGTACATTTCCCCAAAGAGTTTGATTTCAGTATGGCTGGATTCCCCGATGCAGGATATAAAGACCATGATAGAAATAGACCTGTAAAATGGTCCCAATTATTCATCCAAATGTAGAATGGAGTTGATGTATCCCTTTAGAAGCCATTATTCTGTGATTATGTTGGAAAAATCTTTTATTATCTCCCACATAGCTCTCTGGTCAATGTAATTGTTAACAGAACTGAAAATTTAGAAAAAACAGTATTTTTCCATCAATATCCAGGATACATGTGATAATGTGGTTGTCTTCTTGGATAATGATATGATTTGAAACCCTACTGTGAAAAAAGATCCATATACGTTAAAAACTGGATTCTAACTAGTTAGCTCCCAATATAGATTATACATTTTTGTTAAAATTATTGGTTTGTTATGATGAAATATCTTTGGGTTCTGAGATTCAAATAATATCAAGTTTTTTACCAACCTTCAAGGAGTCAGAGGGAACCTTTTGTTGTAGGGTTGGATATCCCCTAGCAGTTCCAAAAAGAAAGAATCATTATTTGGGATTCAAATTGGGGGTGAGGCCCCCTACAATTCCTATCCATATTTCTTTGAGATTTCAAATTTGTAATCCCTACCTTAGTAGGAAGTTTGAATGATTTAGAGACATTTATATCATCATTATGATGATTTTGAGATGTATAACAATCTCCTTTCATGGGTGATTTTTTGTGCGGATTTTCAGTTTCACTATACGTTTCTTTAACCTGTCCCTTGTCCGAAACATCTATATCCACCATCTTGTTTTGATGTTTTGAGATTGTGACAACATCCTCTTTCATCACAATATGCATGGAGTTCCCTATATTCATTCTACAATTTTTGTTCTGGAATATATGGGAGTTGGAGGGGTCATAGGAGTTTTGGGTGAAGCCTGAGGTGTTTGGTCTACATGGTCGCTGCAATCTGGATCCACTATCCTACTTACAGCTCATCAAGAGCAGGATAGTAACCATTCAATTGTTCAAAATTTCACCCCCAATGCTTTTACATCATATCCCTTTCTCCTCCCCAGTATCTTGGAACATAATATTTACAAACATACCCCTATAACGCAATTTTATCCCATAGATAGGATGAGATTTTTTATGATATTTTGGGTGAATCAAGTTACATATCAAAATTTTTCATCCCAGGTTTCCCCTTTCCCCCTCAGGTACAAATAATATTTTCATTCTACTTTGGGTTTCGATAGAATTCTAGTGGATCATTGTGTAATTTGAAAAAATGTGATGGGGATTCATTTCTTCACGTGATGCGGGCATCCCTATAACCTATCTTCATATGGAATCTCGAAGATCTGACATGACATGTATCCATTAAAGTTTTTATTATAATTTTTCCAATATTAATTGAGAAGGAAAAATAACTCTTTATTGGTTGTTTTTTATTTTTCTTGATTTATAGACATGGACATAAGATGAACCATTAGGATGTGTTTGGATGTGTTTATATTATGACTGGGAAATATGGTGTGTTTTTATTTAAAAAATTCCCAGCCTCAATTAAAATTTTAACCAATTATATTTGATATGATTAATTTTTGTCAGTTTCCTGAAATGAATTATAGGATTATTAGAATTGTTATTGATGATTAGTCTTGGAAAATCCTGGAAATTCCATGTAACTGTTGTCGTCTATTCGACAAAAATGAATGATTTTGTTGATTCAAGTGTTCATTCATACACAACCTATTGTTTAGATATTTGATTGTATGAATTATTGAATGTTTCATATCCCACTTAGGGAGATTAAACATATAGATAAATAAATTTTTATGTGAATTTAATCAATTTATAAAATGAAAAATAATTATATTTCTTAATCGAGAATAATTTAAATGACCATGGATAGACTGGAAACTGTGTCTAGGTCTATTATAGTCACATTAAAACTATCTTGTAGACTCATCCACCAATGGAAAAATGACTAAATAATTAATCTATGATTCACTGTGATTCTTGTATCTCTATACATATTATTATTCTAGGTGGATAGATTATAGGCTATGGACACAGGTTTGTGGGTGGATTAACCTACTGAGGCCTTGATAAGAGATGTTGAACCTATGTTACCCATTGGTGGTTTGGTTGACCACATGTAGTTGGTGAGGCATGAAAAACCAAGTGTGATTCCAATGAAAGAGATATATTATGAGAATAAGATGTTTATATGAGGATTGAATCGAGACTGAGGTCCCATGTAGATGTCCCTATGCAATGTTGTCTCCTAAAGAACCCCAGTGGGTTGCATAGTGACTTACCAACCAAAAGAAGATACATATGGATTTGGTATACAGGGTATAATGTTTCTTTCTACTACCCACACCAAATTTATTATGCCATGGGGAAGAGGATTTTAGTGATATTATGGGTAATTTTAGTAACCATTGAATTTAATTTATTCCTTTATGTAGTTTTTTAAATTCACCCTTGTTTCCTAAATATAAATCCTAGGAATGAGACTATGGGACATATTTTCTAATGGTATGGTGGATGACCAAATGTATTTCATTATATCAAAAATTGAGCCTTGTGTGATATGGGTAGGATTTGATGATATCATGGTGGATGTATGACATGTATCATTTGTTGTCGGTACTGAGTAATGTGAATAATGACCACAAAATCGAGATACGTCCTAGGGTCTGTATGGTACACTTTAGACATCATGGGTCCCTAGTTTTCCAAGCCTTCTTTGGATATTGTTGTATTGATATGGTGGATTGATTTTTGTTGTCACTATTTCTTCTTGAGATTATTATTTATTCCCCTAGATTTAGTATCTTGATAATAATACTATTTATCCACTATTTAATTGGATGAATTGGATGCCTAATATCTGGCCATTTATCCTAGAAACATGGGGTTGACTATAACAGTGTAATATTTTGGGATTCTGAGGAATTCATATCAATCTATTATTTAAACTAGGTGTTTTTGGAGATTCTCAAGACATTGGGGGTCTTATCAAGGATCCAGCGATGATTTTTAGTTCTTCGATTAAGCATAATAATTGGGAATTCATGTGTTAAGCTATAATATTTCCTATCTATATTATTATCATTGTATCAAGACATGATTAGTCATTCTAAGGAACATATCATAGTATAAATTTATTTTTATGTTTCCAAACCCATGGATTAAAAAAATTACTGTTTGGTTATATGGGTTGACACGGTCCGCAAGATGTGTTCGGGAAAATTCAAACATTAGGGAAAAGAAATTATAATTATTTTAATATATTTTTGACTAGGATTTTATTTAATTAAATAAAAATTTCCAAATCACATATTTCTACATATAATTATTATTATGAGACTATATCGGTGGTTACCTAATATTTTTTATACTTACGCTATGCATGGGATGTCATTACACATCAGTACATGATAATATCTCACTATGATGTTGAATGAAATGGAATTGATGATGTCTGAGATCATGTTTATATTTCTTGAGTGGGTTAAATTTGACATGATCTAGAAATCAATATAATATGATTCTCATTGTTGCAATGGGGCTTGAATAATTTTTTTCTTTTTCATTTGATTTTATATGTTACTATTCTAGTGGGACAACTTAGGTTGTATGAATTGAATGGATGTTAGGGACATTATTTCATTCCGTTTACAACTTTTATTTTTTACTTGTTTCTTTATATTCTTGTTTTCATGATGGATGACATCATCTTATTTTATATTAAACTAGAAAAATTAATTCATGAGGAATACCCTAACCAGGATACATCCATAAATCCATGCTAATAGTTAGTATCCTCGATCAATAATGGATGTGTGGTTGTGATATTTTTTTAGGTAGTCTTCTACATTGGTCTTGTGAACCATGGAATAGAAAATTTCCTTGGGGGCTCGTTTCTGCTTTTGTAGGTCCTCTGTTGATGAGTTTGACCACATTGTTTTTGGAAATAGGGTCATGAAAGACCGCACGGTTGTGTGTATTTTGGATAAACAACACTTGATGATTCTATTTTCCTCAGAAGAACATCTGATATGTGCATGGTCTTAGGCTCCTTGAAGATGCAACGATTGGATGTTTGTTCTTCTACATTGGTCTTTTAATTTATTTATGAATAGGGACTTACCCTCCATCAAGACATAGGTTAGTCTCCTACACATTACCTTGACCTTTCAAAATCATCTATCATCTGTATGGTAGGTAATTTGATTGGTTGATTCCTCTACTCTGATGATTTCACTGCCACTGTGAGTCACCTGATCAATTCGCGGGGTCTGTGTGGAGGTGGATGTCTCGAAGCCACCAGTTGACTGGGTGTATATTATGGTTGGAGAGGAGTTTAGGTGGAAGAACGATGTGGTTTATGAAACACGGATCAATTGCTACTTGATTTGCAGTCGGTTGGGTCATTCAGCCTCAAACTGCCATGATGGAGTCTCGAATTGGAGGACCTCTTATCTGGGAGGGAGGCCCGACAAAGCCTCTGGTCAGCAAAAGAGGGTTGATGCGGATGACAAGGCTGTAAATGTCTCAGGTTTGGAGGGATTGGGTGAACCAGTGTTGAAAAATTCAGCACGGGTGTCTTCTGATCTGATAGGTATGGTTGTGGATGGGCATACCAGTGATGAAGCTCTAGTTGCAGTGAAGGCTGCTAAGGTGGAGGCTCCAGAACTATTGGTTGTGGATGTCATTTCCTGCCTAAGGCATGTTCTGGGAATTAGCCCACTGAAGGTGAGTGGAGTGGAAGTAGTGCAGGTGGATGGACCAGATAAAGAGGATTCCTTGGTGGTGGTCATGGTGGAACAATGACCAGATTTGGACAACTTTAGGAAGCCCTCACGAGCTCACTAGTGAGTGATTTCCAAGGCTCTGGGATCCCCCAAGGCTAGATATGGTTGGATAATATCTTGAAATCTCAATTAATGGCTCTTGGGCATGATAGGTCTAGTCCAGCCTTGTCAGTACCCCCATTGAGTGATGCTTCAGTGGTCAGTAAGGAGGCCCCGAAAGATGTAATGTCAATACTAGGGAAGTCTTCTCTACATGCCATAACATAATCTCTTTTTGGACATGGGGGAAATAGGGGGATAATGTCTTCAGGACTTTATACCCAAACACTCCCATCCTAATTACATCATTCCTTCAGTATCTTGGGAGAATGAGGAAGAAGAATTGTTTGGAGACCAATGAAGGCAAGATGGATTCCTTGTGCAGGCTAACGCCCCTAAAATCTGGCTTGAAGGTTGAATTAAAAACCCTCTTTGAAGGCTTGGTAGAGAATGTGGATCCATTGAATCATGAGGAAGATGATTCTGGAGAAGATAATCACAGCCTATTCTCATTGGATATCTTGGACCGTTTCCATGGGGAAGGTCCTCACAACCCAAGAATAAAAAAGGGTCAAAAAGGGAAGTGAGATCCCAGGAAATGCATTGTGGTCTAGGGGAAATGTCCCAAGGGATGCAAAGACTTTTCACATTATCCTAAACTAATGAAAACTAGGTCGACCAAGAAGGGGGTAATCAAGGAAAGAAAATTCTTACAAGATGGGGACAATGGAGATCCATATAGTGAACTATGTGGGATGGAAGGAGATAAAGGGGAGTGTTTAAAACTCATACTCCATGCCAAGGAAGAAATGGATGAAAGAGTCCTCAATCCCATCACATAAAATGAGGAAATTTTATGAATATATGAATGGAAGTAGAAAGTTGCTGCCACTGAGGAGCAATAATTAGAGATAGACAAGCAAGACCAAATCATAGCTCGAGGGTTCAGCCAAGGAAAAATCACCCAGGAGGGATTCATTCAAGAAATGGAAGGAATGGTTACTCACCTTGAGGAACCTATCAGCAATGATCTAGACACATAGGTTGGTACTCTGCACTAGGAATTATTTAGAGTGGCTGACTCAAATAATCTTATTCTTGTGTTTAATCTCTTTGTGACCTCTTTCACCATGAAGTAGTATTCTTCATTGAGAACTATGGTTTTCCACTTCCTCTTAAAGTGGTTTCATAATAATAAAAATATATTTTTGTGGGGTTTATCTCATCATGAACTATTATCCAAGGATCCCACTCTGTAAATTTTTTTATCGTTTTCCTTATTTTTTTTTCAAAGTTATATATTATCTTGTGAACAATTGATGGGAAATATAATTAAAATGGTGGTCAAATATAAATATGGAATTTGGGGGATTAAACTACATAATTGGATTAAACAACTCAAAATGATGAAAATGAATATTATTTTAATATATAAATTATTTTATCTTAATTAAAGAGATAAAATTTAGTTCAATTTCATTATAATGAACATTATATATAATTGAAAATATAAAGGGATGTGTCTCATCTCTAGAGATATAAAATTATAGGCTAATTTTTCTTGTATATCACATTATGATCTTGATTAATTAATTATAAAATTATTAAAAGATATAAATGATAAAGAATTATCTCAATGAATGTATTTTCAATTGATGATAGGAAAATGCAAAATATATAATGTACAGATTGTTTTCAAGAGGCATAAACTTTTAATTTTCAGTTATAACCATTCCTTTTTTCCCTGAGGAAGTTCCATAGAGGTATAGGGAGATTTCGAGAGCCACTTATGCATTGTTGGACCTTGGAGCATGAAACCATGGAAGAAACATGCCAGGTGAATGGTTTTCCTAAACAATTTCCCTAAGGCCTCACCATTTAAAAAAGCAATGTTGGGTGATGCAGAAGATTTCCTATAGGGAACATGTGCTATGCACGGTTTTTCAAAAAAGTCCATTGAGCATTCATGACTAGTAATAAATAATTTTCGATTCCTCACAGTTTATGATCATGGTTTGGAAAATCATGTCTCTAAACTAGGAACCATATACAAATGTAGGAGAAGTTGATTTTTCACATAAACCATTTAAATATTTTTCCCTTATATTTCCTCTAAAGTAAATTAAAATAACTCCATTAGCCATTGGAGATATCATTATTTCTATGAAATATGCATTGTGATTGGTTCTCCAACCGGTGTCTAAATCATATTGATGTTATAATTTTTTGAAGAATACCAGTGAGAGCTTCAATCATCTTTCATCCTTCAATGATTTATCTTTTCCTCTATAAAACTATATCAAGTTATGTAAAATTCCATATTTTCATGGAATTCAATTATTTTATTGATTTCTTTCCTTATGTCGAAAATAATATGCCAAAATGTATTAGGAGTATTCTAATTCAATTATATTAGTGGTCTTGTATTTATCCAGAATGTCTTCTTATTATAAAACGTGCATTGTGATTCTACAACACCAGATAATCAACATGTTTCCTCAACTAAAAATTTATATATATATTACATTGTTTTGACTTATGGAAGATCCATATTTAAAATTAATTATTATCGATGGCTTCCCACCTCAACACATGACTTCTATTTGGGTGTTCTTTTGAAGCACCCTTGACTTTGAAATTTCCAATGTGAAAACCCCCCTTCTTAGTGGGGTTGATTAAATAATTAAATTGATATATCATAATTAAATTGAATTGTTGTTAACAATATGACCTTGTAACATTTCCCATATATAAATAATGGATTACACTATTGGTGAATTAAATGCTAAATGACTTGGATTTCAATATATAAGATCCACATGGTAATTTTAAGTATGAATGATTATTAGTATTGTTGTTATACTTGTCCATCTATAATAGTTTTTGATACATGTTCAAGGTTAGTGTTGGACAAGACTATTTATCCTCCCTTGATGTGGGTTGTTGTTCATGATGTGTAAAATTATTTATTTAATGTTGTAATTATGTATAATTTTACCTTGGTTATTTTTTCACATGAAGATTAAATTAACTCATTTGGTTGAATGGTTTGATTAAATCCAAATCCATAATCAAATGATTAATCTAGTACACTATACAGAACATGAAACTTTATGACTATTCGTGGATGTTTGAGTTATGACAAAGGCCTTCGATGATGTTGGTATATATATGGATTTAAATTCCACTATATATATATATATGGTTATATATATATATATAATGTGTCACACTTATAGGTATTCTAACTTAGGCTAAACTAGATAGTGTCAGTCTGGTGTCCTTTAAGAAATGGAGCTAACTGATTATGTTTTTCATTTATAATTTATATTATTATTTTTGCAGAGTACCTTTTTATATACACCGATAGGATATTTATACTCCCAATTGGTTGTGGATGAAGGAGTCTACCTCACACCTTGTTTTCCCGCTGAATATACATCATGGTATTATGTAGGGATAAAGGAAAGGGATAAAAAATGGATGCTTTCTTGTATGCCTATGATGGTGAATTGGAGAAGTGGACCGAGCTTATTTGATGGAATTAGAGTAAGATTATATGTTTATTAATCATTTTATTGTAGCATGTTTTATATTATTATTACTTTCTAACCTAGATACTTTTTTTGAGTATAATGACATGATAATAATTTTATAAATAACATGGGATCTTTGTTATTTCATTCATGTATATTTGGATAGTATGACTTTTAGTAATAGTTATTCTTTTCCTTTTTTACCTATTGTTTTATACCATTGTGTTCTATTTTGACCTGAAGGAGTAGTATCTCTACTAAAACACCCATAGCCTTCATTGATAGTTGGAATCCTATGAAATATGGGAAGGAATTATTGGGGCCTTACAGTCAACTAGATCAGGGAACCATTTAGTGGAACTGAAGTTGGAACGTTACAATGTGGTTTTGTAAGAGCTTTAATTCATTTTATATTACTATTTTTGTATGGTTAGACATGTGATACAAAAGTATTGGAATTTGGTAATGATCAAATTATTTGGTGTAGCTAACCAATGTAAAGAAAATTCCAAATTTCCTATCATGAGAATTTTTGTTATATATGTCACACATTTTGGCTATATTGATTTCACCATTGGTAGACACACTTTTTGTGTGTGTCATGTTTGGGGATTTCACTTTTACATTGTCCCTTTATGGCATGGATGCGCTGTAAGTACATCAGCAAATACATTTAGATATTAAAATGTCATGACTAAGGCCATTTCATATTGGTGCATCTAATTGCTTGTATATTGATTATTTTCCTATGGTTATTGTATGTATCATGATAGTTATGGTAAAATTACACTAAATTTTCAGGTAACAAGATTAATAATTGGATTAATTGAATTTTCATCATTAAATTAATTGTTTCTTTCAGTATAGCATGATAATGGGACATTAATTATTAAATTATGACATGTTTGATACATGAATTTTTTACACATGTTCTAAACAGTTAGTGGATAAAATTTAATGGTTACTAAATGAAATTTATATATGTTATTGGACTCTATAAATTGGTAATGGTAATTAATTTAATTGAAATATCATAGAAGATGGTTTTAGTTACTTGCCATGCTAATTGAATTTTATTAGGAAAGTAATCAGTATTCTCTGAATAGAAACACATCTAATTGAACCATGATAAATATATATATAACAAATAAGAAATTTATAGTTCATGAAAATTAAATACTGAGAATTGTTAAATGGGGATTCCAATTGCAACATATAGGGTACTTTTCCTATATTCATTTAAAATATAACTAAATATACTGAGACCTATGTTACGTGAAATGAGACCTTGACCCTAACCCAGCTTTGTAGTGGGTAGTTGGTATTATCTCATATGACTTAGGTAGTTATAAATAATCACATGGACTTAGCTCATAGAGTAGGAAAATGAGTGTTGAATATTTTATAGGAAGGCCATATGCCTTTCTTATTTCTATTTCTATGATATGTTTGTTACCAAAATATATTAATATAAATGTTTTTTGAAATTTTAGAAATTTTACACCCCAATGACATTAGATTGAGTAATAGGAAGGTGTTCGAGACCATGCATTGGAGGTAGTTGGCCCTAAGACAACAATATTTTTTGTTATAGATCCAAGTACCATCATCTATAACTAAATTGGTAACATATTCTTAGATCCAAGAGTGTATCATTCCATTTATGTTATCTACGTAGGAATGATATATGAGATTCCTCTTTTATGATAGAATTCACATGGGAGATCATGTAGTACCATCGACACATATTCTTAGGTGATGGTGGCCCCATGGTGGTGAGTCATTCATTTATTCCATTTTATTTATATTCGATCACCTAGAGACTCTGCTAGAAATGAGGGTGAAGATATCGACCTAAAATATGTGTGATATTTGATGTAGCGTTGGGGTCTTTTCACACAGGCTATTCACCATTGGTATATGACCAGGAAGGATTTCTTGATTGATTTCAATGATTACTTGTTTCTCTAAAAATATAATTCTATGTGGGATTATGAATTTATACATATAAGGCCCCAGCCTTAAACCTTACTTAATCTTGAGTTATTACAAGATTACACATTCAGGATCTTTTCGGGTTTAGAGTTTTAGAGAATTAGATCATAAAACTTGCATTACATTCCACATATAAACAAAGTGGTTACATAAAGATAGTATTCTTCATTCCCATCAATGGAAACACATTTAAAATAAAACATGGATTATTTCTTGACACATCCTTCACTCTATCATCTTATCTTGTACCTTTCCCTTGACCTGTGAAAAACATTTCAAAAACATGGGATGAGCATAAAAACTCAGTATGGGTTATAAAAAAAACATGGAAAGGAAACATGAGTTCATATATACATTAGAATGAAATCATAATTTACCCATAAAACATAGGCACTTTAACATACCTCATAAAATCATGAATAAATCATAGAAATCATAAGACATAAAGGTAACTTGAGGCATTCATAACATTCTTACGTAGGGTGTAACCCTCTTGGTTACGTTTGGAATACCCATCACAGTATATTCCCTAAAATCTCTTCGGAGAAACCTTAACGTTTCACTCCTTCGTGTTACCCAATGCATTGGAGAGCTATAACGGGCTCACCCGCCCTTAGTTTATCACGGAACCACCCGTCTTCATAATAATGCCCAAGAACCATAACATAATCATATCACATAAAACATGCATAAAGGAAACATAACATTTCCACATTTCAATCACGAGATATAAATACAACACATTGATATAATAAAAACATTATGAAAACCATTTTCAATACCAAAGTAAAACATGGTATTTATTTTTCTTTTAAAAAAAGAATGTATGGCTTGTAGAGGAAGCCGAAACTCAAATAACGGTTACGACGGCGGAGAAGTCGTTGTCGCCACATATGTACGACAAAAACATTCCCTTTTGTCGTTTAGTAAACGCTTCGTATAAAAAAGATTCCTTTTGAATTAACGTAAAAGTCAAAGGGGTTTATACACCGTATAAAAGAAAGTTGTGTATAAAATAAAATATGCCTCAATGAAAGGAGATTGAGACGAAGTCCCATACCTCGTATCCGACGTGACCCGACCGTTCTTTAATCTCCTGAATAATAAACTTGAGTTAATCTCTACTTGCTTAAGAACCTTTTTCAAGTTCATTATTCCTTTTATACCATGTTATGAACATCATGTAATCAGTTAAGTTAATAATGTTCATTTTGTCGGTATTTGGTTCTTAAGTCAAAAATAGACTTCTTACACTTACATGTTGTTAATTTGGTCAAAGGTTCATTATATACAGAATGGTATTCATGATGTAGATATAATATATGTCATATATATCCAGTACATACATGCATTTATAATATTACATAATCATTTAGAGGTAAGAAATGAAATGCACCGTTCATGGAGACGGTAAGCCGTACGTACGCATGAACGCTACTTTCATTTCTATTTCGTATTTTATAGAATGGAATCATAATTATATAAAGGTATATTATAATTCCAGTATAATATCATATATAATATCATAGTTCCATCCTTTATATGTCCCATATATGGTATTTAACAAATCGAATCACTTTGTGGGGGTGGTAGTCCGCACTTCCTAAAATGAAGATATCGTGTTTACCCATAATGGGAACCATAAAGGTATGCCCAAATTGAAAAAAACATAAGCTTAAGGAAACCATAAACATATTATATATCATATATTAAAATAGTGACATCATAATGGCCACCTTTGAAGGTGTTAAATGAGTATTGAACAATCATCGTTTCGGGAGGCAGAATTTCGCCATCCATGGAAACCGTATGTTCTTTAACCATTTGATGTAGTTGTGTGAGAGTGTAGCTCAAATAAATCTTATAAAAAAATCCTAGTATATTGAAGATACTGGTTTTGTTACAAAGGAAGTAAATAAAAAGATTTTAGGGGGTTGGAGAAGCAAAATAAAACAAATGAACATTAGAGAATGAATTACCTTTAAAAGTGTAACTCCTTTTGATTTGAGCCTAAAGGCTTCCTTTGAAAGAATTCTGCCCAAAGGGAATCCTCTAGGATGAGGAGAGGGATGTGGAGAGAGTAAATGGGCAGGGTTTGGCCGAGCCAAAGGCTTGAGGAGTGTGTGAAATGAGGTAGAGGTGGGGGCCTTTTATAAGAGGAGAGGAGGGGCACTTTTGGAAAGTAAAGAAATATTACTTTATTTGAACAATGTGTTTCGGTTTCAAAAGGTCCCAAATTGATATAATTCGTGGATAAGGTGATAAGGGTTCTAAATCTACTCATACAATTGGTTTTGGCCATGTGTAGTTCATAGATTTTACATTATCTTTTCATTTTATTTAAATCGTCAAATAATGATGTCATCGCTGCATCATGATTATGTCATAAATAATTTAATTTATTTAATGTCTAAAAATCATAAAAAAAATAATATGATGTAGGAAATCTTTTTAACTTTCCAATTAATATTTATAATCAAAAATCTGATCTTTATAACCCCATGTAAAAATTGTTTTCGTAAAACATATTATGTTTGTGTCATTTTTACTTTTACATTAAATAAAAAGTTATTTATGTCATTTCCCAAACAAAATGTCACCATGGGGTCCCCAAGTTGACCCATGGCTTGTCTTGGTCGGCCATGACACAACCAATAAGTTTGGGACATGTGTCTAGGTCATTTCCTATTATTAAATCATTATTTATACCTTAAACTACCCTAATTACCACTAATCGCGATTAAGAACTTAATAAGCTACTATTCACCAAAAATTATTATAATCTCATTGAACTACATTTTACTTCTTAATGACAACCATGTATGTCGGATTTTCAAAATTCAATACACAGTAGTGGTAAACATTCATTTAACTGAAAAATCAGTTTGCTTGATTACCACTTAGTGGTTTCACTATTCATCAAAAATTGAAGTTTTTCAGAAAAATACCAAAAATTCACACAAGGTAAATTTTGATGTCCCAATCATAAAGAATAAGTTTATTTTGACAAACATAGTTTATAAAATTGTCAAAATATAGATTCAAAAATTGTTTCCCATCAAAAGGCACTAAAACAATCTTTTAAGAATATTAGTGTATTCCATGCATAAGATTGTATTTATTTTCATTTTAAGCCTCTATAACACTATCTTAATCATTAATAAACATAGATAAAAATATAAATTATTCATTACTTACTTGGGATGTTACATCCTTCCCCCCTTTAGAAAATTGTGTCCCCGCAATTTATTTACTTATCGAATAAATGGGGGTACTTATCCCTCATTGCATTTTCAGATTCCCATGTTGCCTCTTCAATCATGTGGTTTTTCCACAAAACCATTACCTGGTGAATCACACTAGTAGAATACTAACCTATACCAACGGTTTGGAACCGTTGGTATAGGCCTCCAAACCGTTGGTATAGCCTATACCAACGGTTTGGAGAACCGTTGCGAAGTAAGCCGTTGGGATAGGTCTATACCAACGGTTTTTAAAACCGTTGGTATAAGTAATATGAAAATCTATTCCAACGGTTATAAAACCGTTGGTAAATGTATTTCAGAAAAAATAAATGTGCTGGGATTTGATCCCACGACCCGTTGTTTATAATCGAACGACTTAACCACTAAGCTAACATCACTTTTGTAAACATAATTTCATAAATATATATATATATGTATTATTATAATTATTTAAAATTTAGATTTATATAATGTTCTCGGGTAGCAGACCTGGAAGAAATGAAAGAATCTATCCCAACGGTTCTCAAAACCGTTGGGATAGACCTATCCCAACGGTTTTGAGAACCGTTGGAATAGGTGGAAATTTCCAGGAGATGAATGTTGGATTTGGGGTGAGTTTTCCCAATGGTTTGGGAGAACCGTTGGGAAAGGGGCCTCAAAACATCCCTTTCCCAACGGTTCTCCCAAACCGTTGGGAAAGACCCCCCCTTTCCCAACGGTTTGGGAGAACCGTTGGGAAAGGGTGTCTATAAGTGTTGGGAAAGATCCGATTTCCAGTAGTGTCACCTTATTCCGTAACACCTGCTCCCTGTGGTCAAGAATCTGGACCGGTTGTTCCTCATAAGATAGGTTCTCTTCCAGCTGAACTACCTCTAGACTCAAAACATGAGATGGATCTGGCATATACTTTCTCAACATCAAAACGTGAAAAACATTGTGTACCTGAGATAAACTCGGAGGTAAAGCCACTCGGTATGCAACAGATCCAACTCTCTCCAAAATTTCGTATGGTCCAACAAACCTTGGACTAAACTTTCATTTCATACCAAATCTCATCACACTTTCCCAAGGAGAAACCTTGAGAAAAACATGATCACCTACCTCGAAAGATAGATCCTTCCTCCGGTTATCCGCATAACTCTTCTGCCTGCTCTGAGCTGTTCTCATGTGTTTCTGAATCAGCTGAACTTTTTCTGCCATCTCTTCTACCAATTCTGGTCCCATCAAATTCCTTTCACCCACTTCATCCCAGAAAGCTGGAGTTCGACACCGCTTCCCATATAATGCCTGAAATGGTGCCATCTGTATACTGGAATGAAAACTGTTATTATATGAAAACTCAACCAAAGAAAGATGTTGGTCCCAGCTTCCCTGATAATCCATAGAACAAGCTCGTAGAATATCCTCCAATGTCTGAATTGTTCGTTCTAACTGCCCATCTGATTGAGGATGAAAAGCTATACTAAAATTTAATTCAGTACCCAATGTCTTCTGAAGGCCTTTCCAAAAGTTAGAAGTAAACCTTGGATCACGATCCGATACAATGGAGAGAGGAACTCCATGTAACCTGACTATATCTTTAAGATACAAACGGGAAAGTTGATCAAGAGAGAAAGTATCTCTTATAGCAAGGAAATGAGCAGATTTGGTCAAGCGATCAACAATAACCCAGATTGCATTATTACCTCGAGATGTCTTCGGTAATCCAACAACAAAGTCCATGGATATATTCTCCCATTTCCACTCTCGCACTGGTAAAGGCTGAAGCATCCCTTTCGGTAACTGCCGCTCTGCTTTAACCTGTTGACATGTCAAACACTTCACAGTAAAATCAGCAATGTCTCTTTTCATTCCATCCCACCAGTAATACTCCTGCAGATCACTATACATCTTAGTAATGCCCGGATGAACTGAAAACGGAGAACTATGATCTTCACATAACAGCTCTCTCTTCAACTGTGAATCACAAGGCACACACAATCTCTTCCCAAAACTCAAAACACAATCACTATCAATGTTGAATTCAGGCAACTTACCTTTCTGAACCAGCTATACCTTTTTCTGCAACTCACTATCTTGCTTCTGTGCTTGCTTGATTCTATCTAATAGAGAAGATCTCACTGATACCTGAAACAAAACAGAAGGACTTCCTACACCAACAACTTCTATGACAAAGTTCATCAAATCCTTAATCAAAGTATCATGTTCCAAACACAACATTGTTAATGAAGCATTACTTTTTCGACTCAAAGCATCGGCCACTTTATTTGCTTTTCCCGGATGGTAATGAATTGTACAATCATAATCATTGATTAATTCCAGCCATCTCCTTTGTCTCATGTTTAACTCTTTCTGAGTGAATATATACATTAAACTTTTGTGATCGGCATATATTTCACACTTTACTCCATACAAATGATGCCTCCAAATTTTTAAATCAAAAACAACAGCAGCTAATTCCAAATCATGTGTAGGGTAATTTACCTCATGAGTTTTCAACTGTCGTGAAGCATAAGCAATTACCTGATCATTCTGCATTAGGACGTAACCAAGTCCTTTCAATGAAGCATCACTGTATATAACAAACTCACCATTCCTGGAAGGTAGTTCCAAAACTGGAGCATTCACCAATCTTCTTTTCAATTCCTGAAAACAATCATCACATTCTTTTGTCTAGATAAACTTAACACCCTTCCGAGTTAGCTTAGTCATTGGACTAGATAACCGTGAAAAATTTCTAACAAACCTTCGGTAATAGCCCGCCAAACCAAGGAATCTACGAATCTCGGTTACGTTTGTGGGTCTTGGCCATTCTTCCACAACTTTTGTTTTTTTAGGATCAACAGTTATTCCATCTTTAGAAACAATGTGACCAAGGAAAGCAATTTGTTGCAACCAAAACTCATACTTGCTGAATTTCCCATACAGTTTCTTTTCTTTTAAGGTTTGCAAGATAACCCTTAAATGTCTTTCATGCTCCTCTTTAATTTTAGAAAACACCAAAATATCATCAATGAAAACCACCACAAACTTATCCAAGAACTCATGGAAAATTCTATTCATTAAGTCCATGAATATAGCAGGTGCATTGGTTAGCCCAAAAGGCATTACTACAAATTCATAATGGCCATATCTCGTACGGAACGCGGTCTTCGGAATATCTGCCTCCTTTACCTTCAGCTGATGGTACCCCGATCTCAAGTCAATCTTTGAAAAAAACTGAGCTCCCTGGAGCTGATCAAACAAATCATTGATACGAGGCAAAGGATATTTGTTCTTAACAGTGATATTATTCAAGGCTCTATAATCAATGCAAAGTCTCATAGAACCATCTTTCTTTTTAACAAATAAAACATGAGCACCCCATGGTGATGTGCTAGGTCTAATGAAACCTTTCTCTAATAAATCGTGCAATTGCTCCTTCAACTCTAAAAGTTAAATTTGTGCCATTCGATAAGGGGGTTTTGAAATTTGCTTAGCATCAGGAACTAAATCAACAGTAAACTCAACTTCTCGATCTGGTATTATTCCAGGCAACTCATCAGGAAAAAAATCAGGATACTCATTTACCATTGGCACATCATTAATCTGAACAGTTCCTTTATTTTCAACGATGTGTGCAAGGTAACATTCATTTCCATCTTTTACAAGTTTCTCGGCCTCTTGATATGTTATCAAAAGTAAGGGTTCATTCCTGTAAACAAACTGAAAGTCTTTCTGAAAAGAAACTTCTTTACCTCTACAATCAATCTTAGCATGGTAAATAGAGAGCCAATCCATACCCAGGATAACATCAAACTCTACTAGAGGTAGAACAATAAGGTTTGCAAGTAGGTTCTTTCCACAGATAAGGATAGGAAGATTCTTATAAATTCTTTTTGCCTCAACACTTCCCCCAGGTGTTTTTACCAAAAGTTCAGGAGACATTTCTTGAGATGGTATTCCCATTTTACTAGAAAAGGTTTCAGAGATGAAAGAATGTGTAGACCCCGAATCAAACAACACACTGGCATAATCTGAAAAAACAAACAAAGTACCTGATACAACTTCATTTGATGGCCCGACATCTGCTGAAGTAGTTGCAAAGGATTTCACCACCCCTTTCTGCTTGTAGTCTAACTGCTTCCCATCACTCAAGCTCCTTGTGGGACACTCGTTTGCATAGTGACCCATCTCATTGCACTTATAACATTTCACTAACTGTAAATCAAATTTTTTCTTACCTTCACCTTGATCCTTTTCAGTGCAATCACGAGACTTATGTCCCATATTACCACATCGGTAGCACTTCCCAGAATTCAGAAGACATTCCCCAGCATGCCTTTAGCCACATTTATCACAAACTGGAAACTTAGTTCTCTTACCATCAGAATTTTTTGAAAAATTCTTCCCTTTCTCCTGCCACCTCGGTCTCTTCTTCTGCTGATTGTTATAGAAAACTTGGTCATCAGCAAACTCCATTTCCACCTTCTCAGCACATCGATCAAGCTTTTCATTACTTTTAAACTCACGAGAAGCTAATGCCCTTCGATACTTTGGCTTTAATCATGAGTAAAAATGATTGATTTTACTATCAAGGTCCTGGATAAAATTTGGAGCATACCTTGCCAATCGAGTGAACCTTTCTTCATAGGCAGCCATTGAGTCTTCCTCTTGCCTCAATTCCAAGAATTTCTTTTCCATCCTAAGTCGAACAGCCTTAGGAAAATACTTCTCAAGAAACATACCTTTGAATTCATCCCAGTCAAGAGCATCAATCTCATCGGCGTCCCTGATATTTTTAACCATAGACCACCACTGATCTGCTTCACCCTCCAAACGGTAAATAGCAAGACTAACCTTTTGATTGTCTGAACACCCCATGACATCAAAAATCTTCTCCTGTGCTTTAATCCACCCTTCAGCTAGCATAGGGTCAGATGATCCTCTGAATGATGGTGGATGTTGCCTCATGAAATGTTCCACCACTGACATGTTCCTCTACGATTGGTCTGGCTGATCTCGTGTATGGATACCACCGCCATTTATCGCTTGAGTCAACTGCGCCATTACTGCAACAAACTGTTCAGTTCTAATTCCGACCATTTCTGGATGCTGATTCGGAAGGTTATTTCCTTCTGTATGCCTTCCTCGCACTACTTCACTGTTTCCTCTGCGGAAAACCATTCTGAACAAACATGTCTTAGATGAACCAACATGGTAATCTTTAAATGATATATCATTTCGAAAAAAAAATATATTTTTGGATAATCATTTAATTGAATTCTAACTCCTAAAGTTATCTAAACCGACCTTTAATACCAACTATAAGGCCCCAGCCTTAAACCTTACTTAATCTTGAGTTATTACAAGATTACACATTGAGGATCTTTTCGGGTTTAGAGTTTTAGAGAATTAGATCATAAAAATTGCATTACATTCCACATATAAACAAAGTGGTTACATAAAGATAGAATTCTTCATTCCCATCAATGGAAACATATTTAAAATAAAACATGGATTATTTCTTGACACATCCTTGACTCTATCATCTTATCATGTACCTTTCCCTTGACCTGTGAAAAACATTTCAAAAACTTGGGATGAGCATAAAAACTCAGTATGGGTTATAAAAAAACATGGAAAGGAAACATGAGTTCATATATACATAAGAATGAAATCATACTTTACCCATAAAACATAGGCACTTTAACATACCTCATAAAATCATGAATAAATCATAGAAATCATAAGACATAAAGGTAACTTGAGGCATTCATAACATTCTTACGTAGGGAGTAACCCTCTTGGTTACGTTTGGAATACCCATCACAGTATATTCCCTAAAATCTCTTCGGAGAAACCTTAACGTTTCACTCCTTCACGTTACCCAATGTATTGGAGAGCTATAACGGGCTCACCCGCCCTTAGTTTATCACGGAACCACCCGTCTTCATAATAATGCCCAAGAACCATAACATAATCATATCACATAAAACATGCATAAAGGAAACATAACATTTCCATATTTCAATCAAGAGATATCAATACAACACATTGATATAATAAAAACATTATGAAAACCATTTTCAATACCAAAGTAAAACATGGTATTTATTTTTCTTTTAAAAAAAGAAGGTATGGCTTGTAGAGGAAGCCGAAACTCAAATAACGGTTACGACGGTGGAGAAGTCGTTGTCGCCGCATACGTACGACAAAAACATTCCCTTTTGTCGTTTAGTAAACGCTTCGTATAAAAAAGATTCCTTTTGAATAAACGTAAAAGTCAAAGGGGTTTATACACCGTATAAAAGAAAGTTGTGTATAAAATAAAATATGCCTCAATGAAAGGAGATTGAGACGAAGTCCCATACCTCGTATCCGACTTGACCCGACCGTTCTTTAATCTCCTGAATAATAAACTTGAGTTAATCTCTACTTGCATAAGAACCTTTTTCAAGTTCATTATTCCTTTTATACCAGGTTATGAACATCATGTAATCAGTTAAGTTAATAATGTTCATTTTGTCGGTATTTGGTTCTTAAGTCAAAAATAGACTTCTTACACTTACATGTTGTTAATTTGGTCAAAGTTTCATTATATACAGAATGGTATTCATGATGTAGATATAATATATGTCATATATATCCAGTACATACATTCATTTATAATATTACATAATCATTTAGAGGTAAGAATTGAAATGCACCGTTCATGGAGACGGTAAGCCGTACTTACGCATGAACGCTACTTTCATTTCTATTTCGTATTTTATAGAATGGAATCATAATGATATAATGGTATATTATAATTCCAGTATAATATCATATATAATATCATAGTTCCATCTTTTATATGTCCCACATATGGTATTTAATGAATCAAATCACTTTGAGGGGGCGGTAGTCCGCACTTCCTAAAATGAAGATATCGTGTTTACCCATAATGGGAACCATAAAGGTATGCCCAAAATGAAAAAAACAGAAGCTTAAGGAAAACATAAACATATTATATATCATATATAAAAATAGTGACATCATAATGGCCACCTTTTAAGGTGTTAAATGAGTATTGAACAATCATCGTTTCGGGAGGTAGAATTTCGCCATCCACAGAAACCGTATGTTCTTTAACCATTTGATGTAGTTGTGTGAGAGTGTAGCTCAAATAAATCTTATAAAAACATCCTAGTATATTTAAGATACTGGTGTTGTTACAAAGTAAGTAAATAAAAAGAGTTTAGGGGGTTGGAGAAGCAAAATAAAACAAATGAACATGAGAGAATGAATTACCTTTAAAAGTGTAACTCCTTTTGATTTGAGCCTAAAGGCTTCCTTTGAAAGAATTCTGCCCAAAGGGAATCCTCTATGATGAGGAGAGGGATGTGGAGAGAGTAAATGGGCAGGGGTTGGACGAGCCAAAGGCTTGAGGAGTGTGTGAAATGAGGTAGAGCTGGGGGCCTTTTATAAGAGGAGAGGAGGGGTACTTTTGGAAAGTAAAGAAATATTACTTTATTTGAAAATCTGTTTCGGTTTAAAAAGGTCCCACATTGATACAATTCGTGGATAATGTGATAAGGGTTCTAAATCCACTCATCCAATTGGTTTTGGCCATGTTTAGTTCATAGATTTTACATTATCTTTCCATTTTATTTAAATCGTCAAATAATGATGTCATCACTGCATCATGATTATGTCATAAATAATTTAATTTATTTAATGCCTAAAAATCATAAAAAAAATACTATGATGTAGGAAATCTTTTTATCATTCCAATTAATATTTATAATCAAAAATCTGATCTTTATAACCCCATGTAAAAATTGTTTTCGTAAAACATATTATGTTTGTGTCATTTTTACTTTTACATTAAATAAAAAGTTATTTATGTCATTTCCCAACCAAAATGTCACCATGGGGTCCCCAAGTTGACCCATGGCTTGTCTTGGTCGGCCATGACACAACCAATAAGTTTGGGACATGTTTCTAGGTCATTTCCTATTATTAAATCATTATTTATACCTTAAACTACCCTAATTACCACTAATCGCGATTAAGAACTTAATAAGTTACTATTCACCAAAAATTATTATAATCTCATTGAACCACATTTTACTTCTTAATGACAACCATGTATGTCGGATTTTCAAAATTCAATACACATTAGTGGTAAACTTTCATTTAACTGAAAAATCAGTTTGCTTGATTACCACTTAGTGGTTTCACTACTCATCAAAAATTGAAGTTTTTCAGAAAAATACCAAAAATTCACACAAGGTAAATTTTGATGTCCCAATCATAAAGAATAAGTTTTTTTTGACAAACATAGTTTATAAAATTGTCAAAATATAGATTCAAAAATTGTTTTCCATCAAAAGGCACTAAAACAATCTTTTAAGAATATTAGTGTATTCCATGCATAAGATTGTATTTATTTTCATTTTAAGCCTCTATAACACTATCTTAATCATTAATAAACATAGATAAAAATATATATTATTCATTACTTACTTGGGATGTTACAATACACCTTCACCAGGGTTCTATGTCAATGATATTGTACTCTGCTCACTTCATTGATCATCAAAATCTAATGTATACTCTCATTGAAATTGAGCTATTGATAGTGATATTTTTTAAGACATGCTAGTGTACACCATCTGATCATAGGTGAATATCATTCGACTGAGTACCATTTTAGAAATAGTGATCCAAGATATCATAACTATGTAGAATATGATGGAATATGAAGGGGTTATCTATGTATGTTAGTAGGGAGGTAGAGGAGTGGATTATCTAGTGACCAACAGTGGCTCCTAGAGTATTATCATGGAAGAAATACCCATAATATAGCACATACTAATATTTTCCGGAGGTAACAATAGTGTGGAAATCCATATCAAATAAATACCCATTACAATATATATTCAGTTTAACTCATAGCCTATGAGAAACTGGTCCATCAACAATATTTCAAAAAGTCATTCCCTTATTACATAATGTGATGGTGTCTTCATTAAAATTTCATTCAGATTTAGAGACAAAGATTTATCTCAGACTAGATACTGGGATACTACATGTCGATTAAGTTGAGAAGGAGGAACTAGTCTTTAGATCTAGTATTATGAGATGCAGTTCTAGTATAGTGTTCCTGCATTGGATAGCCATTTTGTGACTCAGGGCCACAATATGACTAGTTTTATGCTTTTTAACCAATAAAAGTAAAAAAGTGTGTCGAACCCTCTATGATTTGTGGTACAATCCTAGTTGACTCCACCTTACTGTATGAACTATTTTATTTTGGTGCCACATTCTTTTATATCTGTTATAATTATTGAATTTTTGGTAATTGAAATTAATTACATCATTGGGATAATAATGGTGTATACAATGTTCTAAACAGATTTTGAATGAATATGTCGATGAAATGATTGTCCCATAGTGGATGGTGGAATTTATGTATTATAATACTACTTCATCTAGATGATTATTGGTTTTGACATCATAATAATAAAGTAATGGAGTGTACCCTATAATGTCCATGTTGATTACTATATTTGGATGTTTTCTTTTTCATAACATTGGGTGATTCCTATTTTCACAAGGGATAATGGGATGTTAGGCTAGCCATGCTGGACTAGAGAATTGTAAGATAAAAGGAGTGATAGAATATATTTCCATCCATTATCATGATTTCTAGGGGATGTGTCTCACAAATTTCCCTCCTAGAGTACTATGTCATTTGGATTTTTTCCAAGATGAACACTTTATAATAAATCCTCTAAGAGATTTATAATTCACCATTGAACTAGCACCTGATGTAGAATCTTTTTCCATTCCTCATTACTGGATGAAAACTATTGAGCTCTCATACCTCAAGAGGCAGATGAAGGACCTAGAATCAATGGGTTTTGTATTCACCAACAACTGTACATGGGGTTCACTTATATTTCGCACCATGATGAATAATGTTATTCTCATAATTTCCATGGATTACCACATTTTTAACCAACGTATAGTTAAAAACATGTATCCACTACCTTTAATTGTAGAAATATTTGACTAGCGTCGAGGATTGATGGGTTTCCCTAAGATAGATTTTAGTTTGGGAAACCTCAGTTCCATTTTTTGTGTTTAGACATACCACATAGAGTGTTCTAAATCATATATGTCATGTATGAGTATATGTATATTTCTTTCTCCAATAATGCACTGGTAGTTTTCATGGATAAAATGAATTAGTTTTATCAACTGTATCTAGATTATTTGGTGTATGTCCTCATGGAGTAAATATTGGTTTTTTCAAAAACATCATACAACCCAGGAAAATATTTTGATATGGTAATGAATAAATTGAAATATTATTAGTTTTAAGTTAATCTCACCAAATTAAACGTTGAGATCAACTATTTCCAATTAATGGGCCACATAATCTTAGAGGTAGGAGAATCTATTTACTATGAAAATGAGTGATCCATGATATATTGGAATATAAAATGTATCATAATTGATATATAAATTTTATTAGGGATATTCAATTTTCTAGGTTCTTTATCCAGGAATTGTCATGCATTAATGGTCCTCTAATGGGATTGAAAAAAAGGTGTGTAGTGTAGATGATTAGAAGTGTGAGATAAAAAAATTTGATAAGCTAAATGGGAGATTTAATTTAGTAACGATCTTTGTTATTCAATAGTTGGATGAAACTATACAATTTATTTTGAATCATTAGGTATCAGGCATGCAGTAGTTTTTATATTGGGTGATCAAGTTATAACATATTGGTATTTCCTTATGAGACCGAATGAGATAAATTAACGTATACATGACCCTGTTCTTGTAATAATGGTTCTTGATTTACATTTCTTGAGAACTATTTGAGGGGTGAACTATTCATTATTTACATGGACAAAAAAATTGACAAATACATTTCTACCAATTTTAACTTGAATCTGAATTGGAGTAGGTAGGTAGAATACATATATTCATTCAAATTAAATATATATTACATAATAAGAATGATGGAATTTTTTTGACTGAAACTGTAATCTTGAAGACTCATTCATTGTACCTTCATGAGACCAGATGTGGGTGAAAGCTAATGGATTTTTTTTGAGATGCACTTGGCGGGGCCAATCCTTGAAGGGAAACCTTTACTCCAATTATTATATGTAACAAGCTATCTTTTAGAAAGGGTTAGGATGACATAGATTTCAGATCCTTGGGACTAGTCATAAGAGAGAGTTTCTCATGTGAGTATCTTCCACCAAGTTGGGTTTTAGATTAGGATGAGATTCTACACATTAAAAAATGTTTTTGGATTCCTATAGGCATACAAGAAGAATTAATGTGAGAGTCAAATGCCTCTATTTTAGTAATTTATCCTGGATTTATCATGATTTATAGTGACTTATTCAACCTATATTGGTGGTTATTCATGAATTGTAATACTTTAGGGTTTATTACAAGGTGTTCCAACAATTAATAGGTGATGGTAGAGGACCCATGAACTACTGGAAATTTATATCCCATCTCTATTTAACAATTGAAATGCATTGAAGTCACCATGGATATCATAGAAGATTTCTAACATCTTCTTTAGTATGTATTATGATATGGGTCGTTATCAATAGGCTTAGATGGTCCCACATTTTATACAAATTAAAGAGACCATTTCAGCAGAAGAACTTATGAGAAATTAAATTCCAGCGATTATATGACATTAGGGGGTTACCATTATTTTCATATTAGATATGTATTCATGGTTAATATGATGGTTATATAAGGATATTTAGAATTAAAAATGATAAATATTATAGTTTGGTACAATACATCACCCTCAGATCGACATTAATTGTGAGCATACACTACGAGTGTTGGAGGACATCCTTCGAGCATGATTCCTAGATTTCTATTGTTAATTGGAGACAAAAATAACACTTTCTGAGTATTACTATAGTAATATATATCATGGAACTATACAAATGGTTCCATATGAGGCTCTATATGGCAGTTCATGTTCTTCATACCTGTTCTTTTTAGAGGTGGGTGAGGCATTACTATTATAATCTCACTCCATTCATGATAATTTAGATCAATTAATGATTATATAGTAGGATATGGAAATATCTCAGACTATGTAGAAATATATTATCTATCATATAAACCAATCCTTGATGTTATATGTGGGACATTATGCCATTATGTTACTTTCCCCTAGATTTTTTATAGATGGATTCAGAAACTAGGAAAATTATCTCATCATTATATCTGAACTTTTGAGATATTAGAGAGAGTTATTATAATATCCCATCTCTTCAACAAACATCAATGGTACTAGGATATGCATTAATTTTGTCCATGTGTCAAAAATTTACAATCATTATTATGAAATTTATCATTTTTTTTATTTTGAGGTTATTGAGATAGAGGATGATGTGTCCTTTTAGGAGATTCCAATATGTATAATTAACTGATGCACGATGGCTCTCTAAGGTAGGAGCATTCCTCTAGAATGTGTTATTTGAAAAAATAGACCATATACACGATGATACAATGGAAAGATAATACACTATACAATCTCAATCAGTTGAAATTTTCTTATATGATGTTTTAAAAACCACTTAAGAAAAACATAGGAATGATTTTTTAAGGAGGGGTGGTTGTAACATACCAAATTCTATCATCTGAAATGGAGCATTAAATTTCTAGATTGAACCATTATTATTTTTCTTTTGGATGTTCCTAAAATGTTAAAGGGTATTTTTAGAGCATATATGTCTCATTTATAGCATGTAGCTATGATCTATTGAGGAAAATGACTTGGTGTACAATTTTCATTAACAATTCTCCTATATCCTCATAGTTTGGAAAAACTGTGCTAGGTGATGCAGATGGTCTAGAGATGGTCTCACATGTTGTGAATGTTTTGATAAAACTATGCTACTATACCAAAAATATAGAGAAACATTACTAGTGGCGTTCCATGGTTTTAGTTCATGATTTGGAAAATTGTGCATCAAATCCATGTGCCTTATAAAACTGTATTTAAATTTAAATTTTCCCTTGATCCATTCTGAATTTAGATCCATATTCTTCCACAACATTCTTGTGCAAGGCCTCCAACAAAAATTGGGGAAATCATTCTTCCTCAATCCAAGTATTGAATCAATATGAACACAAGGGGTTTAACTCTCTCTATAATCCCTATCATTGAGAGTATATGAGGTCATGCTTTATTAAACTTCACTACATCCTCATTGTCATTCTTCCCATTTTGAGTTTACTAGTGTCGCTCGATGGTATCATTAGATTTCCCTATAATTATCCTGATATAACTATTGATGATAAGTAAGAATTTGATACATATCTTCATCATAAATCATTTTCTACAATTTTTTGGCAATGGTTTCAACCTGATACACTACACATCTACAACAACATCTATATACATCTTATAATTGCATTCATTTTACTAGAATTCACCCTTAGGTGGATTAGAAGGAAGTGATAAATCCCTCACATAATCAGTCCTCTAATGTAATCGTACTATGAGAAAGAACCAATACCATTCCTAGAAGTAATTTCCATCCATGATATTTTCATTAGCCAATATTGATCTCTGGTGTAATGTACTACCAGCGTTGATGATTAATTTTTTTTATCCACAATAATTATTTAGCTGTTAGTAATTTATTTTGATTACCTATTATAAATTATTAATTAGTTAATTATGTCTCTTACTATTTTATCAAACTATCATATCCCCCACTAATAGATTTATAATATGTTATCACTTGATTACTCTAGTGCCAGGGATCCTATAAATGTCTCCTCATAGCCTAATATATGGATACCACCCTACTCAGAGAATTACAATGTTTGAAATACATTGGAAAAACATATTAACTCACTTAAAATTGAAATACTGAGTGACATCCCACATTACCAAAATCATAACCATGATTCCCTCAATGGTTTTCATCTAAATTTGTCTTGATGAACTAGCCCAGATACCCTAGCACACCGATAAGTGATCCAAAAATGATATTTCTCAAATGGTGTTCCCTATCGACTCATTTATTAGACTAACACATAGAATAAAACAAGATAAATCGGGGAATGAGTTTTCAACAATAGATTAGATGTTAATAAAAACATATTAGTATTCTCAAAGGAACTAATGTGAGATTATACTAGAATCCAAATAGGAATATCAAAACTCAAAAAGGAATCAATGTTCTCATAGTATTCTAAGATAATGAACACAATAGATACAAATCTAAAAAAGGATCAATAACATTCACCTTTTACGAGAGGAACTTTCCCTTTGCTTGATCCTTCAGAAGAAAATCTAAAACTTCTAGAAGGAAAACCCAAGGAGTGAGAACAAAAATACTTGTAGGGTCTCACCAATTATTACATAAAAAATTACAGAATAATCAACCAAATCATACATTGCATATTAAAAAAAATATTTCATAGAAAAAAAATTTAATATAAAAAAATAATTCATTTAAAATGATAGAAACATTTCAAACAATGACTTACAAAGCATTTTTTAAATTTTTTTAAATAACTAGGAATGATTAAATTAGTTTCAAAATCAGTGGAATATAACATAATTGTCATATTAAGATCCATGTTCATCATGTATAAGGAAAAATAATTACTAATTATGCGATCCTGACACTATCATATCCTTGATCATTGAAATGCATTCACACATCCCTCATGCTAAGACTGAATGAGACTCATCCACAACCCCTCCAAGAGAATATATGCTACAATAGGTTCTTGTTATAGTATTCATCATCAATATATTTATTTGGAATTACTATCCTTTTGTTCTTGTAAAAAGTATCCCACTATCTTCCAATTATCACATGTATTAAATCAATCAATTGAAAAAGGAAAATCATTTCCTTTCAAATTCGTAATCATCATTCAGAATTCAATTTCCCAATTTTTGTTTGCAAATTCCAATTCAGATTGATACCCAATGCTTAATTTTTTCACCAATTCATGGATATTATAAACACAACCAATCATAGGTTTTTATCAGTAAAATTTAATCCATTTTCTAAAATTAAATATAATAATCAATTTAAAAATTACATCAATTTCCAAAATATGCCCTAAATTACAATTCCCTTAGAATTATGGGATTTCCACAAAATTCCTTGCAAAAACAAATTTCAATTGAAATTATCAGGAAGATTTGTATTCATAAGAAAACTAATCAAAATATAAATAAAATTAACCAAATTAGGGTTTACTTATATGGTGAAATCTACCAAAAAATCACCAATCCTTAATCATGGAAATAAATTCTCCACAACCATAGTTGGATTTTCCAATAATGAACAGCCAAAACATAGATATTTAAATCCAACCTACATTCATCATCAATGTAAATATAGTTTGGATCTGTAAAACACAATATGATCAAATATACCCTATGATGGAAAGAAAGACAGAGAATGAGAAAAATAATTGGAGGGAATAACTTACAACTGATGGACTAAACAATATCTATTTTGATTGGATCAACCTAGGAAAGGGTTTAGAATAGCCAAAAGGGTTCTTAATAGCCTTCAGGACATGTAAACCAGAAATATGATATTATAATAATCCCACACTAGAAATATTTTTCCCCATAAATCATGTTATGAATTTTTCATATAAGAAAGATAAATCCACTACTCTCTTATTAGTTTTGATATCTCAAAGATCCCATGCATATCAGAACTGGGATTTCATAGAAGTCAAACGAATGGTTACATCTTTCCATGGAGTGTCTTTGTGTTAGAACTAAAAATATTGACTAGATGCTCGGTCATGAATAAATCATGCTCAATATCATGACAAATCTTTCTCAAAACATGAAAAGGATCAGAAAGATATTACCATAGCTACAATACATGGAACACGTTACATACCAATGAAAACTATGGTGGATGTTATAAATGGTAATACACTTTCCCCACCTACGCAAAAAACTCAACAGTTACGAAAATTAAAGAGCATGCATCTGTTGCTCCAAAGCCACTAATATCCTAAATGTGGTGAAAAAAATAAAAAACATCAAGTCATTAGGAAAAAACTACACTAGTCTAAAATGAAGACCAGAATAATATTTATACCATCTCTATGCCATCAACATCCTATGAAGAATCAACTGAATCATTTTTATCTTCTCTTGATCAAATCTGATTTCATCCATGGAACATTCATGGATATCAGACCATGACAATATAGATTTACAAGGCCTCCCATACAATGCCTAGAAGGACCCATCCTAATCGTTGGACAGTAAATAATTTTTTAATCAAACACAAGTAGTCCTAAATCATCATCAAATGAACCACCAAAATCAAGGAAACATGGATTAAGAATATCATCATGATATATATTTCCCTTGTTGTCTTTCAACCCATATGCAGAGGTTATTGCACAATCAAACAAACTAATGATCCATTTGTCTCTCAGAGGCATCTATATAAGTGATAAGTAAAATGGGGATCTCTATTAGTGCATATAGAATATGGAAAATGGTGTAAATAAATAAGAAAATTCATATAGATATTTCCCAGCACCTCAACATTGTTTCTTTCATGAATGTGAATAATATGATAGAATTTGGTTATCATATCAATAAAAACCCATGTAATATTCTTTTTTTTCTAGGTTCATGGATTTCAAACCAATAAGTTCATATAAATCTCATCCCACTTCCATGTAGTCATTTGATGAAGTTTGAGAACACTTAAGGTCCATGGTGTTCATCCTTGACATGTCGGAAACTATAAACCTAAGAGATAAAATCAATGAAGTCTTGTTTAATACCTGGTCCCAATTTCATACCCATATGTCCTTGAACTTCATTGATGTTCTTTGGTAAACTACACACTGGTAATTATCTAAATTCTCTATAAATTTTTTCCCATAGGTAACAACATAGATTTTTTTTGAAAAAATATAATTCACTATACGATGAATGGAAACTAAAAAATGGTCTCCCCACCAGAAAGATAGTTTACAAAACCAATGAATACATCATCAATCTATTGTTTCTGAAAAATCATATAATAAAGAGACAATTTCAAATGATCACTAGCCAAGAAAACCATGTTCCCAGTTTCCAAGACCGCTAAATGAAAACATCAAAAAGGGGAATTAGGTTTCAATATTCATATTATTCTTTCATAACAAAGGTTAAATGTTTCTTTCCCAATGAATAGCTATGGAAAATACATTTCCCTGATGAAAATGTAAGGTAATAGAAAAAGGATTTCATGAAATCTTCCCAAATCCTCTAGAAGAGATTCATATATTTTTGAGAGATGACTGAACTTCATATCTTATGGTATGAATACATGGTAATTCATTCTTTAAAAAAATAAATCCTTTAAATTTTTAAACACATGTATCACATCTTCGAGTTAAGGGTCACGGGTGAGATATTAATTTTCATGTGGAATATGTTTATTTAGAGCCACATGCAACAACGTGATCACACTATATAGGACCACAACCCAAACATGAACATGATGTATCATTGAAGACTAGATTTCCCTGATAAACATATATAATAGTCAACCACATAACATAATTCAAAATATTTTTCAGAAAAACAAATAAATCTGACATGTATCAGACCATGATAACATAATCCACTTCAGAATGCGAGTGGTCATTAGATAATCTGACATCAATAAATCATTCAAATGTAAATTATAATGCTTATATAATCCCATGAAGCTATCAATGTTGAAAACATTTTATGGAATTACCAAATGATACTCTATTTCTCCATTTTAGGATCAATAGAAATATAACATTTTGATAACAGATGTACTGATAACTTCAATTCCTCAATCTAGAAATATCATTTTGATATCTTGGTTTGAATTCATTGATTTCTCAATACTTCTAGAAAATCTTCCAAATGACTCACAAGAAGCTCTATAGACATAGATTTAACCATTATTCCATCCACACAGACCACCACGTATGTCTCAAGACATTCATTGAATATACTATTCATAAAATCCATAAAGACTGTAGGAGAACTAGTCAGACCAAACAGAATGACAAGGTACTCATAATTGTCAATCCTGCTTCAATACGTACTTTTATAATGTCATATTAAATTATTATGAACTTGTGACAACCAAATCGAAGATCAATCTTAGGAAAAAACTTTACCCATTTCAACAGGTTACTTATATCATCAATACAAGGTAATGTATACTTGTTATTTATCACAACCCAGTTGATTTTTTGTAATTCAACACAAAGGAGACGTGTACCAAAATCATTATTAGAAAATAGAATAGGAGGTCCAACAAGTTACAATCTCAAGAAAATAAATCCATTTTATAATAGATATTCTAACTATGTCTTCAAATCACTCATTTTATCTAGTTCACTGTAGTAAGATGGTATAAATAATGGATTAGTACCGAGCTCAAAATGAAAATAAAAATCTACATCTCATACATGTGACAATCCAGATAATATAAATGGATAAAATCCATGAAATTTAATGTAAAATAGAGGGATATCATTGATCAATGATTCCTATACTATGTCAAAACAAAATACTCATATTACTTTCCCCATATTTGGAAAAAATGGTTCGGCTCCACTCAACCTTAGGTCCCATTCTCCCTAAAAAACACAACAAACCCTATAAGGAGAGGTAAATGACATCCATTAAAGTTAATATTGAATTTGACCCGTATTAAAAATGATCCAATCCAGTCCAACAATGACATAAATAGGTTTCATGTATAGAACATTAAAATCCATGTTATGATTCATCTTACATAAAAGGCACACACATGTAGGAAAATGAAGACTGTTTCATCACTTCATTTTAGAGGGAATAGTATTATCCACAACAGAATATAAAATCATCATAGGAATATTTAGAATATTCACAATACGAGTTGATAAATACATGGGAGATGAACCATTATGAAATAAACCATTATCTATAGTTGATGCTATAGAGATGGTACATTTAACAGTATCTGGACTCATAGCAGTTTTTTCTAGAGACACGTCCACTATGTGAATAATCTTTTTTCAAGATACCATTGGTCAATACACCTTAGATATTGAATAATGTGATGTAACCATATTACTTGTTGGTTCTGATGAGGTCGTGCCACTACATGGGGTATAATTATATAACATAATTTTTGAATGTGCCATGAACTAACACATAAACAACATATTTGGGTGCGTTATTGAAAACCTACATCTAATTCCTAGCTTTTCCAAACTAGAATAAATATAAAGGGAATATTTTAGGAACATCTCGAAATATAAAAGAACTATTTTATAACGATCAAGCAAGAGAATCATCACACTTTCTCTTACCTTTATGGGAACATATAGAACCTCCAGTGGGTGAAAAATGAACTTACATAAACTTGTACTTATTAGCCAGATCAAGCTCAACCATCCACTCCATATCCAAGAAATCAGTGTAAAAGGAGAGATTCCGTATAAAAAATTGGGAAAACATATCAAATCGATGTACCATATAAAACTGTTAAGTAATCGTCTTCTAATTTAAAATAATTTAAAATTAAAAAAAGAACAAACATAATAAATCAGTAAAAATATTTGATCACAGTCTTGTCATTGTATTTGAGTTTGAAAAATTGAATATCCTTGATCAGAACCATATACTATAGATATAACAGATCAGTGAAAATAAATTTTAATTCCTTACACTCTATTATCTCATAATAAATTACCTTCACCATTATATCCTATCAAACTATTTGTGGTATCTCTATCTTGAAGGTTTCATACATAAAATTAATTGAATTAGGAATTGATAAGAACTCAAAAATATGATCTATCATGATCAGCCAATTCCCAAACTTTTGAGAATTATTAGTTTATTGAAAAACTTGTTGATTATCACGAAGGGAATATTGAGAACGAATACTAAATTCATCATTATTTGGTTCCATAATTGGATCATGAATGAGAAAAGGTAGAGGTGCTTGCCCTAGATCATGTATGGGACACAAAATAATATCTATGAGATTCGGGTCTTGGGGATGTGTTTCTCACTATTGTTATCCAACATCTTCAACCCTGATCATATTCACCTTTTTTAGAGGCATGATGGTACACAACATCAAAAAAACATTGGAGACATTAGATGATTAGTGTAAAAACCCAAGATTTTATGAAAAATATTCTTTTAATTTCATTAATGTCTTGTATTGTATGATACACCAAGATTACCTTGCACTATACGCAACACCGTATTAGCTTGCAGTATACGCAACACTATTCTTGGATCGTGTTACACAAAATTTTGATAATAGTTATTCTACGCAACATTGAGTATATGTATATATATATATATTTATATTCAATGTATAAATGAAATATGTATGGATTCTTTTATGAAAAACAACGAAATATTCTTTCACAACACGCAACCCTGACTTGGCTTGCATTACACACAATCGCGACCTTCCTCGATAGCGTGTGTTGTACGCAATACCGGGTTTTACTAAAAAACGATATATTATTATAATATTATTATGAACTAGACATTATGAATAGTATTAACTAAATTTTGAATTTTATAACATTATTATTCATCTTACACATTTTCTAGAACATGGTATAAGAACAAAATAATTTTTTCGGGTAAAATAAGCATTTTTAAAAAAATGCAGTTTTGCCGCCATTTGATGGCACACCCACTCTAAATCTAGTTTTTGACATGTTTATAAGTTAAATTTGACAAAATAAAATTCTTCTTTGGAATCAAGAAATATGAATTTAATTTGGATAATTTTTTTATATTATTCTGGTAACTTTCATATTTTGATGAATAGTAAAAACACGCTATATTTTAATTAAAAACAACTTTTTTCATCGCAATAATATATATGGTTAAATTATAATATTGAATTATTTTAAAGAATAAATAGAATATATTTTACCATTTAATATAATGTATGTCATTAGAATTTATTTTACATTAAATTCGTAGGTTAAATCAATTCAATCTTTTGCTTTGTTTTAAAGAAAAACCCGTTTTCTTTTGACAACAGTATTAATTTTAATTTAATTTCTACGACTTTGGTGTATTGAATTAGGAAAAATGGATTCCATATTTGTAATCAGTGTATCCAAATTATGTTAATAAGATACTTTTTATTTTTGGGAATTATGAATAGTAACTACGGTAAATTTTATTTACTATAGTTAAAGGTAAATCGGGTAATTAAGGGTAAATATAATATTATAAAATTACCCTAACACATGCCAAAATTCTATTGGATGGCTAAAAGTATACCTATATAACCTAAGGGTCGGATTAGATTCATGTTATGGACTTTTGACCCTGAAAATAATTTAATTATTATTAAAACCAAAGAAAGTGACAACATGTCACTCTCTTAAATCTTATAAGTATAATAATTTTAATTTAGTAATAAACATCATAAACCTTTGAACATGAATAGTCTACAGAAATATAATAAAATTATCTACGTCATGAAAATTTATTTAGAATTTTTATGGATTAAATAATTATCATTAATGGTGATACATTAATGATATAGAAATTATTTATTTAGTGGAAAATAAGTAATATAGTTTTTATTGAAATAATAATACCAATTAAAAGGCCCAAAAACCTGACCAAAACATATTGGTAGTGTATATCTACACCTTAATCATCCACAGACCTAATATATAACCGTTTGGAGCCTTATAAAAGTTATTATGACACTTATATTATTTTATTTTAAATGATGCCAAAGTTGTCACCATCATAATTTAATAAATACAACAATTTAAATATTGTGATTTTAAGATGATAAATTCGAGTAAAAGTATTACTGTGAAAGTTAATATATTTATCTTCATCATAGGATTTTTATTAATTTTTATGCAACAAATCAGTTTATTAAATAATTATACAAAAATGTTGTAGAAATTATTTTATTAAGAGATAAACCAAATAAATGGTTTTAAAAATAATAAAATAAATATTATATGAACTATTTAATGTGATCCACTAATTTTATAGACAAATATGACATTTTATGAATCTATTAAAGCTTTTATTTCGAACATATATTCTGTATATATTTTATTTAAATTCAAATAAATGAATAGTGTCAAAATTAACACTATTGTTATTTTATAAAAATAACATATTATAAAATTGATTAAAAATCACAACAATATTTAAAAATTATAAATTTCTATTTATATGTCTATAATGTTATAAAGTTCCAATTATGGAAAATTCACAACAAATAAGTAATTATTTGTTATAATTTAAAATTTAGAATTTTATTACCACAAATAATCTTAAATAAATTAAATAAGGATAAATCAAAATGATAAGGTTTAAAATAAGATCCAAACATTTCTAAATTTAATTGGTTGATGATATTAAAACCCTATATAATCTAATATTCTAATATGAGTCATTTTCAGAGGTTTTTATGTGGGGTTAGATTTATTATAAATTAATATTTTTAAGAATTCCAAAGGATCCCCTCTCATCTCTTACAAAAGCGCACCTACTCCCTCTCTTCCACACACCACTTTGAGCCTTCAAGCTCGGAAAACCCCTGTCCAATTATCTTCTCCACTTCCCTAGAAACATCCTAGAGGTCCTGGTATTCTCTAAAAACCAATTTTGGTGCCCTAAGAGGAGGTTTCAAAGAGGCGCTTCAAAGAAGTGGTAATGTTCGTTACCGATTCTTTCAACATTATTTATTCTTCTACTTATTCTTCTTTAGTTGTTTCATTATTAAGTATTAACATAAGTATCAATCATATACTGATATGTTATTATAAGTATGAAACAACCCTATTTTACCATCTATCCATCCTATGGAAAACGAAATCACCGCGCGTGCGTACGTACGGAATACCGTCTCCACGCTGTGGTGTAATCTATTTTCCACCACCACCTTACTTGAATGGGTATAATGGTGTAAATAATAACTATATATGATTATTGTAAAGTGATATTGATTCTTTAATAGTTTACATACACTCCAATAAAATTCCACGATCATGGGAATTATATCATCGCTCGTGCGTACGTACGGAATACCGTCTCCACGACGCGATGAGATTCATTCTCAATGATTAACCAATCATAAATGATTATAAAGTATGTAATCATGAAATATATGACATAATAATGATACTTTATTTATGTATATATACATATGTATGTCATCTACTTAATTCCATTCAATTCAATGAGGAAACGAAAACAACGTTCATGCATACGTACGACCTACCGTCTCCATGAACGGTGTATTTCTTTCCATTTATAGATATATTATATATATGTATATTATGAATATATATTATATATAAATCATGTTTTACATTCTGGATGTAATTAATCATGATCTAAGTAATCATATCAATAATTACAAGTCAAAACACGGATGACAAATGAAACGATTTTACCCAAAACGCTTTTTAACACGGAATTTACAAAAGAACGGGTAATATAAAGTCATAAGTGAACCATATATGATATAATAACAATTAATATGATTCTGTATTAAGTCAATAACATTATTTAAATCATTATATTAGAGGTTCGGATATGTACGAAGCATATCAGACCTAAGGTAAGGGATAATTTTGCAAATATCATTTTTATCCGAGATTTCTTATTCGTAAGTATTTACTGGGGTTATTTCTATCATGCATGTATATGTTTTATAAAAGTGTTTTCATGTATGTTTAAAGTCCTTTTTACCCATTTTTTACTTTTACTACATGGTATTTAAGTAATCTTTCTTTTGATTACGTTACGAGGTACATTTTGACTTTTCCGGCAAAAGTACGAAAAGAATGTTTTTTTAACTTATACGACACAAACAGATTTTTACGGTTTTATAAAGCCTTGTTTTCATGAAGAATCCTCCAAAAGATTTCATGAATATTTCATCAAAATCCTTTTCTTTTAAAATTTCATGACATTTTGTGAAAAGAAAATGATTTTGAAGAAAAAGGGATATTTTCCTCAAGAATTCATTTCATGTGTTTTATCAAAACCATTTTTCATCTAAGATGACATTATTTCATATGTGTATGTTTCAAGTATAATGTCTCTATGATTTACATGGTTTCAATTCTATTATTATGAAATTATATCCATTTCTTTTATATGGATTATGTGATGATGGGATGATGTTTATGAAACCAATTTTATTCGTTGGTTATTATGAATGATGTATGTTTTTTTTGTGGCACAAGTAGGAATGATTTCATTATGAGATGGGTGGGACCTATATCTCCCTCCAATGCATTGCGTAAATATTTATATCTCATGAGATAGACATGGCTGGAACGGCAAGTTAAACTGGTTCAGTAATACAGGACTGGAACGAGGAGTGAACTCGATTCAGAAATGGACTTTGTCCACTAAGATGGTCTTAGCAGCAATGTCTTGGATACTATGGAAATCATATCATGTGCTTAATGGTTGCCACAATTACACGTTTTATTCCCATGCAATTTTATCATTCTTAATGTTTCTTTATGATCTATGCCTTACGTACTTCCTTGTTTTATGTCATTTTTCAAGCTTTTGATGTTTAAACATTACGTTCATGTTTTTAAGTTCAAATGTATATGGTATGTTTTATTTTTTCCATGCTTACCCTTACTCAGAATTTGAGCTCACCCTTTTTATGTTTTATTTTCCCCAGGATATAAAGAAAGGTTTTAGGTCAAAAAAACGGGGAAGATCTTTATGGGAGATGTTGAAGATATTTCACCACGATTAGAAGATTACGTTCCAAGTTTCCAAAGACACTGGACTATTACGGTCCTTGTGTGTCTGTTTTTGTTATATATTAAGTATTACGTTAAATTAATATAATGTCCATGTATGTCAAGCTTTGGGTCTCTACAGTTGCTATCAGAGGAAAGGTTTAGTAAACTTTTGGAAACTAGGATGCGAAAATGTTAGTGAGATCCCTAGAGATATTTCAAAGGTATGTCTAGGGATGTCCCTAAGGATAAGTATAAGTATAGGATATAGTCCTAGAACTATGGTAATGATCATATAATTTAACCTAAGATGTTAGATATTGAGGATACTCCCCCCTTTACTATGTTGTTTTCCCTAGCATGATTTTTGCCTCTCACACTATTCTTTTTGGGTTTTAGAAAATGGCTGGAAACAGGAAGATTCACGATAATAGAGGATATGATAGACAATTGAATGATTTTCTTCATGAGAAACCAAATGAAATGGGATCTGGAAGTCCAAACATCATTATTATCCCTCATCAGCAATCTCATAATATGATCAATAATCTCAACTTTCGTATGTTTCCTGACTTAGATAATAAGAGAAAGATGGAGTTTCATGATGATCATAGATTAAAGAAAGTTCAATTTCTCTCATGTAAATCATGTGGGAAGAGGCATCATGGAGATTATTTCAAAGGAACTGGAAGATGCTTTGGGTGTGGAAAATAAGGACTCAAAGCCAGTAAGTGCAAAGGAAAATGTTCAGTTAACACCATGGACAAGGATAATGGTATTGCTACGACATCAACAATGATTAGATGTTTTAAATGTGGAATGTACGGGAATTATGAAAACCAATTCCATAATGGAAAATCTCATGAAGAGAATCAGCATGGTTATATGGGTAGTATTTATGTGGATGATGATGAGGAGACTATAAATGATATATGAGCTGAAAGAAGTGTTGAAGCTCAGTCGGTTGTTTTAGAAGGTAGTGGAATGATTGTATGTTTATTGAGAGTTATGTTGTATAGTGAATGGTACTATGGAATAAAGAATCATCTAAGGATTGTTACACAATTGTTTTTCCTAAAATTATTTAAATGTATATGTTGAATGGTACCAGTAACCATGGATGGTTATTCAGATATTTTTGTAAAGTAGATGATATGCGCATAATGAAGGAATAAGAATATAATGAGATGTTTTGTTGTATTCATGAGCTCATGATTGATATAAGGACTAAGTGATATCATGGTTTGAGAATATAGAATTTTGAAGATTTTTGTATGTGGAAAGTGTTAACTTTTAACTGCATTCATGTTTTCACTAAGGTTTAATGGGTATTCATTTTTTAAGAGAATACATGATTAAGGCCTTCGAATTTTTGGAATGTGACCAATAAGACATATCTTATGATATATGGGGATCAACGATGGTATTAAATCTCTGGTAATCATTTTCACTATATTATGAGAGTGGACTGCAGTATTATGGATAAGCCTAAATATTGGAATGGATTATGTTGGACATAAGTTAGTACTGTTTAAGGATAGAAGTTTTTTTGATATTATTGATGGGATGTTATAGTAATATACTTTTAGAAAAAGGACAACCTGCAGGATGGGCAATAACCCATCGCGTCAGACAAGACTGTGGGAATCGAACCCACAACCAAAGTGCGACTGGCCTTTATCGCCTACCACTGGCCTATAGGAAGTCCCTTGTTAGTAGAAACTAGTTTTATTTTATTAAGAGGTATGATATATGAAGTATAAGTTCATTTTTGGAACCATATACGATTAATCTAACCATAAGATAGACTTATAAATTTTGCTAACATTTTGTTTGAAAGAGATGGAATGACCCATCATTCTATCACACGATCTGCTAACACATCACGAATAACAAATTCAACTTCATTTCTTTAAAGGATGAAGTGGAAATTGTTCAATTCACGAAAAACAGTGAGATTGTACCAAAATCATGCAAGTATTTATTTTAATTCATCAACTTTAGGGAAATGATCTTGAAGACCAAACATGTTTTCCTAGTTCCCTTATATCCGATGAATCATATGGTACCTTAGATCATCACAAATATATAGCATTGTGATTGTTTGATTTTTCATAGCCATGTTCTCTACCAATCTCCATCATAACTTGAAGGTTAGATTTTTATTCCATATCCATATTTTCTCCTATGTTCTCCTACGTGGAAACCCAGTGATGAGTTAATTTGGGTAACCGTTACATTTCATACTTTAGTTTTTAAATCCATGTTTTGGTATTCCTTTTTACGATGTGGGTTTCTATTAAACAAACTTTCGAGTAGTAAACCACTTATAACCCCGACGAATTTCGAGGGCGAAATTCATTTTAAGGGGGGTAGAATGTAATACCCTGAGATTTTATGAAAAATATTCTTTTAATTTCATTAATTTCTTGTGTTGTATGCTACACCATGATTACCTTGCGCTATACGCAACACCGTATTATCTTGTAGTATATGCAACACTATTCTTGGATCGTGTTACACACAATTTTGATAATAGTTTTTCTACGCAACATTGACGATATATATATATATATATATTCAATGTATAAATGAAATATTGTTGGATTCTGTTATGCAAAACAACAAAGGATTCTTGCACAACACAAAACCCTGACTTGACTAGCATTACACGCAATCACGACCTTCCTCGATAGCGTGTGTTGTACGCAATACTGGGTTTTACTAAACAACGATATATTATTATAATATTATTATGAAATAGCCTTTGTGAATATTATTAACTAAATTTTGAATTTTATAACATTATTATTCGCCTTACACATTTTCTAGAACATGTTATAAGAAAAAAATAAATTTTTCTGGTAAAATAAGTATTTTTAAAAAAATGCAGTTTTGCCGCCTTTTGATGGCACACCCACATTAAATATTGTTTTTTACATTTTTATAAGTTCAATTTGACAAAATAAAATTATTATTTGGAATCAATAAATAAAAATTTACTTTGGATAAATTTTTCATATTATTCTAGTAACTTTCATATTTTGATGAATAGTAAAAACATGCTATATTTTAATTTAAAAAAACTTTTTTCATCGCATTAATTTATATGGTTAAATTATAATATTTAATGGTTTTAAAGTATAAATAGAATATATTTTTACCATTTGATATAATTTATGTCATTAGAATTTATTTTACATTAAATTCGTAGGTTAAATCAATTCAATCTTTTGCAATGTTTTAAAGAAAAACCTGTTTTCTGTCAACAACGGGATTAATTTTAATTTAATTTTTGCAACTTTTTTGTATCGAATTTGGAAAAATGGATTCCATATTTGGAATCATTGGGTCAAAATTATGTAAATAAGATACTTTTTATTTTTGAGAATTATGAATAGTAACTACGGTAAACTTTATTTACCATAGTTAAAGGTAAATCGGGTAATTAAGGATAAATATAATATTATAAAATTACCCTAAAACATGCCAAAATTCTATTGGATAGATAAAATTAGACCCATATAACCTAAGGGTCGGATTAGATTCATTTTATGGACTTTTAACCATGAAAATAATTTAATTATTATTAAAACCAAAGAAAGTGACAACATGTCACTCTCTTAAATCTTATAAGTATAATAATTTTAATTTAGTGCTAAACATCATAAAACTTCGAACATGAATAGTCTTCAGAAAGATAATAAAATTATCTACATCATGATAATTTATTTATAATTTTTAGGGATTAAATAATTGTCATTAATGGTGATACATTAATGATACAAAAATTATTTATTAAGTGGAAAATAAGTAATACAGTTTTTATTGAAATAATAATACCCATTAAAAGGCCCAAAAACCTAACCAAAACTTTTTTCTAGTGTATATATACACCTTAAGCATCAAATTACCTAATATATAACCGTTTGGAGCCTGAAATAAGTGATTATGAAACTTATATTATTTTATTTTAAATGATTCCATAGTTGTCACCTTCATAATTTAATAAATATAGCAATTTAAATATTATGATTTTAAGATGATAAATTCTAGTAAAAGTATTATTGTGAAAGTTAATATATATATCTTAATCATAGGAGTTTATTATTAATTTTTATGCAACAAATCAGTATATTAAATAATTATAAAAAATTGTTGTAGTAATTATTTTATTAAGAGATAAACCAAATAAATGGTTTAAAAATAATAAAATAAATATTATATGAACAATTTAATGTGATACACTAATTTTATTGATACATATGACATTTTATGAATCTATTAAATCTTTTATTTAGAACATATCTTCTGTATATATTTTATTTAAATTCAAATAAATGAATAGTGTCAAAAATAACACTATTGTTATTTTATAAAAATAACATATTATAAAATTGTTTAAAAATCACAAAAATATTTAAAAATTATAAATTAAAATTTATATGGTCTATAATGTTATAAATTAACCAATTATGGAACATTCACAACAAATAAGTAGTTATTTTTTATAATTTAAAATTTAGAATTTTATTACCACAAATAAACTTAAATAGATTAAATAAGGATAAATCAAAATGATAAGGTTTAAAATAAGCTCCAAACATGTATAAATTTGATTGGTTGATGATATTACAACCCTATCTCATCTAATATTATAATATGAGTCATTTTTATAGGTTTTTAAGTGGTGTTAGATTTATTATAAATTAATATTTTTAAGAATTCCAATGGTTCCCCTCTCCTCCCTTATAAAAGGGCACCACCTCCCTCTCTTCCAAACACCACTTTGAGCCTTCAAGATCGGCCAAACCCTGCCTAATTCTCTTATCCAATTCCCTAGAAACATCCTAGAGGTCCTTGTCTTCTCCAAAGATCAATTTTAGTGCCCTAAGAGGAGGTCTCAAAGAGGCGCTTCAAAGAAGAGGTAATGTTCGTTACCGATTCTTTCAACTTTATTTCTTCTTCTACTTATTATTCTTTAGTTTTTTCATTATGAAGTAATAACATCAGTATCACTCATATAATGATATGTTATTATAAGTATGAAACAAACCTATGTCACCATTAATCCATCCTACGGAAAAAGAAATCAACGCGCGTGCGTACGTACGGAATACCGTCTCCACGCCGTGGTGTAATCTATTTTTCCACCACCACCTTACTTGGATGGGTATAATTGTGTAAATAATAACTATATATGATTATTTTAATGTGATATTTATTATTTAATAGTATACATACACTCTAATAAAATTCCACGATCATGGAAATGATATCATCGCTTGTGCGTACGTACGGAATACCGTCTCCACGACGCGATGAGATTCATTCTCAATGATTAACCATTCATAAATGATTATAAAGTATATATAATAAGTAAAAATGAAATATATGACATAATAATGATAATGGATTTATGTATATATATATATATGTATGTCATCCAATTAATTCCAATCAATTCAATGAGGAAACGAAAACAACATTCATGCATACGTACGACCTACCCTCTCCATGAACGGTGTATTTCATTCCATTTATCGATCTATTATATATATGTATATTCTGAATATATATTATATATAAATCATGTTTTACATTCTTCATGTAAGTAATCATGATCTAAGTAATCATATGAATAATTACAAGTCAAAACATGGACGACAAATGAAACGATTTTACCGAAAACGCACTTTAACATGGAATTTACAATATAACATGTAATATAAAGTCATAAGTGAACCATATATGATATAATAACAATTAATATGATTCTTTAATAAGTCAATAACTATATTTAAATCATTATACAGGAGGTTCGTATATGTACGAAGCATATCAGACCTAAGGTAAGGGATAATTTTGCAAATCTCATTTTTATCCGAGATTGCTTATTCGTAAGTATTTACTAGGGTTATTTCTATCATCCATGTCCATGTTTTATAAATGTGTTTTCATGTATGTATAAAGTATTTTTTATACATTTTTTACTTTTACTACCTGGTATGTGAGGAATCTTTCTTTTGTTTACGTTACGAGGTACTTTTTGACTTTTTCGGTAAAAGTACGAAAATAATGTTTTTTTAACTTATACGGCACGAACAGATTTTTACGGTTTTATAAAGCCTTGTTTTCAGGAAGATTCTTCCAAAATATTTCATGACTATTTTCAACAAAATCATTTTATTTTAAAATTGAAAGACATTTTGTGAAAATAAAATGATTTTGAAGAAAAGGGATATTTTGCTCAAGTATTAATTTCAAGTGTTTTATAAAACAATTTTTCATCTAAGATGAAATTATTTCATATGTGTATGTTTCCAGTATAATGCCTCTATTATTTACATGGTTTCACTTCCCTTATTAAGAAATGATATCCATTTCTTTTATATGGATTATGTGATGATGGGATGATGTTTATGAAACCCATTTTATTCGTTGGGTTATTATGAATGATGTATGTTTAATTTGTGGCACAAGTGATAATGATTTCATTATGAGATGGGTGGGACCTATATCTCCCTCAAATGCATTGGGTAATGATTTATATCTCTTGAGATAGACATGGATGGACAAAAAAGTTAAACTGGTTCAGTAATACAGGACTGGAACGAGGAGTGAACTCGATTCAGAAATGGACTTTCTCCACTAAGATGGTCTTGGCAGCAATGCCTTGGCTACTATGGAAATCATATCATGTGCTTAATGGTTTCCAAAATTAAATGTTTTATTCCCATTCTATTTTAACATTCTTAATGTTTCTTTTTGATCTATGCCTTACATATTTCCATGTTTTATGTCATTTTTCAAGATTTTGATGTTTAAACATTATGTTCATGTTTTTAAGTTCAAATATATATGGTATGTTTTATTTTATCCATGATTACCCTTACTGAGCATTTGAGCTCACCCTTTTTATGTTTCCTTTTCCCCAGGATATAAAGAAAGGTTTTAGGTAAGAAAAAAAGGGGGAAGATCTTTATGGGAGATGTTGAATATCTTTCGCCATGATTAGAAGATTACGTTCCAAGTTTCCAAAGACACTAAACTATTACGGTCCTTTTGTGTCTGTTTTTGTTATGTATTAAGTATTCCGCTAAAGTAATGTAATGTCCATGTACGTCAAGCTTTGGGTCTCTACAATTAATCAAATAAATAAATCAAACAAGTGGTATGAAGAAACTAATCCCATAATATAATATAATATGATATGGAAATCATCCTATACAAAACAAAAGTTGGGAAATGACTTGAACTATTCCTCATGATTACATTCCTAAAAAACTAAAGTTTACATAAGGATCATTACGATGAGATCTAGCAATACACTCACTTATAACCAACTCGTATATCTGAAAAAGATCTATCAACTAGTTACTGACATCAAGGATATAAGATAAACCTTATCCTCTAATACCACATTGTCACAAACCGGCCCAGATACCCTGAATTGCTGATAACCAAAGGGAGTTCACCATCACCATTCATTGGTAACTAGCACCTAGAATCATACAAGAGAAAATGGGGATTCGTTTTTCTAGAAACTCGTGTAAGATAATAGATACATACTAATATTCTAAATAAAAAAAATGAATTATAGTACCAAAAATCATATATGTATATCGCTACTCGACAAGAACATAATCAATGTTCCCAATGTTTGACTAGAAAAATATCCAAAGATTCACATCACTCTATTCAAAAGGATCAAGATCATCGACCTCCTCCCTGAGGCATTTTACATCTACTCGAACCTGGAGGAAGAAAATATGATAACACTCAATGGAAAGGGAATGGTCTGAGATAAAAATCCATACAGGTTCTCACCATGTGATCCACAATAAAATTCAATAATAATGATCCAAATCATGCATTAAATTTTAAAAAATAGGTCAAGAAGATAAAATTTCATATTCTAAGAAAAAGATTCTTTCATTTCAAATAATAGAAATCATTTCAATAAACAACTTAATTAATTTTTTTTATAATATAGTTATATAAATCACTAGGCACGATCAATGTAGTTTCATATTCAGTGGAATATATTGGAACCTTCACAATAAGAACTATAGGAATCTACCTTATGGTATGATAGTTTCTGAGTAGTAGGATCATTACACTCTCATATAAGAGATCATTGAATGGTTAAAAAATGCACCTCAGGATCATTCCGAATAGGACACATCCAAATCCCATCTAATAGAATTTCTTCCAAACTAGGTTTTTGAAATATATTTCATCAAAAATTAGTTTATATGGAATTAACAACCTAGAATTTAACCCACATATAACCTACTAAGTACCCCGACACACCTATTCTCAATAAAATAGTTTAAAAGGGGAATATAATTTCATTTGAATTTCAAAATCATCATTCAAAAATAAATTTCCCATTTTTCCTTTTGAAATTACAATTCACATTAAGAACAAAAAATGGGGTTGTCATCAATTCATGCCTTTTATGATAACCTGCCCATGGTTTTTATCAAACAAATTTACGCCATTTTCGAAAATCAATTCTAAAATAAATTTAAAATTTTCATCACTTTCAAAAACAGTTCCCGAATTCTAATAACATTGGAAATGGTAGGTTTTTCCCAAAAATAAATGTGGAATAAATTTATATAACTATCCAATCAAATTTAGTTTTCTTATATCAATTGGAATTGATCTAAATCAAATCAATCAAATCATGTTTTAAATAAATGATGAAGTCTAAATTAAATGAACTACCATTGGTCATATAAATTTACTCTCAACACCAATAGAGGTATTTTCCTAGGATTATTAATATAAGTAAGGGTTTAAAAATCAATCCTAGATTCAAGATACATATGAATAGAGTTTATATTGATCGAACATAATATGATCTATCAAACCCTATAAATGAAATAACGGGAAAGTGAGAGAAAATTAACAGGAGTAGAATCACTTACTAGTGAGTGATCAAAACAAGATTTTCCACCCACTAATCATCATAGTAATTGGTTTAGAGGATCCAAAAATGGTAATTGAGATCCTTAATGTCCTTTAAAAAAGGAATATTATGTTAAAATGGAAGAAAAATATCTTTGGCTACTAATTTTCTACCATATTTAGTTATGAAAACTGATCACTCATATAAGAAATCCTTGTTAGTAGGTGGAACCATCAACTAGGGTTGAAGATAACCATGTACACATAGTATTATAAAATTTTAAATGTTGGATGGGATTATGAATTAATATTAATTTAAGGAGATTTTATTATTTATCAACAAATTAATTCTTTTTCTATAAAATATTTTCTAGCTATGTTGTCACACTAAAAATTTAACATTAATTAATACAATGAGTTCATCACTTCTATATTAATTTTTATATTTATTATTTTATATGAATCTCAAAAAATGAAACATTTTTTAAATAAAAAATGTATATAATATAAATAAACAAACTGATTGGTCTTGAGAGCAAATTTTTGTTGATACATTTTAAAAGATGGATCCACTATGACTAATTGGTATAATACCTAAGTCTGATCTTGACTCAAATCATAGATAGCCTCAATTTAATGTTTTAAAATATTATATGTGATACCACATAATCATTTTGTTGTTATTTTATTAAAATCTTATCCTCAATACTACAGATGAACAGACATGCAGGCAAGGGGTCTCAAGAACATTGATATTCACATAGAAAATAATGGATGTGTGAGCACTTGTTCATATTGAATTTCAATAAAAATTAATTAAACTTTACAAAAATTACACATTGTTGTATTAAATAACATAATAAAATAATTCAAGTCATTAAAGGTTGGTCAAAACTCATATCCGGTAATCATACAAAGTAAAAGTGTGAGAACAATTAAAATGTTATAAATTTATGTTTAATGGAATTTAATTAATTAAATGAATTATTTGAATACAAATAATATTATTTAATTTCCCCATTATTAATATAATATTTAATCTAACAATTTAAATTAATCTATTAATATAATTGTATACCAAAAAAATTAAAATTTTCAATTAAAAAAATATTATTATTTTTAATCCCAAAATTAATAAATTATTTATTTAATTTATTAAAATATTTCTAGGCTTAGAACCCTAATAATTCCCATTGTGGGTCAGCCCAACCTTTATTGACATGTTCTATTTTGAGAAGACCCTATGTAGGGTGTTGGTGTTTGTGTAGACATTCTCTGACTTATTATAGGATGATTCAGACCCTATTTAGTAGCGGGTCACCCAATATGGTAAGCAGGACCATGAAAACAGGATGGAAATGGTGAAATCGACCTGACTATTTGTTCTCACACCTTTTTCATGGGATACAAGGAAATAGAGGTAGATCATCGAGACACGGGGTGGGGCATGTGTTCATATGAGCTGATGCCAACAAGGGTGGATGAGCGTCAGGTTATTCACATTAGAAGATGGACATAGGATGGGTATATGATGATACTAGGCACTTGGAAGGTTGGGAATGATAGTGGAAGATATTTATGTTAGGTTAACTATGCAATTGGTTGATGTATTTTTTTGGATAGAGGTGATAGTTCACCGAAAATGGACGTTCAAGAGTCTAAAAACTCATCCCTTGAAAGATTATGATTTTTAAATTTTTTTCATTTTTTTTATCATCAAGGAACATCCTATAACTTCCCTTAAATTGGATCCCAATTTATTCAAAATTTCTTTCTTGAACCCCTCCAAATTCAAAAATTTATTTTTTAATGTTTAAAAAATTTTGTATGTTTAGTTGAACATGAAAATAAACAATTTTAATTTAGAGTAAATTTTAGGATTTGTCATCAGTTTTGGAATGCAACATTCAAATAGAATTTTATATAATTGGAAGAATATTATTGGGTTCATAGTATATTAGATTATAGCCATAAACAATAGGTCCACTTGAACCGCCACTGGAATGTGGGGAAATAAACATATAATAATATTCTTCTATTTGAATTCTAGAAGAAGAACAATAAATGAACCAATTTTTTAATGGCTATATGTTTTTCATTCAAGATCATATAGAGGAGTGGTTTGGTCCATTTTCACTAAAATGAGTCCCTTTAGTTAAATTAAGGAAATTTAATTTATCATTAGATCATTAATTTCACAAAATCAATCAGATAAAATTTTTTGGTATCGAAACATGCAATGGAAGATGGTGGGGTTGGGATTTGAAATTTTTCATTACAGCTGCAAAAAAATGTCAAAATGTTTGGAAATAAAATCCATGGTAGAGGTTCGAGTATATCATGTGAATATTTCAAAGTAGAAAAAATAATCATATGTCAAAATTTTTCTGATGAAATATTTTATCCTGTATCCCACATCACCAGTGATAGTTGAATAAATGATCTGTAATAATACCCATATAGATTGTCCACAGATGCTTCATGAATCCATTGAATGTTTCTCATTGGATTCAATGTTCTATTGTGGATCTCTCATGAATGATTTAGTGTCATGATGATCACTATGAAATTTTCTTACTATCCATGAAAATTTTCTAGGATTTTTTTTTTCAATTATGTTTCACTCTCTCTTGAATGATTTTGGGAGGAGAGATAATATATAAATATTTTAATACAAATAGACATAGAATGAGTAGATTTCTATTCTTATATATTGGATGCTGTAGATGCTGAATATTTATCAAGTGCTAAAGAAGGTTTTGAAATGACAATGCAAAGTCATATTCGGACCTGAGGACCCCATCCAGGGGGGCTCGGAGGGGCTGTACGAAATAAATTCCTAGGCGCATGAAAAAATTATGTCCCATGCAGAATGTTCCAGGACTCATGAGAGTTCGGTAGCTGGGGAGTGAAATATTTCATGGCCCTGCCCCATGCGGTTGACATTTCGTGCCCCCGAACTCGGTGAACAATAATTTCGCACTGACCTATTTTTCGTGCCCTCAGACACCTATAAATAAAATGCGAACCCCTTCCACTTTGGGGCTGAAGAATCTGAACTAGATCTCGTGCACAAAATCCATCTTTTGTGCATGCAAAGATGGCCTTTAGGTAAGGTTCTTTTCATTCCAAGTCACACCGAGGTCCGCCTTCACGTGAGATCCCCATGGTTTAGATTGAATTTCAATCCCTTCAGGGTCCACCCATTGTGCGCAATCCTTTCCTATTGTGCGCAGGCCAAACAATTGCATGCAACCCCTTCCATTGTGTGCACCCCTACCAATTGCACTCAATCCCTTAAATTGCACGCACCCCTGTAATTGCGTGAAGTCCCTCCCACTTGCACGCATTTCGGCACATTGTGCGCTATCTCCCCCAATTGCATGCATTTCCACACCTTCTGCGCAATGCTTCTAGGCACGCACAAAACATCGTCTCCAATTTAGTAAAAGCATCACTAATTTCATGCCTTCTTAGTGTTTTTTTCACAGGTCTAATTATTTCACGCAACCCTCAAAGGTTGCGCATAATTCCCCCAAGACCCTTTACCTCAGTGCTCCCTGGGCGCCCCTTACGTGAGCACCCGATTCTCTTCTTATGGATGCCATTCGTAGGTGCCTCTCACACCCTGGGCATCCACATCATGCACCGCTTTCCCATACATCCTTCTAGTCTCATAAAAAGTAACCTAAAAGTCCCTTGGATGACACTTCCCATTGCGTTGGTTTTCCTCATTCTTCTTCGCATAGGCACTATAACGACTATTGCTTCTCCGTATAGCCATGCTAATGTGGACCCCTCTATGGTTCATTCCATTATGCCCCCTCGCCCTGGAATTGCCGATGCCTTACCTTCCACAAGGATAAGAGGGTACCGGTTATGTAAGCCCTAGGTGTGCGAAGCAAACCCACCTCATCTGAGCTCCAGGATGTTAAATTACCAGGCACCATCGTCCTCAGCACATGACATTAAACTGTGACCTCGCCCCATGCCTCGCACGTAGGGTCCCCTGCCTTGGACATTCTATATGCCCACACGTCTCCATGGGGATGGGATCACCCCTCATAGGGGATGATATCCTCCTTAGTGGAGTGGTGTTTATCTTTGGGAAAGGGCAGTCACTTTGGTGTAAGCCCATAGCCTTTATTTCTGAAAATAGCATCCATGCTCCTCCTCACTTCCTTGGTGCCATGGTCCAAGAGGGGAGATGGGGACATGGGTTTTTTCACCGTTTCCCTCTCTCATTGTGTTTTTTCACCATGAGCCTCCATCCTAGTGTAATCCCCAACTTCTCCGGCTGCTAACCATGCATAATCCATTTTTTCCTATCTGGGACACTCCACACGTAAAACCCACTCCATTTCCCATGGACGAACCTTTCGCGATGTGATAGTTAGGTCTCTTCTACCTCTTGTTTCTCACACCGAGAATGACTCATGTGATCTTAGAGCAATCACCGACCATGACAACACTTTGGGCTACCTCAGAGTGTATGCCCCAATCCTTCCTGAACTATAGGGAATTTGATCCATGTCAAGGCATGGTATGTTGGAACCATCTACGAGGTTCAAGCCCCAAACACCATGGTTCGCCTCAGTGTGTAACCCCCATACCATCCCAAACTAAGAGGAGTTTGATCCATGTCAAGGAATGGTACGTAGGAAGCCTCCACGAGGTTCAAGCCCCAATCAACTTGGGGCGCCTCAGAGTGTAAGCCCCATACCATCCTGAACTATGGGGACTTTGATCCATGTCAAGGCATGGTACATAGGAATCCTCTAAGAGGTTCAATCCTCAAATACCTTGGTCCGCCTCAGAGTGTATTCCTCTTACCATCTCGAACTATGTGGATTTGATCCATGTCAAGGCATGGTACATAGGAAGCCTCCATAAGGCTCAAGCCCCAAACAGCTTTGGTCACCTCAGAGTGTAATCCCTATACCATTCTGAACTACGGGGAATTTAATCCATGTCATGCCATGATACGTAGGAAGCCTCCATGATGTTCAACCTCAAACACCTTGGGCCGCCTTATAGTGTAATCCCCAATCCATCCCAAACTATGGGGACTTTGATCCATGTCAAGGCATGGTACATAGGAAGCCTCCACAAGGTTCAAGCCCCAAACACCTTTGGCAGCCTCAGAGTTTAATCCCCAATACATCACGAACTACGGGGACTTTGATCTATGTCAAGTCATGGTATGTAAGAAGCATCCACAAGGTTCAATCCCCAAACAATTTGGGCTACCTTAGTGTGTAATCTGTAATCCATCCCGAACTATGGGGTCTTTGATCCATGTCAAAGCATAGTACGTAGGAAGCCACCATGAGGTTCAAGGCCCAATCACTTTGGGCCTCCTCATAGTGTAAGCCTTATACCATCCCGAACTACAGGGACATTGATCCATGTCATGGCATGGTACGTAAGAAGCCTCATTGAGGTTTAAGCCCATCACCCAGTCATTCCGACCTCCTTCACATCAGTTCACCCCTTTCCCACATGATGTTAAACTTTATTCACCATCTGAACTACGTGGACTTTGATCCATGTCAATGCATGGTACGTAAGACGCTTACACAAGGTTCAAGCCCATAACTCGTGTCTCATCCAAATCTATCCCTCGATCCCATGTGTCTCGGGAAGCTCATGCCCCAACCTAGAGGTTCCACTTCCTCTAGGTCCCATCCATGCATCCATTCTCATGGGTTGCCTCCTCAGGTGTCCCATCATCCCATCGAACTGCACTGACTTTGATTCCTTGCCACGAGGATACGTAGGAAGCGGCTTTGCGACTCAAGCCCAAATTTAGCGTCACCCTTGTGATGGACATATTCCATTCCCCTTCTCTTCATCACCCATAACGATCCTTACCCAGGCCGCCACATCCTAGGGGGATCATTCCACCCAATTCCCTATTCCATTAGACAGTATTCGAGAAGCCACCCACATGTTGGCCCCAATATCAGCATTCCCTCCAGGGGGTTCCTCCATCTGATCCACTCTAATAAGTGTTCCGATCAGTCTGATCCATCTCCGTTGGATGTTAAACTCCCGGAATACCCTGTGTTAAACATGGGAAGCTCAGGAAAACCTATGATACATGCCCATGGCATATGATTCCCCGCGTTCGATGTGGGATTCCTCGGGCATCTGTTCTCTCGAGAAGCCCTATGATAAGGGACATAAGATAGACATGTCAATCCCCAAGTGTCAAGACATACCAGTGATGACCAACATGACTAATCCCTAACTGAAGGTTTCCTTACTGACCGGATCCCTTGGAACGTCCTAAGATAAGCAGTGTAATTAACTAGTGTCCATGAAGATATGACACCATGAAGAGTTTCATGAACAATGTCTTAAATCTATGAGGGAGACCCGTACTAGGTGATGAGATCCACGAAGGAATGAACAGAAAGAAAAACCATCATCCCATCATCCTGTTTCAATCAAGGAGAAAACATCCCTGAATAAGGAGCAGATGCCTCCCGCCTTTGGAATGCGGGAATTTGGGCCAATAGTTGTGCGTCCTCCACAGGACGGATGCACACGCCCTATAAAAAGAATCCAAAATAGAAATGGTGAACCAGACCTGAAGATCTTCTCCTTAGCATGGAGACTATTAGAATTCGAGGAATCAGTGGTTTAGCATGTTATCTGACCTTGTCACCCAGTACCAGGCCCCCCCAAGTAGGCCTGACGTGAAACTCTCCATTTGGGGTAGTCAGGACGTTGAGTATTCCATTCTGCGATGTTGTCAGCATGGATCCCTCTTACCGGCGATGGAAGATGTAATGATTTTGGGACACCAGTTGTTGATTTCTATTCCTAACAGTGTTAATGATTTCATCTCCCTTCTTTCAGGAACCATGTTGATGCATCCAGAGCCCGATCACCTGCCCACCAGCGCAGGGGAAGGGGGAATATCGACGGGCTACCCCTCATGGTTCTGCCTCTACCTTGATGAACTTGACCACCATGACTACTGGGCGCCAACGCCCCCTCTCTCCTTCAAAAATTATCCAACGAAGGGTAATTAATGACCTTGTATACAGGTATGAGAAGGGGGAGATCAACCCCACCAGGGATATGGCCCTCTTGGATCTCGAGGTAGCTACGCCTCTCCATCAACACCGCCCCCGAGGGTCACATAGGGAGCCACTTCTCCTCACCCCAAAATTCAATCATTTTGAGAGCTATTACCTAGAATGCCTTGAAAACTCCTAGCCCGACATCGATGAGGTGGGGATGTTCAGGTCAGCCCGATCAGAGTTCCTCTTCCAGGGCTCCCGAAAAGGGCTCCCACCAGGTTGCGTCAGTGCTACCGTCTGGTTCCCCGAGCCAAAGAGAAGGCAAGCTACATACCTGCACCACTAGCTCTAGTTCATCTGACCCTACACCTACTTCAGGAGAAAATGGAAGAGGGTGACTGTAATGGAGCATTAACATCAGCGACTACCGTGGCCCGAGCCACCGCTGACCCATATCCCCAACTCCCATCATACGTTGAGGAGGGGCAATTATATGCCCGTCCTAGATCGAGGCCCCAACCGCCCTATGGGCAGGTTTGGTCGACTCTCCCGATCCCCAACACAGTCGATGGCCGCTGCGCACCAATCTGTAGAAATTCCATCCAGTGCGGAGGCCCACTCTGTGCCGCCACTATGGAAGGTTCGTGCACTCCCTGATTCCAACCCCGACTTCGAGGTCTGCCCCGCTCCAACTTCAACCCAGGTGAGGGTCTTCCCCATGTCAGCAACTCTCCGTATGGGTGTCTCTCCCGCGCTCACTACACTAGGTATAGGGTCACTCCCTTTGCCGCAGACCGCAGATATGGAGGCATTTCATGTCCTGTCACTCGCCAACATGGAGGTCCACACCATGTCCTAATAACTACTGGTGAAGGTCCTCCTTGCCCCAATGATCGAAGAAGTGGAAGCCAATATCACTTCACCAATGCCCATCATAGAGGTCCTATCCATGCTCAGATTTACCAGTATGAGGACCTTCCTCACACTGTTTTAGTCAGGGGAAGTAAGCATGGAGGTCCTACCCCTGCTCTTACCACCCCTACCTATGCTTCTGTTAGATCCAGTGGAGGTCCTGCCCGCTCCAGTGCCTCCCACAGGGGTCCTCACAATGTCCCTTTAGACATCTTCCCCGGTGCTCCTTACACCGCGGCCCACCCTAGCGGGAACTCTCTCCAACCACACAGGTATGGCCGAAGGACCTCCTCGTGCTGAAAGTGGGACTTTCCACAAAGTTCCACCATGGGACAGGAGAGCAGGTGGTCACCACCATAAGATGAATTCTGGGGAGGGCCGAGCAGGAATCAAACCAGTCCACCTCTTAGACTCCGAAGCGGAGTGCGACTCAGCAAGGGAGCCCTCTCCTTAGTCCTTCGAGTCAAGGACCGGGGTGAGAACATGGCGCATCATCCTTGTACTCTCGGAATGTGACGTCCATAGGATCCCTATCTCCCTCCAAAGGTATATCCTAGAGGACGAGAACCTGGCATGTCCCTAGGGACCAACCACACAGTCTCCAACGTCATTTCCGGAAGTGCCCTCTGGTTCGACTAGAGGTTATGGAGAGGTATTTTGGGGGTCAAAGGTGGAAGAGGTGTGGCATATACCACCCTCGGCAGACACTGATGCTGTTTCAGAAGCCTTGGTTTTCAGTCGATCCTATCATGATGTAGCGGCCAGGTCACTACAAACCTCAGAGGACAACCCATGATTCAGTGGCCAATCAGACCGCTCACCATATTTTCCACCGGCCAGCCCATCATCCCAACAGTCTGCCTTGGTGTTTCCACTAGTTCCTCAGCCACCCCTAGTTGACGAGGGGGAAATCAAGGGCCAGACCCTGAATCTGAGCCATGGAGATTCTGGTATATCCTTACAGTATTCCACTTCCCTGAGAAGTTTTGGCTGCTCACAGGATCATGTTTTTGTACACCAGAATCTCTCACCTCGGGGGATTTTGAATGTTTCCGCCAGAACATCTGGGTGACTCACTTCCATATTTTCCATCGGCGAGTGACTTATCCTAGGTGCCCAACACACCTAGAAGACATCAGAGAACAATTCTCTTGGGTTGATCTAGATGCACTCCCCGTGGTCCAGCACCCCGAGTCACCTGGTCACCACAGGGCCCTCCAATAGCAGTGCATTGAGAGTTTCCATGTACTCCGCAATGTTATTATGGAGGATACCCCCCATGAGCAAGTCCGTGGCTGGGGGTAGTATGCTTCCCTTATCTTCAGTTATATTCCTTGGATGGCCGACTCGCTTGGCGACGTTGAGGACATGCCCTCGAAAAGAGTTGCTGTCAATATGACTGATCTGTCAGGAGAAGAAAACGAGTTGGTTCTTTTTTATGGGAACATCCTCTCCGAGGAAGTTCCACCACAATTGGACCCATCGGGGAGGATTACTCATCAGCAGAGGAACCTCTTAGGTCTCCCTCTTCGCACCGAGGCATTAGTACTCAGCCAGAATGCTAGTAAGGTCATGGAGCACGTCGGAGCTGTCAAGCACCCTTACCTATCCACTTTAGTGAAAATGATGAAGGAGGACGCTGAGAAGGACACATTCCACCACCAGATCATTGAGCAGATGCAGTAGGTCGATGAACTTCTAGCTGAATACATTGCAGAGTGATGAACCGACTATGATGATCCAAGGTCGGGGCAGCAGGTGTAGGAACAACTACTCCTTGGAAAGCTTCCCCCAGGAAACCTCGATCATGTCGCATTCGTTGACATGGTAGAAGCTGGATCACATGAAAAGAGGGAGAGTTATGTCTCGCAAAACCCTCCTGAATGGTGAAACAATCCAAGGAACCCCACTCAGGCTACTCCGGCAGCACCAAGGTTCGCTCCACTAGCCACTCCATGAGCCGCTGAGCTTATCTACCGCATTGAAAAACCCAAAAACACACTCGTGGTTAGGGACCCCAATCAAGATAGGGACCCGCACTTAGATGATCCAATGGCGGCACTCATCTCCCACCTAGAGGCATTGGAAACATGATAGGTGGCCATCCCACCTGAGGGAAAGCCTTACCCAGCGTGGGTGGATGATATACCAGCACCCCAGAGATTTCGAAACACCACCTTCTTCTTCTTTAATGGGATGGGTGAACCGCCGCAGCACCTGGACAACATCAATTCATAGTGTGGGCCTATGTTAGGGACCCCACCGCAGTAGAAGGATGCCAAGATCTTCTGTTTTGTACAGAAACTAAAGGGGATAACATTTGTTTTGTACAAACAACTCCCCATTGGATCTGTGACAAGCTGGGAGAACCTTAATAGGAAATTCCTCTACCAGTTTAGCTCTACCACCCAGAAAACGAACATCACAGACCTCTTAAAGTGAAAGAGAAGTCCTGATGAGAGAGTCGCGGACATTGTCACCCGGTGGAAGGTGCTCAAATACACTCTTGACATGCCAATGACTCAAGAGAAATTACTAATGATGTGCATGGTGAATGTCAAGACAGAACTGGTTCCTTCCCTAATCACTTAGAACTATCCCAGAGGGTTCTGAGACATCTCAGATAAGGCCCATCGCCTCCAAGAAACTCTGAAACAGGCCATCCAGGCATGTCTGCTGCCCCCCCTATAATCCTAGACAAGAGGGCTGCCAGATCCGAGCCTGCTATGGTGGCCTAGCTAGAGGCCCTCGGCAGTTAGAGTTTCTACTAGTGGAGCCCTCTCCACAGCCCCACAGAGCTCCACCGCCACGGGTGTAGCTTCCATCCCAGTAGCGACCACCTCAGAATCGGCAGGCGCCTCCGCGCAACACACCACCACCACCTAGGTGAGATAATCAAGTTCCACATCCTTGGAAGGCTCCTCCAGCCCCCCGTCAGGGTCAGGCTTCTAGAGCCCCCTTTTCAGACAGAAGAAATCGGAACTACTCGTTCAACAATGCCCAGGTCCTGGTTACTTCTACAAAGTCATAGAGTAGGGAATTGTATGACTGCCCAAGTGTAGAAAGCTAGAAGAGGTTAATCTCACTGATCACCCCGACTACTTCCCTTATCACCAAATCTTGGGGCACACCATCAATAAATTCTATGTGTTCAAGGAATGGCTCCAATACCATATTGACAACAACATAGTAAGGTTGGGCCTGGCCCCGGCACAAGTGGTGGGTGTCTTTGTGAGGTCAGACAGTAGTAGCGAAGTCGAAGGTGAGTGGCAGCAGGTTTCTAACCACCTGTCCTAGAATTATAAGGACTGGATGGCTCATAATATGGACACCCATACCCATGGCATTATTCGTGCACGTCTAAATCAGTTGGAGCCTTCAAAAGCTTCGACCACCAATTTTGTGTCATCATCTCAGCCATCCTCTTCCCAGCGGAGAAAGCATTGGCAGCACAAGAAAAAAAAAGTGCCCCACCAATGCCATCACTGTCCTATACTATTAGTGACTTTATGACCCCAGAGATGGGGATCCCTCTCAGAATCCACCCAGTGGTGGATGATTCGTCGGGTGATTGTCTAGGGTACGCTTCATTTAATACCGTTGAGTTAGTAAACCCCTATACGACTCCCGACGAGGGGGAGCGCCAGAAGAACCTCCACAACATCCCCAAATGACACCAATGTCGGTAGAGCCGCGACCATATGGGTCATCAGGGCATATTAGTAGGCACCTCAATCCAGTCCGTGTATGCTGCTGAGACCAGACAACAGGCCCAGTGCATAACCCAGCACCTGCAGCCTCTTCATCCGGTGTCGATAGGCCCGCCTCCACCACCATTTGTGCTACTGGATCTGGCAGAACCACATCGACCACGCAACAACCATCTTCTCCCCGCAACATTTCGATCTCCGTCATCTGGTCCTCACCCGATATCTACTATCCAGGCTACGACTAGTGAACAGTGGGATATGCCCAGTACTAGTCAGCTGTCAGTCCAGCCGGTGGGGCCTGCTCTGCCTTCTATAACAGAACGACTTCTTCCAAGCATATGTTCATACCTAGAATAGAAGTACGACGTTCTCAAACACCTCTCTAACATCCCAATGAGGATTTCCATCCTTTAAGCCCTTCATTTGTAGCCAGATATGCTCGAAGCACTTGCTGATGCTTTAAGGAGCCCCCACCTGTTTGAGAGGGAGATAACAGCTACAAAGGCATTCCACTCTGAAGTACATGAGAATTTCGAATATCAGGCTGTCATTTCATTCTCAGGAGATAATGAATTCTCCCCCATATAAGGGAACATCCGCCCGATGTACATCACCGATCAATTTAACGGTGTTTAGGTTCATCGATGTCTCATTGACAACAGCTTTAGGATCAACCTTATCCCGACACAGACACTACGGAAGATAGGGTTCTCTGAAAGATGACCTAACTCCCTCTAATTTAAGAACCCATGGATACAACATGACATAGAAGACCCCAGTCGGCAAGATCTGTTTGAAGACCCAGTTCGGTGGCCTAGTTTCCAGCATCGAGTTCATGGTTGTCTCCCAGGACACCGCGTATAATGCATTGATGGGAATCCCATGGATCCACATGCATGTGGTGGTCCACTCATCATATCACCAATGCCACAAGTACTCCTTTAATGGTCGAGTGGGCGTACTCCAATGTGATGCATCTCTTTTCGCCTCTTGTGAATCCCACTATTTGGATGCTGAATATTACAAGAGAATGGATAAACAAGTCCTGGAAAGTGAAGTTGAGCCCGTCACCGCTATGACCGACCCTTGGGTAGGCCTGAATGATTCTTATGTCATCTCGATCCATCAGTTGGAGGCCACGACCCCCGATATGGGGTAATGTTTTGTCATTTTCCGGACAATGGGGAACCATGCTCCCAAATCCAAGGGGAATTGGAAGATCACATCATATTCTTATACGAAACATTCCTTAGTGATCTCAGATCATCCCACCCCCATCAGGTATCGGGACGTCCGTCTAATGGAAATTGTAGTACGTCACACTTTTCTTTTTCACTGGGCGGGAATAAGTCAGCTCCGGCCGAAACGCCACTACTACTTTGATATTATCAAGTGTGGCCCCTTGGGGCAGAGACCTGATGGGATTGGGTCAACAACCTTCATCGATATGGTATTGGCAGCTCCAGCATGCCCCGATACTATAACCACTACCACACAAGCTGCTACCAGCCTCCCATAGGGTTCTGGTAACTCAGAAGAAACATCCCCCATGGAGGATCCCTCCGTAAGTGGAGAAGAGTATATATAATTCACCCCCTTCCATTGAGGAAGGAGTCTCTACCACGATCGACAAGTTGGTATAGGTGAACCTCAGAAGTGAGGACGACACGAGACCCACGTTTATTAGTGCCTCCATGCCCCCCAAGGAGCAGCAGTGGTACGTAGACTTCCTTAAACAACACAATGATCTGATTTCATGGAGTTATGATGAGATTCTAGGACAAGATCCATAGGTAGACGTCCACCGCCTCGGCATTCTGACAAATCTTCACGGATTCAAGCAGCCTCCCAGAAAGATTCACTATTCTCACAGTTCCATGGTCGAGGCCGAGGTTGACCAGCTCATTAGGGACAACATCGTTAAGGAGGTCCAGTACCCTAAATGGTGGTCAACATTGTACCAGTCAGGAAGAAGAACAGATAATCAGAGTCTATATCGACTTTTGAGATCTCAAACGCCATTGTCCGAAGGACGATTTTCCCCTTCCTGTGATGAATCTCTTGATTGATTCCAAAACTAGGTTCCAAGACCTATTTTTCATGGATGGTTACCCTAGATAAAAGTAGGTCTGGATGGACCTCGAGGATGAAGAATCCACAACTTTCAGGGTGCCCCAATGTACTTTCTATTACCAGGTCATTCCCTTCGGCCTGAAGAATGTAGGTTCCACCTATCAGCGGGCCATACATCTCATATTCAATCCATTCCTTGGGACATTGGTGGAGTTATATGTGGATGATCGGGTGGTCAAATCTTTCCAACACTAGGACCATCTCAAGGACCTTGAGAAAGTGTTCAACATCCTCCGTTCCCGACACCTAAAGATGAACCCATTGAAGTGTTATTTCGGGGTTACCTCCAGAAAGTTTCTTGTCTTTGTTGCTATGTACGGTGGCATCATTATAGACCTAGAAAAGATTAGGTCCATCAGCTTGATGCCTCCCCCAAGTAATATTCACTAGTTTTGAGGTCTCCAAGGACACTTGGCCAATATTCGCTGATTCATTGCGAATCTGGACCGTAAATGTAAGCGCTTCTCCGGGCTCATGAATAAGGGCACCACATATGAATGGGACGTAGAGTTACATACCACCTTTGAGGAAATCAAGCAATAACTTCTCTGGCCTCCGGTCATGATGCCACCCATCTCCGAGAAGCCACTGGTCCTCAATGTCAATGCCCTGGAATGGTCCCTCAGTACCCTTCTCGCCCAAAAGAACAATGGGGGGATTGAGAACAACCTCTACTACCTCAGCCGCATGCTCCTTGATATGGAGACCAGATACTCCCCCATCAAGAAGAGATTCCTTGCACTCATGTTCGCCATACAAAAATTGCGACATTACCTGCAGAACCATGAGGTACAGCTGGTGTCTCGAGTAGATCTGTTGAAGTAGATACTAAGTTGTCCCATGTTTACTGGCCGACTAGCATGGTGGGTGGTAATCCTCCAGCATTTTGACATCAGGTTTGTGGCTCAGAAGTCTATCAAGGGACAAGGATTGACAGAATTTCTAGCTGCCCATCCAACCTCTCCATGCTAGTCCCTGGACCTGGATTTTTCTAATGAGGTTATCCTCTCAGTCGATCAATCTGTCCCATGTGGAAAAATTCACATTGATAGTTCCTCCCGAAGCCCCACTGGTAGGAGGCTCAATGATGCTAGGCTCAACAAAGTAGGCATTGGTATCATCTTTACCACCCTGGAGCAAGCCGTTCTGCCAAACTCAATCCTACTATCATAAGGATACACTAACAACAAGGCAGAGTATTAGGCCATCATTAATGGCCTCGAGCTATCCCTCGAGATCGATGTTTCTCATTTTTATGTGAAAGGGTACTCCAAACTAGTCATTAAGAAGGTCAATGGTGACTATGTTGTCAAGAAGCCAGAGCTCCTACCATTTTCAGAACACAATCTCCAGCTAATGGCCCAGTTCCCTTCCTGGAAAGAGGTTGTCCATGTCCCTTGGTCATTGAGCGGTTGATTAGATGTTTTGGCTATCTTAGTTGCATGACTTGCAGAGCCCAAACAGGATGATCTAATTATCCACGTAGTGCATTGGAGAGTCAGGGGTCCTATTACCCCGGATGGAAATGATAGCCCACAGGTAAGCCATTATTCCGTCTATGCCTCTACGTCAAGACCCCCGGGTCATTCAGATGTAGTGATCGAAATGGTTTCCATTTGGAGGACACCATTTGTTAAATACCTCCAACATGGTAATCTCCCATCAGATCGGGATGAGCGTGAGAGAATCTAACGCCACACACTACAGTTTACCCTCCAGGGTGGTCCCAACCTTGAGCCAATCCTCTATAAGCATGGTTTTGATGGTGTTATCCTCTTTTGCATTCAATGGGTTGAGATTCCACAGGTCATGAAATAGGTTCACACTGGTTCCTGTGGTGCCCATCAGGCTGGGCTTAAACTATCTCACCAGATCTGAAGATTAGGGTATTTTTGGCCCTTCATGCTCCATGACTGCATGGAGTTCGCCATGAGGTGCCATGCGTTCCATGTTCATGCTAACATTGTGCGTCGGCCACCAGATCCTCTCCACACTACCATGTACTCCTGGCCTTTTACAGTCTGGGGATTAGATGTCGTCAGACCATACCCACTGGCAAAAGATCGCCAATGAAGATTCATTTTGACTGTTATGGATTTCTTTTTCAAGTAGGCAGAGGCAATTCCACTCATGGAATTTAAGGCCAGCTCTATTGTTGAATTCGTGAGTTCCAATATCATCCATTGGTTTGGAGTACCTCATGTTGTCCTCATTGATAACGGAACCAACTTCCGACCAGCCGAATTCTAAAAGTTGTACGCTAGGTACAACATTCGCTCTAACCATACCTCCCACTACCACATGGAGGAAAATTGATAGATTGAGGCGTTCAATAAAACCCTATCTATCATCCTGCAGAAGAAGTTTGGTCCGAACAAAAAGAGTTTTATGGATAAGCTCCCCAATGCCCTCAGGGCTTATCAGAAGATGATTTGTAATTCCACACAGGTGACCCCATATTCCCTGGTGTGTGGAACTGAGGCTGTCCTACCCATCGAGATTCAGTTTCCTTCATTACACATAGTGGTCTATGACCAGCAAGCACCTAATAGAGTGGCTGAAATCCGTCTAGCCAAATAGGAAGCACTAGACAAGAATAGGCTTCGTGCCTTGCCCAACATAGAATGTCATTAGAGAAGTATAGCACGAGATATCCATAAGAAGGTTCACCTCCTCTCTTTCCTGCAAGGCGACTTGGTGCTGGCTTTGATAATTCCAATGATCATAACAAGAAACCACCCATGTTGGAGCCCAAATGGGAAGGGCCTTTCATTGTTCATAAGGTTTATCCTAAAGGTGCATACTCGCTGGTGACCATGGGTGGTGAGCATATAACTCCTCCCACCAATGCCAAGTTCCTTAAACAAAACATTGCCTGACCCTTACAGGTCTAACATGACCTTAAACTAGATTACAGTCCCACACGACCTTAAACTGTCAGTCCTGCATTACACTAAATTGCACGCTCGTCCCGCCTGACGTTAAACTACATGCTTGTCCTGCATGACGTTAAACTGCATCCTCATCCCACATGATGTTAAACTGTAAGTCATCCCACATGATGTTAAACTTTATTTCATCCCACTTGATGTTAAACTGTATTTCATCCCGCATTACGTTAAACTATATGTCTTCCTACATGACGTTACACTATATGTCGTCCCACATGACGTTATACTATATGTTGTCCTGCATGACATTAAACTTTATGTCATCCCGCATGACGTTAAAATGTATGTCATCCCATATGACGTTAAACTGTATGTCGTCTCGAATGATGTTAAACTGTTTGCCATCCCTCATGACGTCAAACTGTAATTCGTCCCGCATTACGTTAAACTGTATGTCGTACCGTAGGTCGTCAAAATGTATGTCCTCCCGCACGACGTTAAACTATATGTCTTCCAGCATGAAGTTGAACTGTATGTCTTCCTGAATGATGTTAAACTGTATCTTGTCCCTCATGATGTTAAAATTTATGTTGCCCCACATGACGTTAAACTATATGACATCCAGCATGATGTTAAACTGTATCTTCAAGAACTACATGTGGCTTGATTCCCATCCTTATGGGAAACTTAGGACCGCCCAAACATTTAAATTTCAGGTCCATCCCCTCTTAGGTCAAGCCCCTCGACCCATTACAGGGGTTCGCCGTTGTGTCTAAGAGAAATCTGGTCTAGGACTTGGAGTGTCGGATTCAACTTGGGAATGTTTCCATCCACTTTTCAAGCTTCAAGTTCCCCTTCATTTGTGCCCTCGTTATCATTCACACCTGAAGGGACCCCCAAAACAGTATAGATTTGAGGCCTAAGGGCTCTGATACCATTATGGGCCAACACCCCAGATGTTTTCAGACAAAACATTGATACAAGTCCCATGTTGTGAACATAGTCCGTGGTCGATACTCATTTGTTTGTCCCCATTTCAGGCTAACACGACAGGATGATATGTTGTGAAGATGGTCAGTAATAATCCTTCGTCATCACGCAAGCCCCATCAGGCCTTGAAAGTTGGTTAAATGATTGACATTACGTTTCGCCCCGTCATGTCTGAGTGGAATCTCAACACTCCTAGAACTATCCCTTAGTGAACCTCTGCACGTCAGGCGGATAAAGCTGTAATACGGCGTCCATCGGGGATCCTGCAATCTGAGTGCAAAGACCATAACTGGGATCTTCTCTAAGGGAAATGTGTGACTTGATCCTCATCCTCATGGGATACGTGGGGTTACCTGGACATCGTGCTTCAAGGTCCAGCTCAGTTGGGAGATTTCTTTTCTTACCCTTTATCCTCTTGGCATGAGGCTCCTCTCCCGGAATTGCACACAATGATGATGTGGACATCATCCTCATTCATGTCAGGTATGATTTATCACGTCGTGCACGCTTCTTCCAGTCCATACCATAAGACCTTAAACTGTGCTGTCGGGTCTAATCACATGACCCTAAACTGTTAGAGTATTGTCTCGGCCACATGACGAAAAACGACACTACATTATGATGACCTCATCATAGGGGATATCACGTTGGGTATCGGCCACCCACCATACCATTTTTCAACACCTGTATATGGATTTATTCTTGTGGAGATGCCGAGAATTTCTACCCTAGGCCTATAAATGCACAAACAAAAAACCATTCACCTTAAAGTACATATAAGATACGTCAAATACAACTACTTTTTGTGTGAGGGCTAGACCCGCACACCCCATTCTTGTTTTTCACTGGTACCTTACCATGATACCACCTAGAACTACATGTGGCTAGAATCTCATTCTCATGAGATACATAGGAATTCCCAGGCACTTCCCCATGGACCTAGCCTACTTTTTGTGTTTGGAACCTCGACCTAAACACTTCCCCAAGGAACACATGGTAATTTGGATATATCCCCTCAGTTGCGTCGGGTTCCATAATCACCTTAACATTTGTCCCCTAAATTCCATACTGATCCCTGGTCTTAGTTCTGAGAACTTAAACTAAGACCCTTTTCAGAACTACATATGGCATGATTCCCATCCTTATTGGATAGGTAGGAATGCCCAAACATTTCGTCTCGGGCCCAACCCCAGGAATCAAAAATCCCACCCTTTCTCACCATCAGACCTCTGTATGACACCACAAATAGGTCATATATTTTAGTAGGAATGATCCATGATCAGATTAATGTTCCTGCCTAATGTGCTTCCACCACTGTTGCGTAATTTCAAGAGTGTAGGATTCTGTTTGAACAAACCACCACTTCATCTTCCATGCATTTTGTGCCCCCTTTTAGGATCCTCATAATCTTTCACCTCTGAAGGGACTCTCTAACAGTATGGTTGCTCGAACAATGGTCCGCCTGTTGTCCTAGGCCAACGTTCCGAAAAACTAATGAATGATATTTGAGTTAGGTCCTGTGTTGTGAAAATGGTCAGCGGTCGACCCTCATTTTTTGTCCCCATTTCAGGCTAACATAATAGGGATGCTGTGTTTTGAACACGGTCAATATTGTTCCTTTATTTCCACGCCCTTACTGCAGTGTTCTGAATTTGGGGTAATGTGATTCACATTTTTCATTCCCCTATGTTCGGACTGATTCCAATGCCCCTGGAATTTCCCCGTTTGTGTGATAGAGCACATTGAGAAGACGATACATCAATCGATATGAGGTTCTAATCCTTTGATTAGGCCTCCCTCTTCTCCTTAAGAATCCAAATTCAAATTTTGAATGCCAGAAGCTTGGTTGATGCTCCCACGATCAAACGAAGTGATAGTATGAATGTCTCTTGTTTCTCACATCGGGTACGGCCCACGTGAGTTTAGGAATGGATTTCTATTTGTTTCAGGATAATGTATGAGCACGTTAAACCAAAGGGATATGTAAATAAATTTCACTATACATATAGTTAAAAATAATAAGTAGTAAGGAAAAATATGTTTATGGGTTCGGCCTAAACAGGGCTCTTATATGTCGGCTTCTTGGATGGATCTTTCTAACGCTGCTGCCTTCTGGATGGTGGCCTCCAGAACTACTTCCCACCCCCTGAGAACTCTCGCTTCATCAGCGGATGTGAAGCGCAGTTCTCTGAACCCAGCTCATGCTCGCGCATGTTCAGTTTGATGTTCAGTTATCTGGTGACTCGCCTCCACTAGTTGCTCATGGGTGTCTACCAGCTGGGCCCTCAACTGCTCCACGATCTTGGAACAGTTTGCGATGAATATATCCTTTTCTTTCGCATCTTCTTCTAGATGTCAGACCGCCTGCTCTGCATTCAGAAATGCTCGAGTAATCCCCAACTCCTCCCGACACCAGGTGATGTTGGAGCACTAGCTGCTCTCACGCATCTTAACAGCCATGTAATCACGGACTATTAGGTTAAGATGTTGGGCATCTTCCCCTCCAGTGCATAGGAAACGAAGCCAGGTGTGGAGTGACCCCATCCGCTTCTGCCATTCCGTCTAAGGCTAACTGAGAAAATTATAGATGCCCTTCCACCCATTGTGTCACATTGTCTGGCTCTCCTCAGCCACTTCTGTGTATGAATCATTGATTTCCTCCGGGTCAGCTGGCTGATAGAAAAGAAAGATCGCAACAGGCTAGCAGTAGGTTCCTCCTCGGATATTCATCCCATGGGGATAGGCTCTTCCGCATCTAAGCGACCTTCCTCTCTCCCCTCGATCCTGGTGGAACCTTCCTCAACTTCCAGCCCTGCCCTGATAACAGCGCAAATGATGTCTGCCATTCACTGCTCACCAATTTCCAAGGCTGAATCGGTTTGGGAGGCATGTCCTAGGTAGGATGGTATGTTTTCCATCGACTCGCTCATGGATGGTCCTGGCTCAGCAGCCTGAAGAGCCTCTAATGATGTGATCACTTTACAGACAAGGAGCACCCTAATCAGTTGATTCCTCAGACGGTAAGTACCAGTATCAAAGAAGGGAACATACACGAACCCAAGGCTACAGCCTCCATTGCTCCGGCCACCACAAGATCTGTCATTGTGGGTGATCCATTAGCACTCGTCAGCTCGAAAATGGGCGTCGGTTCCCAACCCTGTTCCACTGGCGCTTCTCCACCTCCTTCGACTAGGGACACTTGATCAGCATCAATATGCTCCTGATTAAGATAATGTGGGTGGATTAAGGATTACAAAGGGATTTGGACAAAGAAGGGGGATAGATAAGGGTTGAAGCATACCATGAGTAGCTCAGTCACATATATCTCGAAGCCGACAATCTCACCTCTCTCCCGAGGAATCCCTTAGTGGGATTCCCCCTAAGACCCCTAAACTTTGGGATCCTATTCTCATTCGCCTTCTCCTTATCCTTCACCTTCTTCTCCCTCCTCTTCTGTCTCTTTTCCCTCTGACTCATCATTGTTGTAATCATTCCCATGCCGCATCATTTCTGAATCATGCTCCTGGCTGAGGATCAATTTCATCAAGAGAGGTGGATCCACACACCAACCCCATTGACGTCTGTACATGTCCATGGTTTTCAAATATGCATTTATTCAATGGAAGTTCACTTTTTCGATAACCTGAAAAAGCCCGACTTCTGGAAGCTGGATTCCACCTCACACTATCTTCTACTTGAGGGCTTCAGTGCTCACTGACTGCGGTAGGGTTAGCCAAGCCGACTATTACTTGGGGAAAATGGAATCTTGAGAACTTTGAAGTAGATATCTTATTTTCTTCCTGGGAAGTTCTCTGGCTGCCCCATGGGACCCTCTTATAGGATATGAGGGTGTGGCCAAGCCATTTTATGACCTCTCTATTGATGTTCCAGCCTGTTCGGGCCCCGTTGTCGAACACGCTTCTGATCATCCCCCTCTAGCGGCACCCTACCTGCTCTCTCGCCACCTGGGTTCCACACTAGAGAGCTTGAGTTGCCAAACTCGCTTCCGTAAAATCCCCTTAGGGTATGCTATGTGCCAATATTCGGCATACTTGGTTGAGAGACCAGCATCGACTCTGGTAGGAGGAAAGGTGATGACGTTGCCAGAGCCATTGTTCGTGAACATCAGCCACAGCTGACAGAGAACACATAGATACCTTCCTTCTCAGATGTCTGTGTATACTTTTTTTGGCATTCAATGGAGGTACCCAAACTACCTAGAGAACTAGGATGGAACATAAGGCTCACATAAGATCTTCTCGTCAATCCGGGCCACATGCACCCCACTACTGGTGCTCTGGAAGTACTCCTTCTACTATAGTGAGCCCTGCCCATTGTGTATCATCTGGATAGTTAGGGTGGGGAACAGGATGAAGGCGATGTTGGCATAGATACCAATTATGATCTGTACTCCCTCCTCGTTGAGCATTAGTGGCATGACCCCGACAATGTTCAACAGAGAGGGTCGCAGGCCATTTCCTGGAGGACGGATGACATTCAGGAAGGTGTATCCACCGCAATGAGCCGAAACCCAGCCATGGAAAATCTGGAAAGGGCCACAGACTCTCCTAGGTGATACCACTCTCAAGATGTGTCCCAAAATGGCGTATAGCCATGCCAGCATGGGGACCCCCATATTGAATCTTTTCTTGGAAGCCATGATTCCAGCCATCACTAAGGTTGCTGGATGGACGCCCATCCTTGTGTCCCTCACAAGCAAGGGCAACCTTCTCAGGAATGTAATGATAAATCCAGTGTACTGAACATTCAGGTCCCGACTCTCATCTATGTTGTAGCCCCATGATTGGTAGTGCCCCGCTTCTAGGACCCTCCAGTATGATCCTCTATTACTCCTCTGTGTCGTGGTTGGACACTGTCTCCCCCACCCTGGCATCTTAACTTCTAGATCCCTCTCTAGGAATAGACTAAACAAGTCCTTGTAGGAAATTTCATTTAGGAATTCCTTGACCCCCCAACTTCTCTTTGGCCAGCTTTGGCAGGTGCCACATTAGTATCGGGGTTCGTGATCTGTCTCCTCAAGTGTTCATCGGCAGAAGGAATTCGTCGTATTGGTGGCCCTCTAAAGGGATACCCCCGATGTAGTGAATTTCTTAGAGACTGATACCGACTTCCCCATGATGGAGATGTAATGTGTGGGTATTAGGGGACCACCGGGTGAACAGCTCTGGACTGAGCTCGTGCTGGAGGTAGAAGTGAAATTTTGATGTCCACACCGCCTCGAATAAACCAATATACCACATCTCAGCCCCATATTGGTCACACATATGGTGTACCCAGTACTCCCAAGCCCATTTGCTGGTGAATTTTCCTTTGGATTGTAGTTCCCACTCCTGCAGCCATCTATTGGCATCGTCAGTGACGCTCTGAAGAAAGGTGCTTGCGTAGAGGGTCGAGGAGCTCTCCGCTACATGGTCACCCCAGCAATGGTCCTAGTACTGGGATTCAAGACATAAATGAACATGGGCCTGGTTTCTCTGTCAGGATGACCATTTTTGGTGATGTTGTATCAAGGAAGATCGTCCTCACGAGTCACCCTTGACCATGGTGTATCCACCTCATTCCCCGGTAGAGGAACCTCCTCCAAAATGCTGAAGTCCCACATTGGATGATTTTTGGACAAAGCATACTCCTTTTGGGCAGGATTAGCATACTAAAGAGGGTATGGTTGTTGGAGACAATCCTTTTGGTGCCATAAACATCCGGGTTGGTGACCATTTCATCCCTACGAGTAGCGGCTTCTCCCACATCCTCGTTTGTGTCCATCTTCTTCTGACAATGTGTTTCAGTAGATATCACGGAATCTGGTAGGATGGCATGAAATATCTGTGGGCGTTGTGAGAAATATTACTGCGGTGCCAAAAACCCTGGGTTTGCATGTAAAAAATGCCTGATCTTGGTGGAATTACAAGCGGCCAGAGCAGTTTTTGCACATAGGACTACGAAACATTTCATGCATGAGATCTCTAAGCCTATCATGTGAGAAAATTTGTATGGAGCTTGGTACCCACATCCACTCTTATAGGAAAAGCTCGGTTTACACGCCTGTTCAGAAAGCAGAATCTGTACTTTCCCGAGCTTTTCATGCCACTTCATATTTTTGCGTGCATGAACTCCACGAAGCCCTGTATTTCAACATTTCCCTTGGAATCCAACCATTACGACCCCTCTCCGATCCAATTCCAGGGGGGGCAGTTGTAGACACAAAAAGGTGCTCAAGTGCTGAAGAAGGTTTCAAAATGACAAAGAAAAGTCATATTCGGACTCGATGGGCCTAGAGGGGCCATGGAAAATAAATTCACAGGCTTGTGAAAAAATTATGTCCTGTGTGGAATGTTTTGGGATTCGCGAGAGTTCGGCGGCTGGGGCGTGAAATATTTTTCACCCCCACACCGTGCGGTTGACATTTAATGCCGCCGACCTCGACGCGCAATAATTTCACGCCAACCTAATATTCGTGCCCAAGAATGCCTATAAATAGAAGGATACCCCCTTCCACTTTGGTAATGTATAATTTTAACTAGATATCGTGCACAAAATTCTTCTTCCCGCGTGCAATGATGGCCTGCAGGTACAGTGATTTCATGCCATGTTTCCCCGGGGTTTTCCTTCACGTGAGATCCCCATGGTTTAGACTAAATTATAATCCTTTCGAGGTCTTCCCCTTGTGTGCAATCCCTTCAAATTGTGCACAGGCTGTCGAATTGCGCACAACCCATTCCATTACGCACACCCGCTACAATTGTGCGCACCATAGTCATTGCGTGTAATCTCTCCCACTTGCGCGCATTTCTTCCCATTTTGTGCAGTCTTTCTCACTTGAACGCATTTCCACACCTTGCGCGCAATCCTTCTAGTCGCATGCAAAACATCGACTCCAATTCTGTGCAATCATCACCAATTTTGCACCAGCTCGATGTTTTTCATGTAGGTCTTCTTATTTCATGCAACCTTCAAAGGTTTTGTGTAATTCCCCCGAGACCCCTCACCTCGATACTCCCCGGGCACCCCCCTTGCGCAAGTACCCATTGCTCTTCTTATGGATGCAATTTGCGGGTGACTCTCACGCCCCATGAATCCACATCATGCATTGTTTTCCCATATGAACTTCTAGGCTCGTACGAAGTAACATTAACATCCCTTGGACGACACTTCATGTTGCGTTGCTTTGCCTCATGCTTCTCCGCATAGGCATGCTAACAACTATTGCTTCTCCGCATTGACATGATAATGTGGACCCCTAGATGGTTTGTTCCCTAACTCCCCCTCGCCATGGAGTTTTCGATGACATCCCTTCCACATAGAGCAGGGGTACCAGTTATGTAAGCCCTAAGGGTGCGGAGCAAACCCAACTCGTCCGAGCTGCAGGACGTTAAAATGCCAAGCACCATCATCCTCTGCACATGAACTTAAACCGTGACCCCACCCCATGCCTCGCATGTAGGGTCCCCCACCTTGGACATTATCCACACCCACACATCTCCATGGGTATGAGATCACCCCTCATAGGGGATGATATCCTCCTTATTAGAGTGGCGTTTGTCTGCGGGAAAGGCTATCCACCTTGGGGTAAGCCCCAAACCTTTCTTTCAGGAGGTAGCATACCTACTCTTCCTCACTTCCTCAGTGCAAAAGACAAATAGGGGAGATGCGAATAGGGGTTTTGTCACCCTTTCCCCCTCCCACAGGGCTTTGTCTCCACATGCCTCCATCCTGAAGTATGCCCTGACTTCTCAGGCTGCTAATCACGCATAAGCCCCTGTTTCCTCTCTTGGCCACTCCATGCATAAGACCCACTCCATTTACCATGGATGAACCTTTCTTGATGTGATAGTTAGGTCTCTTCTACCTCTTGTTTCTCACACTGAGCATGACTCACATGAGCATAGAGAAAGCACCAACCATGACAAAACTTTGGGCCTCCTCAGAGTGTGAGCCCCAATCCATCCCAAACTAGTGGGACTACGATCCATGTCAAGGCATAGTATATAGGAATCCTCCATGAGGTTCAAGCCCCCAACACATTGGTCCTCCTTACAGTGTAATCCCCTTACCGTCCCAAACTATGGGGACATTGATCCATGTCATGGCATGGTATGTAGGAAGCCTCCACGAGGTTCCAGCTCCAAACACCTTGGGCCACCTGAGAGTGTAAGCCCCATACCATCCCAAACTATGGGGTATTTGATCCATGTATGCCATGGTATGTTGGAATCCACCATGAGGTTCATGCCCCAAACACCATTGGCTGCCTCAAAGTGGAAGCCCCATACCATCCCGAACTACGGGTACTTTGATCCATGTCAAAGCATGGTACGTAAGAAGCCTCCACGAGGTTCAATCCCCAAACACCTTGGGCCAGCTCAGAGTGTAAGACCCATACCATCCCGAACTATGGGGACATTGATCAATGTAAAGTCATGGTACGTAGGAATCCTCCATGAGTTTCGAGCCCCAAACACCATGGGCCACCTCCGAGGGTAAGCCCCTTTCCATCCCGAACTATGGAAGCTTTGATCCTTGTCAAGGCATGGTACGTAAGAATCCTCCATGAGGTTGGAGCCCCAAACACCTTGGTCCTCCTCACAGTGAAAGCCCCAATCCATCCCAAACTTTGGGGACTTTGATCCATGTCAAGGAATGGTATGTAAGAAGCCTCAACAAGGTTCAATCCCCAAAAACTTTGGGGCTGCCTCAGAGTATAAGACCTAATCCATCTCTAACTATGGGGACTTTGATCCATTTCATGTCATGGTATGTAGGAATCTTCCTCAAGGTTCAAGCCCCAAAAACATTGGGCCGCCTCAGTGCGTAAGCCCCATACCATCCCGAACTACAGGGACATTGATCAATGTCAAGGCATGGTACGTAGGAAGCCTCCACGAGGTTCAAGCCCATCACTCGGTCGTTCCAACCACCTTCACGTCAGTTCTCCCCCGTCCTGCATAACGTTAAACTGTATTCTCCATCTGAACTATGTGGACGTTGATCCATGTCATGACATAGTACGTAGGAAGCCTATATGAGGTTCAAACCCATAAATCATGTCTCATTCTGATCTCTCCCTCGAGCCCATGTGTCTCGGGAAGCTCATGCCCCAACCCAGAGGTTCCACATCCTCTAGGTCCCATCCATGTGTCCATTCTCATGGGTTGCCTCCTTACGTATCCCATCGTCCCATCGAACAATGAAGACTTTGATTCCCTGCCCCGAGAATACGTAGGAAGCTTCTTCGAGACTCAATCCCAACATTACTACTGCCCTTGCGATGGACATATTCCATTCCCATTCGCTTCATCACCCATCCTTATCCTTACCCGGGACGCCACCTCATGGTGGGATCATACCACCCCATTCCCCATTACATCAGACAACATTCGGGAAGCCACCCACGTGTTGGCCTCAATATCGGGGTTCCCTCTAGGGGGTTCTTCTATATTATCCAATCTAATCAGTGTTCCGATTAGTTAGATATGTCTCCGTTGGACGTTAAACTCGTGGCATAACCTGTGTTAAACATGGTAATCTGAGGGAAAAATTTGATAAATTCCCATGGCATATTATTCCCCGCATTCTATGTGGGATGTCTCAGGATTCCTCGCCCTCGAGAAGTCCTATAATAATGGACAAGAGACAGACATGCCAATCCCCCAGCGTCAAGACATGCCCGTGAGGACCAACGTGACAAGTCCCCTAACAGAAGGTCGCTATGCTGACTGAACCCCTTGGAATGTCCTGAAAAAAGCAGTGTATTTAACTGGTGTCCAGGAAGATATTGTGCCGAGATGAGTTTTCCTAACAATGTATTAAATCTATGAGGGAGACCCGGACAAGGTGAAGAGCTCCAATGAGGAATCCACTAAAGGAAGAACCGACATCACATCATCCCATTTCGATCAAAGAGAAGACATCCCTAAATAAGAAGTGGATGTCGCCTGCCTTTGGAAAGCGGGAATGTGGGGAAACATCTAGTCATCCTCTACATGACAGATGTGTGCAACCTGACAAAAGCATCGAGAATAGATGCAAAAAAAACATGGATTGTGTTCCCTTGTCTATATATATTTAATTCCTTATAAATAATAAATAAATAAATCATTTTGACATATTAACTATATCATAATAATGATATATATTTTATCCCATGACAATATTACATAATAAATATATTAGATGATTAAAAAAATGTGATTAAAAAAATCATAATTCCAATAATATTAATCTCACTAGGAAAATTATATTTCCATGAAGAATGTTTTCATGACTTCTTAATGGTATTTCCATTCATCAATTTCAACAACCATTACTTTTACTTTTTCTCTATTGGGTATATTTTTTATTGATATCATCCTCATTATTTCTCATGATATATTAATATTGTTTCAAAGTGATTATTACGGGACACAATTCTTTTCCATGGTTTATTAATATTTAATGAGATTTTTAATGTACCCATTTCTTTCCCATTGGTTAATAATGTTTTAATTATATTTTCATGGAACAAATTTCCTTTCCATTAGATAACCATGTTATTAAAGGAATAAATATTTTTTATGAGTTTTATAATTATATGAAACCACTTCTTACATTAGTCAGGTTATAGTTATTAGATATTAAATTTTTATGGGGTGGCCTAGATATCACTGGATGGGAATGTTATTTCTTATATGATGGGATGGCCCAGATAGCATAGGGTGATCCCCATATAGGTTATATGATGAAATATCCTACATAGCACCTGGTGAGCCAATAATAAATGTAACAAATAGTGAACCTATATCAAGAACCAATACATTGGGTAGTGATTATACTCTCTAGATAACTATATTCAAATGCATCCCTATGGTTATTCCAATGGTATGGTTTTTGGGAAGATGATGCCCCAAAATTCTAACACATTTTTTCTATTATTTCCATGGGATTATAATGTCTCTTATGATCAAGAATTATAAAAAATGACTCATGAATATTTATTATTGTGAATATTTACATAGTTAAAGAATAATACCATGATTCATGATTGATATGTTAGGTATTTATGTGTAAGAGTTCTTTTATTATTCGTGCATGTGTTCTTATTATGTCCTCAAACCCTTGTTCACTTCTTCTGTTTAATGATGACATTCACTTATTAAGTCATATGGTTACCCTTACCAAGAATTTGATCCCAATCATAATATGTTTTATTTTTCATATTTCATTAAGAAATGGGGATGATTTAATTATTTATATAATGTATTTCAAATAGATGATTATAATGTCTTAATGAGAAATATGAAATGATGGGTTAAGTTCGAAAATGACCATTTCATGAAATGTGGATTGTTTATGTTGGATTTTATCCCAAATATCTAAAACTATAAATATAAATGGTCCTTGAGAATGTAAGTGAATCCTTTTTTGATTTGATGTTGTATGGTTTGCTAGAATAATTGGGTCAAAATTATCTCTATTAATAAAAGAAATGTAATGTTTTTTATTTTAGATTCAGACCGAGGAGTCTGGGTTATATTTAGATAAAGTTTGTATCAAAGGAATGGTTTCAAAATCATTTTATATCCAGATGTTTTTATCTGTGTTTAGTTTAAGAGTTAAGGATACCATATTACATATATAAGATTAATGTTTTTCAAAGGATCCAGGTAAAAAACACCACTTATATGGGTTTTATATTAAAATTTTTTATGTAAATAATGGAATTGTGGGAGTCATTTTATTAGAATGGGGTATTTATAACCCCATGTATCAACATGATGTATTATTATGGGAGGAATTATTACTTCTTGATGAAATGAGAAAAAAAGACAACCTGAAGGTCATGTGATAATCCATTGCATCCAGTAAGGCTGAGGGGCTTCCACCCACTATTGAAGTGAGAAAATCGTGTATCACCTACAACAGGCATACAAAATTTCCAAGTTTTTAGGAATAATTTGTAGGTAATTATTATGTTTGTTTTAGAAATATATGATATTTTTTTATGAATAATGGTTTTTTATTGGATGAATATATGCTCCAATCATTATATTTTCAATGTTTTAAACATATATTGGATGTTTTTTTTATAATTTTAAGAATAGTTTAATATGGAATTATTTGGATTGATCATTCGATATTACCATGGAAATTTTGAGAAGAATGTATAGCGGTGTATTTTTTTAAAATTATCTCTCTATGTGATAACCATTTTGATTTTGGACAAGATAAAATGAAAGGTGGAATATTTATTTATCATTTGGGGGATTATATGATCCATTAATGGTTCATTTTAGTGATTAATGCTCAAAAAACATCTTGAATACAAATCATTTGGTTAAGAAGATATGATTTTGGTGTAAATTGATTAAAGGATGAAATTATACTCATTAATTATGTATATTTATACATATAATTAATTTAGATGGAAATTAAATTCCTCAACTATAGGGCATGGATATTGAAACCAAACAGATATCATAATACCTTAATTTTCGATGAATTTATAGAATTTTAAAATATCACATATTTATGGTTTTTAGGCCCCTAACATTCGAGTGATCGGTCACACTCTTCTGATAAATTACCACTATCACTCAATAATTTCTTTAGGATTTCTCCTAATGTACATATCTTCACTAACAATCTATTTTATTCTATTTGGAAACTTGGTTACTCTTCATTCCATATGACCTCCACACATCCTTTTCCCTCTTATCTAATGAATTTTTTATTAAAATTTTTTATGTTGGTTCAAAACAAAGGTATTTTAAAAAATCAGTCCTTGGATTATAGATATAACATTAAATTTTAATCGAAAAAATTTATAAAATGGGGTGAGTTTGTAACAGTATGATAATTTAAAAGGATAAAATTATGTTCGATTGCATATTCAACATGGAACATCGATTTAAAACAACACACAATATATAAATCCAATATAACATAGTTTTTAAATTGGTTTGAATGAGTAATATTGAGTAATATATGAATTATATATATTTATATTTGTGTTCTATTAAACAAAAAAATTGATAAACATTTAAAAAATAATCAATCAATTTATAGTAAAGTAATTTTATATATCAAAAATATTATTTCTTCCAAAATTTATTTCATTGCATTAAATGAAAAAATATTATAATTTATTTTTGATCCTTAAGAAAACATATTTTATCAAATTAACCACATTTTATAATTTGGAATATAAAAAGTTTCATCGATGGAATTTTTGGGATTTATATGAAAATTTTAATTTTCTTATGAATGTTGATAAATATAGAATTTTAATTGAAAACATCATTTTCATTTTAATAATTTAAAATTTAAAATTATAGTTTATTATATTAAAATTAAAATGGTTTAATTACCTTATCTACTAATAAAATTTATGTTATTTTTACAGTTTTTATATATTTTTTATAATCACTTTTTAAACCATTGAACATTTTACACATTTAAATCATTATTTCTTATCACATTTATAAGATTAATTATATATTTTATTTTACACTTCTAAGAAATGAATTTGAAAAATTGGATTTGATATTTAGAATCACCATAATTTATATTTTCAAATAAAGTAACTAAATATTTTAATAGTATTAATAGTGAAAACAATAAAAATCAATTACCACGGTTAAGGTAAAAATTGATTAACCATGGGTTAAGTAAAAAATATAAGAGTGAAGGGGACATAAAAATATTAACTTTGTTTCATTTTTTGAATTTATATCAAACTTTCACATCAAATTCTCTAATATATTTAATTTTTTAAAACTATCCAGTGAAAGTGACTTATATAATATGTTGAGTAACGAAAAAGTGGAAATGAACCTTCATTACTTTTAATATCTATAGAGAATTCGAATAGGGACAAAGAAAACATATATTCTATTAAAAATAATTATTTTAAATATAAATGATTATATTTTATCATGGTAATTGGTTTTTAAAATTTTAGGATAATATAATTAGATTAAATTAATTAGAAATATTTATGTACTAATTATTTAATTTAATGAAAAATAAAATAAATGAAATTAATAATGTTAAATGTATTATAATTTGATCAAATTATTGTGTTACATGAATTTTTAGATGAATATATCATATAAGGTATGTTTTCATGATTATATTTGAATTAACTTGGATTATAGGTTTTATTAAGATCAATGTAATTAAATAGTGTCCAAATTGTAATTATTGATATTTTATAATAAATAATGTTTTATTAAATGATTTTAAATTAATGAAAATACTATACTATTCTTTGTGATTTTTAAATGTTAATAAACTAGTACTCCGCATGTGCATTTTCACGACACTATAAAAAATTTCATATTATCAATAGAATACCAATTTTGAAACATAATAAATCATAATATAATTAGAAATTTTGAAAACAAAATTTGAGTGGTATATAATATAGAAAAGAAGGAACAATATGGAGTCATTTATTGAGATATAAATCTAAATGTAACAAATAACATGTGATTATAAAAACTCAAAATTTTGCTAGAAAAAAACACAAAAGTCACCGGAATGCCGCATCAATAAACCAAATTCTATGAATATGTGGAGGATAGAAATATATCCTGTGACAAGAAATGAGATAATTGTTCTGGAGTTACATCATCCCAAAACCCATGACCATTGTTCATGTATCAAAATTATAATATTTTAAAAAATAGTATCACTAATTGATAATTATGGAAAGCAGAGAAAAATAATAACATGTAACATAATTTATATATGAAATGGATTGAAAAGGATGAAATTTGATGCAATAAGAACCTGTAATACATGATGTAATAGGGTACCAGAATATATTTTTCAATATTGTTGTGGATCCCAATAACTAAAATTTTTAGACTTCTCTTAATTTCCAATACCTTAAGAGTTGAAACACAATGAACTCACAAAACTATATTTCCTATGAAATATAAAATGTTACAGATCTAAAAGCGAAATACCACAAAAATCAGAGAATCTCCTCTCTAACCATAGACCTGCTGCAATTATGTAAACCTGGAATAAAACACAGTTGTTACCCATTTAACATAATGACCAGCCTTATATATCAATTACATATTGAAGAAATAAATGTTACAGAAATGATGAAATTTGGAAACAGAAGTTTAGAAAATGGGTATAGAAGTTTACATATTGAGCAGTTTATATTGTAATAAGATATTGCAGAGCCCAAAACTGGAATAAATTTTACAGAAATGCAGAAATCTGAAATATGTAATAATTACATATTAAAGAAATAAATGTTACAAAAATGCTGGAAATAAATGTTACTGAAATTCTGAAATAAATATTACAGAAATGCTGAAATATTGAGGAAATATATGTTACAAAAATGCATATTGACGAAATAAATGGTACATAAATGATATATGGAAACAAAAGTTTTGAAAAATGAGTATAGAAGACATATATGTAACAGAAATACTCAATAACTAGAACAGAAATTTGAAATAAATGTTTCAGAAATGGAATAACATAATGATCAGCCTTATATATCAATTAAAAATTGAAGAAATAAATGTTACAAAAATGAAGAAATCTGGAAACAAAAGATATGAAAATGAGTACAGAAGCTTACATATTGAGCAGTTTCTATTGTAATAAGATGTTGAAGAGCCCAAAACCGGAATGTGTATCAAGTGTACAAAAATACAGGGTGCCTATGAAAAACAGTATGCTTCTCTTCCTCCACTAGGACCATCTTGGAGTTCATAATGAAGACATATATGTAACAGAATTTCGAAATAAATAGAACAGAAGTTAAGAAATTGGGCATTAAAAGTTTTATCTTCAACAGTTTCTACTGTTCTTAGATGTTACAAATCTGAAAACTGGTTTTTATATCTAGTATACAGATATCCAGGGTTCCTTGGAACAATTATAGGCCTCCGTACCTTATTCAGAACCATCATTTCTTACATGAATTCAGATTATAACAGAAAACATACAATTTTTCTTCCTTGATGGTATATTTGTTTACCCCATCAATGGTGTTGTGTGAATGCATGTTTGTGAAAACACATATGATTTTTTCATACTATAGAAATATGAATAGATAGTCACACCTCTTCCCCCAGCACCGCCCTTCATCCTGCTATCATCCTTCTCTCCCCTTCCATCCCCTCCATCCTTCCCAGCCCTTCCCATCCCCTCTCTTCCTTTCTCATCCATCTAGCCTAGACCCTAGCCCTCCCCTCCCATCCCCCTACCCAACCATTTACCCAAGAATCCCCTCCCACATTTCATCACCCTCCCCTCACCTTCCCTCCCATCCATGCTGCCCAGCCCCTGGAATCAGTTATGTTTCAGCAATCTTTAAGCAATTAATATGTTTCAGTGTCATATTAATGTAACTACACCAAAATGTTATCTGAAATAAATTCATTGACATTGTCTGTTACCGCAAGAGAAGACCCAACATGAAAAGACGCATTGAACCCCAGTACCATCAAACCATAACTGTCCTACCGCCATGCATCTGCCCAACTAAGTAGAGAATATAGTTACAAGAATTTGTAGGTAATTGTTGTAGTTGAAATAAAATAAACACATTTAATATAATTAATAGTATAAAGTTATAGATTTTAAGAACTATACATACCCAAGTAGATGATATATCTTAGGTAGAAGTAGCAAATCCTGTTTAAATGTTTGAAGTTAATGGTGAAGAACTTCCAGTAAAGTCACATATGCTAATGCATGATAATTCAAGCTATCAGAAGGAAATTTTACTCTGTATGCATGATAATACAATATAAAAGATAAATGCAATCTCATTACATGATAATTCAATATGAAATTCAACCTAAACTACAATAGGATGTTATATTGAAACAGCAATAAAAACATGAATGTAAACTGTAATTTTCGTACATCATGAACTAATATAAATTGCAATAAAAAATACAATATAAATAGAAGTATAATGTAACATATAATGTAGTTCTAGTATAAAGTGAAATATAAAGTGCAATATAAAATCATTTAATATATTATTTTCCCACGGAAAGTAAAATATTATGTTAACATTGATATTATTGTTATCATATCAGAGAAGCCAAACATTGGAATGCAGTTGTTTGAAAATTGAAATTCATGGAAATATAGTATAACCTTGATTGTGAGATTCATCACATCAGTGGGTGAAGTTTTAGTTCCAGAAATTATTCCAGAAAAGGTTCCAGACGTCGCATCATCAAACAGGATCCATTTAAACATATCAAAGTATTGGAGAAGCTCTAATGTAACCAGAAAAGCACAACTATTTTCCTCTGTCTATTCCATAAAAAGGTAAACTACACATGATGAATTTATCATTGTCTTAAAATGAAATATAGAAATAGAAAATATGAATAATTCAAGTAAAAGAAACATATCACATCAGAGATATGCAAACAGAACAATATATGGGTTAAATAAAATATATTCAATTTCATCAAACGAACAGAAATTCTGACATCTACAGAAAGATGGTAGGATAACTGAAATACTATTTTTGTAATACATAATTGTTTGACAACAGATACATGGAACCATATTGTTAAGATTTTCATATAAGCCATGCACACTAGAGATGGTGTTAGGAAAATGCCCAATCAACGACTTCGATAGACCCTAGTATCAGAACATAATTTCTCCAGTCAGTCCCCTTGTGATCACTTTTCCATCTATGGAACATCGAGGTGAGTATCACAACTTCATGTTCTCAGTTTTCTTCACATCTCTTCAGATTATGTTGAATCTACTCTTCATTTTCAAAATCAAACAGGAGGTTTTTCTATATATAGAATAATTGGACATTAATATATAGGTAACATTTACTGAGATGTGTAATTGGTGAAACAGATGGAAAAAGTGTCTAATAAGAATGATTTCTAGAAAATCATTCTTTAAATATTATAATAATTAGTCTGGGTAAGATTATTTTAATTGATTAGATGACATATCTGACCCCGATACAGCTATTCCTGAGCTACCGTAAGAAGTAATACACCCATCATCATGATGTTGATATAAGTGGAAGTAAAAAAGAGTATTAGACGATGGTGTTTCATGTTTTGGTTTATATAAATTGAATAAATATAAATGAAAAGCACCATGTTGTTTTCAATCCCACTACCCAACTCTGAAGATCCACTGCTCTGATGTGTCTGTGTTGTCACAATCAGATCAAATTAGTTGTATATAATCAGGGGTATAGTATGTTAAGAGTGCTATAAACTTTTACCTCTTTTTGATCAAAGGTGTCACTAAAGCTACGAATGTACATCTCATTATCACTGATAGAAAGTAATTTGAATCTATTTTGTTCAAACAAACAATAACAGTTTTGAATATTAAAAGTAGTTACATCAATTGATAATAAATAATTCTTTGACTGGAATACATCAAACTGTTGAGGGAAACCACAATCATCATAATCCTAATTTAAAAAACATAATAAATGTAAGCTATTAGATATCAGAAATAAGATTATATGTTATAATAAAATGCTGCTACCTGTATCAGAGTAGCTCTTAAATTTGAAACTGTTTCATGTTTAAACTGCATAACTTGATTGTCGAACATAAAAATTGAAAATGATCCTATTGTATCTGCAACCAAGAGTTGTAACCTAAATATGTTCGATATATTATTAATATTTCACAATGAGTGCATGAATTTGTATCCCATCAGTAGCACCGAGTTTTAATGTTAGATTTTTTTTAAATCAAAATAGTTGCTGACCTGGCAGTGGATGAATTTGGAGAAAATTTTCATTTGTGGAACCACAATGTTCCATCTAAACTGTGAACCTTTTTCATGCAAGAGTCACAGGACTCATAAAACCAATTGCGGGTGCTTTGAATTTTTAGTACTGTTGCTAAAATTAAGAATCTTGTAGGCTACAGTAGATTGGGTACTTTAAACAATATATAATGAAACAAAGAAAAAGATGAAGGTAAAAGTAAATAAAGATTTACATATGATATGAAAATAGTACTTACATGTTTAATGTTTTTTACATCAGTAATGTAATTTTTGTTACTCCAATGTAGTACTTTTGTAGAGGCATCTGGATTCATTGATGGTGGACTGTGTAACTGGGATGGCAATATGAACCCAAACCTACAGAAATCCATAATTGGAAAAAAAATATACAGGCATCATATAAATTATTATAGAAGTGGACAAAAAATAATAGAGAACTAAATATACTGAAATATTTACAATACATAGTAAACTAGTTTCTAAAATTCACAACTTCTGCAATGTCCAGGTTGTACAATATCATTGATGCTTGAATAGTAGTTGTCATAATAATAGCTCTTTTAAATTATATGAAAACAATTTTAGTGAACCATTGGTTGAAGATTCAAAAAAAAAATACGTACTAACAAAAACCATGTTAAATGTGGACAGATACTATACTGCATAAATTTTTAACCCGGACAAGTTGTAAGATCAGAATTTTAGGTGGGTCCTTCTGTTGATCCTAATAAGCTGACATTTCAGTAGAATAATTTCCCCATAAGCTGTAGTGAACTTGAAAACCTCTGTATGAAATTAAATTGCATTATTTTTAAATGTTATATAAATTTTCCATGTCACAGTAATAAAATTTATAAGGCACTTGTCATCCTCAAGAATAATTTTCATCCGAAGGCATGAATTTCCCATTGATTGCACTGGCTGGTAGTATCGCAGAAGCCCAATGATTTCTAAATCATAAAACACAAAAATAAAAACAATGAAGGGGAGTTAGAATGTTTTTTAAAACACTATCTTGATTAATATGAAAACATTGAATACATAGCTATATCAATGCACTGTAATGGAAGTATACCTATTAGATTATATTCTGGTACTGTCCTTTGAGCAATGTCATTAAATTAAGTGAAATTAAAACTTAAAAGAGGGAGTTGTGCATTGGAAGATTGAAGAAACATTGTTGACGTGAATTGTAATTGGCATGCATGTCGAGTTTCCAAGTAACATCTTTGATTTGGAGCAATTTGAAAGTTTTGAATGTAATAGCAGAAACCATCATGCACGAGATCTTTAAACTTACAGATAAGCTGATAGTTAGTAATTGAACATTATACCTTCATTCCCTAAAAATAGTAAATATATTGGTGGCTGTAATTGAGAAATAATATTTGACAGAAGACATAGAAATTAATGAACTTATGGTACTATAGTAAGATACCAGAAATTATGTGTAATGATTTGAAACACGTACCTGTGTATCTCCTAGTAAAAAATTGATAGCAACAACACTGTAGGAGTTTTTAGATGAATAATTGCACTAGATGTTCAACACACGTACATGAATCTTTAGAGTTCCATTTGACTCTGGTGAAATCTCACACAATGGGGGTTATTGATCTGGACATCATTTTGTTATTCTGTAAATTCACAATTATTATAGAAAGATAACTAAATCATAAGATAAGGAATCAATAGAGTTATAGAGAGCACATTATATAGAAAAATTAAAATATTAATAGATAAATTTATATGATACATAAGACTGGTTATCAAAGATTTCTTTATAGACAATATTTTGTGTTCCATCAACAACTATGTTATGGCTATCTGCAAATATTTTTTTCAAACCATTCGGTGAGGTGACCCTAGAAACAGCCACATATAATTGACCGTGTGAGAACACATGCCTGGGTAGAAATAAACCAACTAAAGAGAAAGATTGTCCTTAACTCTTATTAATAGTCATAGCATAATAAACTATCAAAGGATATTGTCTTCATTGTTATTTCAAATGCCATCTAATATAATATTGTGTCATAGTTAGTCTTGGAATGAATGCACAATATGTAACGACCTGAAATTTTGAATAAATCTTGTTTCCTAATTTTGTGTATTATCTTATTTTTTTTATACTCAACAAAATTTTTTCATTTGATAACATGAGTATAATTAAAATGAGACCGTTGGGTTTTTGACTGTTATATGACCATTGGTCAATATGACCGCTGGAAACTAAACGTTTTAATTATTGTCTCTAAATACAAGTAATCTTGGTTAATTAATATATAAAGAAGATTCAATGGCCTCACATAGTAGACTTGTACTAATCGAAGCCCATCTAATAGAACATGGGAAGGAGGTAGCACCACTGGGCTTTGCTCTGACGAAACCCAAGCCGAACTTCATCGTGTGAAGTTAGAACAGAATCGACTTCTCGAGAATTTCAAACTGATAGAAATTACTACTCGTGCGATGTTGGCCGAGCCTCCCTCGGATTCTCTCACCTTAGCACACCTTACACTTAGGTCCTATGCTGGTGTGATAAGGGGCTATGTAAGGAGACCATAACTACCATGTGTAATCCTTTCTTTTAAATAAAAATTTCGATTTCTTCTTCTGATAAAGTTTATGAATTTTCAAATGACCGGATAAATATAGTATGCATATTTTTGATGAATTTTAGAAAAAGGATATTTTAAAAAATGTTTATGTAAACCTGAAATAATTAGAAATGTGTAATGATTTTCAAAAAATGGTCTTCTACAATTATGTTCAGTACAAAATTTAGAGTCTAATAAGATCAACTTAATTTTTGATGAATAGTAAATTATGAATAGTGATTTTATGCTTAGGATTAGTAATGTGACCAAATGGATTAGTAATCTCACTTAAAGAAAGTATTAATATAATCTAGGCACATTGATTAAGTAATGGGATTCAATAAAATGGTTAAATAACGGTTTCATATATTATTATTCAAGTATTAGATTTTTCGGGTAAATAGTTTTTTAACTAAAAATTTAATTAAAAATATTTAGAAAATTATTTTTATAAAATGGATTTCATTTTTGAACTCAGAGCGTTGATATTATGTTATGGTAAAGTTTGGGGATTTTTCTGAAAAAATGAATTTTTAGTGAATAGTGTATTTATTTAAAAATTAAATTAAAAATATTTAGAAAATTATTTTTATAAAATGGAGTTCATTTTTGTAATCAGAGCATCAATATTTGGTTATGGTGAAATTTTGGGATTTTTCTGAGAAAGTTGAATTTTTAGGGAATAGTAAAATTCAGTTTTAGGGTTTCGGTATGTTTAATGACATCATAACTGTGTTAGGATGATTTCATGGGATATTTTATGGGTTGGACGATCAAAGGTGATGAATTATTGTATTTGGGGCCCCATGTGGCCTAACTTCATGGGAAATATCTTGGGAGATCACATGGTTTTGAGAAACCCACTTATGAGGTGTCCCTTGGCCATTAATGCCTTGTCCCCTCACATTCCCTATAAATACCAAGACATTATCTCATCATTTGAACTCCAAAATCATTATCAACGAATTTATGGTCTCCTTACCTCCCAAGGAGTCCTCTCAAGGTTCCCCCAAGCCCTCAAGGTCCAAATCTCTGAGTTATAAGAGTTACGTTTTAAGGTAAGGGTTCTGACCCCTCTCTTTCTTTTCAAGTGATCTCTTTTTTGTAATTTATTTCATGCTCAATGTTATTATGTTGGTGGATGTTATTTTATATTAATTATACTTTCCTTTTTTATGTTCATATTATTAATGACCCCCTCTTACTCTCATCATTTCATTTTATGATTGTTTAAGTGGTGCCGTTAGGCTGCCGAAATTTTTTTAACGGATTCTTTCACCCTTCTCATTTTCAAGTTCTATTTTTTTGTCAAGACTTTCAAGTTCCTTTTTATTATGTTGTGGTGTTATATCTATATCTATAAAACTGATATTTTATGATAATATGATGAGATACCCCATTTTATCTCTTCAATTCAGTATTTTGAAGTTTTAAGTGGCGCCGTTAGGCTGCAGTGTTTCTTTCACCTTTCTCTTTTTTCAAAGTTCTAATTCCATGTCATGGCTTGAAAGTTCCTTTTTATTATGTTGGGGTGTGATCTATATATCTATCATACTGATATTTTATGATCATATTATGAGAGACCCCATTTTATCTCTTCAATTCAGTATTTTGATGTTTTTAGTAGCGCCGTTAGGCTGCCGAATTTTTAAGGGGATTCTTTCTCCCTTCTCATTCTTTTCAAAGTTATACTTTTATGTCATGTCTTTAAAGTTCCTTTTTAATTATGTTGTGGCATTATCTCTATATCTATAATACTTAACTCTTATTTTCACATGATTAGAGACCCTATTTTATCTTTTCAAATAATTTTTTTTGAAGTTTAAGTAACATCGTTAGGCTACCGAACTTTCATAAGAGAAATCTAATTTTTTTCTTCCTTCCATGTTTTTAATTTCAAATGTTATATCCTTAAAATTTCATTACCAATTTCATATGTACTTCTTATTCTGTCCCTCTACTGTTTTATGGGTCATTTATGAATGTTTGACCCTTGTCCCCTCTCTTTTCAATGTTTTTAAAAACCAGAAACATAGCCGTTCGGCTGTAGAATTTTCGTCTCAAAATGACACTCTCTTTTCTCAAAATTATTTTATGTTATAAAGTGAATACTCAAAGCTCTTATTTCTACAGGGGTATTCACATATATATCAAAATTTTATATTTTAAATTATGGGATTTACATACATGAGACCCACTCTCCCCTTCTGTGGGTTTCAAGTGACGTAAAGATCATGTCTTTGAAACAGTTTTTTCTAAAAACCTTATGATTATGAAATGAAACCCATTTATTTTATGCTATATGGGTTATTTATGAAATTTTTTATGATGATATATGTTGACCACTTGATAATATAGGAAAATTTAAGGGTGCACCCTGATAGCACTCCAATGCATTGGGTAATGATGTAACCACTAGAGATTACAATTTTCACGATATTTTGGTGAATAACCTTGGTAATTTTCAAATGCCACCTTGGGGATGGACCTTGGTGATATGTTCATGATTGTCTATGTTAAATGATGTATCCACATCTTAAGGTTATGAATAATGTTATTTTTATTATGATATGCCACATGATTTCTTTCTCATGCCTTAATGTTCTTTTTCATGACATAGTTGATGTATCTCAAGTTCACATGCCAAAGGTTTCTCATGTTTCCTTACTAGGCCTTCTACTCACTCTTTCTTTTGATGTATGTCCCCAGGTTATGAGATGCGGTAATTAACCTAGGATAAACTTAAGGAGAATCATTTAAAGTGTTTAAGAAGAATGTTTTATGTTGTTTTCATGTATTATGTTCCTTGTTTCCAAGACACTAAACCTTAAAGATCATCCGTTTTGTGTAATGTAATGAAAGTTTATCTGACAAAAAAGGAGGGATGCTATAGTTGGTATCAAAGGATTGTTTAGTTATTTGTGGAAATTAGGATATGAAAACTGTAGGAAGAACCCTATAGAAAAGTTTAAATATAAGAAATCTTCCTGGTATTTTGTTGAGTATTGAGTAAGGGGTTTCCAAGAAAATACATCTCTATCTGGATACGAGCAGGTAGAGGCGGCCCTGGAATAGATGTACATAGTGGTAAACCTGAAAACACCGCATTGAGCTAGACTCGAAAGGGAACTGGTACACGACAACGGGCCTTTCTACACTCTTGGTTATGACACTCCTAGGGGATATGCTTTTTAAAATTCATAAGCTTAGTATGAACCATTATTAAAGGAACAAAGATAAAATAAAATAAATATTCACATAAGAAGATATGATCATGGATAACCTAGATTGGAACCTAGGGGATCACAAGTTAGGGTACACTATTCTTATACAAGTTATCCTTAAATGCATAAAGTTCCTTTTCATGATTATTGGCTAAGTATTTAAGCCCCTAATTATACTTTCTCTTCTTAGTTAATGGTGGGAAATGGAAGAGCATGTCCCAACAACCAATGTGATAGGAAATGCGATGATTGCCATATTAATATGACAGAGATGATTAGGGGATTAAAAGATGATTATTATTTTTGAATACATTCAGTATTTTGGGAACCCTATTTGATCGAGGTAAATAGATTACTATGGTATTTTCTTTGAGGAGTAAAGGTTGAATAATATTTTGAAGAATCAACGAATTTAAGGAGAACTTATGGTATTATAGGTTACTTATGGAAATGATTTACCTATCTTGGGAAAATATGTTTAGGCTAGTTACTTTGGTTATAAGATGTTAGGAGTGGTTGATGTTGTTTGGAGATGAATGATACAGTTTATCTTGGAAGACTATGTTATTAATTCCTTCTTGTATTTGGGTATCATTCTTAGTTTGGGTTATTTTGAGGAATTTTAAGGACAATTACTTACAGAATGGTCTATGGTGAACTCTGGGTAGTACCGTGGAACTTTTATGATTTAAAAGTAGTTTCCCTTCGTATGAGAATCTTTCTTTTTGAAGAGTTGTTTTACCTTACCCTTTCTGTTATTGGGATAAATGTTTAAAGATAGATGGTTTTTCTTTTGCGGAATACGTGATTCTCTAGAATATTATTCTTCTGTTTTGATGAGACCAAGTAGTTTTGAATGCTCATCGTTTGGAGAAAAGATTAGTTTTGGTATAAACTTATTAAAGGATAAAACTACACATGAAGGTAGGTATATTTCCTTATATTTTTGTTCTATGTAGTAAATGAATTCCTCAAAATTATGAAAAGAAACGTAAAACAAAAACGTTGTTGGTTTACATTTCCTACTAGGTAATCAAATATCGTTTACACACATCATAAGTTTGGTATTTTCTTATGGTTAACTTTCTCCTAATCATGTTCTCTATCACTCTCCCTCAGAACTTGACCCTTTGTTTTCTCCTCCATGTCCATGTTTTCCTACATGGAATCCTAGTGTGGGTTAACTCGGGTGACCTTTGTACTTCCCTTTCTTTCATTTAAAGTAATAGTTTTACTGACTCCTTTTATGATGTGGGACTTTCAATGAAATTTCAAAATCCAATTTTAAAAATTGCGAGGACGCAATTTCTTAAGGGGGGAAGATTGTAACGACCCGAAATTTTGAATAAATATTGTTTCCTAATTTTGTGTGTTATTTTATTTTTTTTATACTCAACAAAAATGTTTCATTTGATAACATGAGTATAATAAAAATGAGACCGTTGGGTTTTTGACTGTTATATGACCATTGGTCAATATGACCGCTGGAAACTAAACGTTTTGATTATTGTCTCTAAATACAAGTAATCGTGGTTAATTAATATAGAATGAAGATTCGATGGCCTCATCCAGTAGTCTTGGACCAATCGAAGCCCATCTATCAGAACTTGGGAAGGAGGTCGCACCACTGGGCTTTTCTCTGGACCAAACCCAAGCCAAACTTCATCATGTGAAGTTTGAATGGAATCTCTTTCACAAGAAGTTCAAACTGATAGAAATTACTACTCGTGCGATGTAGCCCGAGCCTCACTCAGATTCTCTCACATTAGCACACCTTAGACTTAGGTCCTATGCTGGTGTGATAAGGGGATATGTAAGGAGACCGTAACTTCCTTGTGTAATCCTTTATTTTAAATAAAAATTTCGATTTATTCTTATGATGAAGTTTATTTATTTTCAAATGACCGGATAAATATAGTATGCATATTTTTGAAGAATTTTAGAAAAAGGATATTTTAAAAAATGTTTATGTAAACCTTAAATAATTAAAAATGTGTAATGATTTTCAAAAAATGGTCTTCTAAAATTATGTTCAGTATGATATTTAGAGTCTAATAAGATCAACATAATTTTTGATGAATAGTAAATTATGAATAGTGATTTTATGCTTAGGATTAGTAATGTGACCAAATGGATTAGTAATCTCACATAAAGAAAGTATTAATATAATCTAGGCACCTTGATTAAGTAATGTGATTCAATAAAATGGTTAAATAACGGTTTCATATATTATTATTCAAGTATTAGTTTTTTCGGGTGAATAGTGTTTTTTAATTAAAAATTTAAATAAAAATTTTTAGAAAATTATTTTTAGAAAATGGATTTCATTTTTGAACTCAGAGCGTCGATATTATGTTTGGTAAATTTTGGGGATTTTTCTGAAAAAATGAATTTTTGGTGAATGGTGTATTTATTTAAAATTTAAACTAAAAATATTTAGAAAAATATTTTTATAAAATTTAGTTCATTTTTTTAATCAGAGCATCGATATTTGGTAAAGGTGAAATTTTGGGATTTTTCTGAGAAAGTTGAATTTTCAGTGAATAGTAAAAATACAGTTTTAGGGTTTCAGTATGTTTAATGATATCATAACTGTGTCATGATGATGTCATGATATATTTTATGGGTTGGCCGACCAAAGGTGATGAATTATTGTATTGGGGGCCCCATGTGGCCTAACTTCATGAGAAATATCTTGGGAGAGCACATGGTTTTGAGAAACCCACTTATGAGGTGTCCCTTGGACATTAATGCCTTGTCCCCTCACTTTCCCTATAAATACTATACCATTCTATCATCCTTTGGACTCCAAAATCATTATTAATGAAGTTCATGTATCCTTACCTCCCAAGGAGTCCTCCCAAGGTGCCCCAAGCCCTCAAGGTCCAAACCTTTGAGTTATAAGAGTTACGTTTTAAGGTAAGGGATCTGACCCCTCTCTTTCTTTTCAAGTGATCTCTTTTATGTAATTTATTTTATGCTCCATGTTTTTATGTTGGTGGATGTTCTTTTATATTAATTATACTGTAATTTTTATGTTAAAATGATTAGAGACCCACTCTTACTCTCATCATTTCATTTTATGAATGTTTAAGTGGCGCCGTTAGGCTGCCGAAATTTTTGTAACAGATTCTTTCACCCTTCTCATTTTCAAGTTCTATTTTTTGTCAAGTCTTTAAATTTACTTTTTATTATGTTGGGGTATGATCTCTATATCTATAATACTTATCTTTTATGATTATATGATGAGAGACCCAATTTTATCTCTTCAATTCAGTATTTTGATGTTTTAAGTGGCGTCGTTAGGCTGCCGAATTTTTAAGTGGTTCTTTCACCTTTCTCCTTTTTCAAAGATCTAATTCCATGTCCTGTCTTGAAAGTTCCTTTTTATTATGTTGGGGTATGATATCTATATCTATCATACTGATATTTTATTATCATATGATGATAGACCCCATTTGATCTCTTCAATTCAGTATTTTGATATGTTAAGTGGCGCTGTTAGGCTGCCAAATTTTTAAGGGGATTTTTTCACCCTCCTCATTCATTTAAAAGTTCTACTTTCATGTCAAGTCTTTCAAGCTACTATTTAAATATGTTGGGGAAGTATCTCTATATCTATCATACTAAACTCTTATTTTCACATGATGAGAGACCCTATTGGATCTTTTCAAATCATTTTTTTGAAGTTTAAGTAACGCTGTTAGGCTGCCGAACATTTATAAGAGAAATATAATTTTTTTCTTCCTTCAATGTTTTTCATTTCAAATGGTATTTCCTTCAAATTTCATTACCATGTTCATATATCCTTATTATTCTTTCCCTATACTGTTTTATGGGTCATTTATGAATGTTTGAACCATGTCCCCTCTATTTTCAATGTTTTCTATAAACCCGAAACATAGCCGTTATGCTGCAGAATTTTCGTCTCAAAATGCCTCTCTCTTTTCACAAAATTATTTTATGTTATAAAGTGAATACTCAAAGCTCTTATTTCTATAGGGGTATTCACATATATATCGAAATGTTCTATTTTAAATTCTAGGATTTACATACATGAGACCTGCTCTCCCCTTCCGTGTGTTTAAAGTGACGTAAAGATCATGTCTTTAAAACAGTTTTTGTTTCTAAAAACGTTATGATTATGAAATGAAACCCATTTATTTTATGCTATATGGGTTATTTATGAAATTTTTTATGATTATATATGTGTCTCACATGATAATAAAGGAAAATATAAGGGTGTTCCCTGATAGCGCTCCAATGCATTGGGTAATGATGTAACCACTAGAGATTATAATTTTCACGATATCTTGGTGAATAACCTTGGTAATTTTCAAATGACACATTGGGGATGGACATTGGTGATATTTTCATGATTTTCATTGTTAAATGATGTAACCAAATCTTAAAGTTATGAAAAATATTATTTTTATTATGATATTCCACATGATTTCTTTCTCATGCCTTAAAGTTCTTTTTCATGACATAGTTGATGTATCTAAAGTTCACATGTCAGATGTTTCTCTTATTCCCTTACTGGGCCTTCTGCTCACCCTTTCATTTGATGTATGTCCCTAGGTTATGAGATGCAGTAATGAACATAAGATGAACTTAAGGAGAATCCATTCAAGTGTTTAAGAAGAATTTTTTATGTCGTTTTCATGTATTATGTTCCTAGTTTCCAAGACACTAAACCTTAAAGATCCTCATTTTTGTGTAATGTAATGAAAGTTTATGTGAAAAAATGGTGGGATGTTATAAAATACCATGAATGACAACTAGTTAAAATTGTTTGAATGATGACATGGTCTCCCAAGTGTGTAACAATCACGTGAGTTCCTTTACACATACCAAATGATAGATCAATATTTCTTAACAACGTGACAGGAACACCAATCTTTAGACTAATTTTATGTGCTGTTAATCGAGAGATATTAATTACATTTCAAATTCAAATGTGTATATATTTTCCGGCCTATCTGAATCAAAAATGGAATTGCAAACACTGTCAGAGCTAATGTAGTCTCTGCTTTCTGCATTTGTGAGAGATAGCATGTAGTCATTGATTTCTTGAACAACATCACGTGTTGGAGCTAGAATCGCTTTTTTTTTCTTTAGATAGTACACATCATCATAATGGCATGTGAAATTAGGATATGTGATTTCAACAATTTCTGCCAATGCATTATTGGTTGATTTCAGAAGATATTTTTCTAGTTTATGAATTACCGATTCACCATCATCAGGCTGTCCTATGATACCATCAACAATATCTAATACCCACATTGAAAAGGTTTGTAAGTCATTAGAATTAGTATTGGCAGTCCCAGATTGTATTCCCATGTTTTTTGTTAGAGTTAATATAGGGACTCGACCTTAAAAATTACTTAATATTGAATTAAATGAATAATTCACATTGATGATCTTTTCAGGTTTAGAGTTTTAGAGAATTAGTACATAACTATTACATCTCAAATGTTACAAAGTAGACACATCAACTAAGATTTCATTTTTTTCACAAAAATAAAAACTCTTGAACAAAAGAGTCATGTCTAGTTCCTTGTTTTAGATAGCCTAACATTTCCTTGATCCCATCCTTGACACTATTCAACTTTATTTCCTGTGAAAAACATTTCAAAAAAAAAACTTGGGATGAGCATAAAAAGATTAATAAGGGTAATAAAAATAAGGAAAGAAAACATTAGTCCATGTATACATAAGAATAAATGAAATCATACTTTACTCATAAAGCATAAGCAATTTAACATACCTCATGAAATCATAAGATTTATGAAAAACTCATATAAATCATAAGACATAAAGGTAACATGAGTCATTCATAACATTATTACGTAGGGATTAACCCTCATGGTTACGTTTGGAATACCCAACACAGTATATTCCCTAAATCTCTTCGGAGAAACCTTAACTTTTAACTCCTTCGCGTTACCCAATGCATTGGAGAGCTATGTTGGGCTCACCCTCCCTTAGTTTATCACGGAACCACCTGTCTTCATAAACAATGCCCATGAACCATCACATAATCATAGAACATAACATAAGCATATAGGAAATATAAAATTCCCACATTTCTATAACAATATAACATTTTAAGATAATGAATCCATTCTAAAAACCATTTTCAAAACCATTTAAAAAATTTAATAAAGTGATTTTTGAATCAAAGTGTCCCATGCCACTTTGAATCTTTTAACATTTTAAACCATTAATATAAATATATGTAAATCCTTAAAACCATTTTGAAAACATGGATATTATTGATAAATATTTATAAGAATAAATCATTAAAACATTTAAAATGATATTTTAGTTAAAGTGTTTTTAACAAAATGAGAGACACTTGAATACAATAATTGAGGAATAACATTTAATATGAACTTTATAATATCATGAGAATAAATGGATTCATGATATAATATTCCAAATGATAGTATATACACCATATAAGAGTGAATTGGTGCATAGAAACAATGAAGTCTCAATAGAAATGTAAAATGAGATGAAATCCCTTATAAAGAAGGTATCCTTAAAATTAAGGATAAATCAATCTCATAATTATGTGTGACAGATATAAATACACCCAATATAAGTGGATATTAAGTGTAAGTATATCAAAGTTCATTCACACATATTCAAAGTATGACATATTCAATATCTATATGTTGAACCCAAAGAAAACGAAATTGGGTTAAGAAGTTCCCTTGGTAAAATTCGACAGCCTAACGACATCACTTTAAAATTCATAAAATTAGTTGATGAGAGAGAAAATGGAATCTCATCACTTGGACATAAAATTTACATCAATAAGTATATAGAATAACATATCCCAAATTAAAAAGATGTAAATTAAAACACACAACAAAATAAGTCTTTCAAAAATAGGAGGGTGAAAGGTTCCCTTACCGACTTGGGTATCTTTCGAAACATACACCCCATGAAAGGACAATACAACATTGATGTAAATACTCATAAACGAAAGTATATTACACAAAGAGTAAAATAATGGGCAGTACATATACCAATCAATGGAAATTGTGGCAAATGTTGCATAAATCTCACGGGAATAAATGTGAGATGAAAAATCCCTTACAAAAACTCGGCAGCCTAACGGCGCCACTTAAAACATCCAAAAATGGATTGATGAGATTAAATAGGGTCTCTAATCCTATTAACATAAAATTTAAAAGAATATGAATATAAAATAACATCCCCCAAAATAACAAATAGGAGAATAAAATAAGTGACATAAAGGAGAGTACTTAAAAAGAGAGAGATTGGTTCTCTTACGAAACTTCAGCAGCCTAACGACGCCACTCAAACATCCAAAATGGACTGATGAGAGAAAATAGGTTCTATAATCATATGAAAATAAAAAGTAAAGTAAGAGTAATATAAAATAACATCCCAATCAGAAAAAATATGAGCTTAAAAGTAATGACATAAAATAGTGTACTTAAAAAGAAAGAGAGGGGTATGATCCCTTACGAAAATTCGGCAGCCTAACGATGCCACATAAAAATTATAAAAATGAATTGATGAGAGTAAGAGGGGGTATCTCATCATATGAAAATACAAATTACATTATGGTTAATATAAAAGAACATCCTCTAACATAAGAACATGGAGCATAAATGAAATGACATAAAGAGGGTACTTGAAAAGAAAGAGAGAGGTTAGATACCTTACCTAAAGTACGACTTGTCTTGTTCGTTTAATTATATTCCGGAATAATAAACATTTTTCAATTTATAATTACTTAATGACCTCCTTTAAAGTTTATTATTCAATTTATTTCATATATTATAATGTTATAATAATTAGTTAATTATGTGAGTTCATATCAAATGTTTTTGTCGATGTTTGGTACATGAGTCAAAAATTAACTCGTTTGAAAAGAATCGCCCATTTAGTTATAAGTGCATCATCTATAGAATAGTATTAATGATTTAAATATCTTATATATCCAGTACATATTCATTTTATACTATTCCATAACATTTGGAGGTAAAAATAAATGAAATGCACCGTTCATGGAGATGGTAGGCCGTATGTATGCATGAACGCTGCTTTCATTTCTTTGTCATATTAATGAAATTAAAAATAATTGAGATATATATATATATTATAATTAAAGTATAATATATATGTTATATAGGTCACATAAGTTCATTAATTTCATTATTCATACATTCCATGTATTGCATGAACGAGTCACATCACTTGAGGGGGTGGTAGTCCACACTTCCTCATATGAAATTATCGCATTTGCACAACATGAAAAGCATAAAGGAATGTTTTAAATATAAGATAAAGAATAATATAGGAAACATAAATACCATATATATCATATATAAAATACAGTGACATCATAATGTCCACCATCAAAGGTGTTAAGAGAATATTGAACAATCGTCATTTCGTGAGGCAGTAATTCACCATCCATAGAAACAATATGTTCATTAACCATTAGGCGAAGATGTGTATAAGTGTACCTCAAATAATTCACATAAAAACATCCTAGTATATTTAAGATACTGGTTTTTTTCACAAAATAAAGGAATAAAAAGAGTTTAGTGGTTTTGAGAAGCAAAATAAAACAAGAGAAGACAAGTGACGACATTACCTTTAAATCGGGTAACTCCCTTTGGTTTGATCCAAAATGGTTCCTTGAAGAGACTTATTCCTACGGTGAGGCCTCAATGATGAATAGAGGGATGTGGAGAGATGAAATGGGCAGGGGTTGGTCGAGCCAAAGGCTTGAGAGGTGTGGGTAAGGAGGTAGAGGTGGGGGCCTTTTATAAGAGGAGAGGAGGGGCACTCATGGAAAGTCAAGAAATGTTACTTTATTTTAAAATGATTTTCAGATTTTAAAGGTCCCAAATTGATATATTTCGAGGATAAGGTGATACGGGCTCGCAATATACTCATACAATAGGTTTTTTCAAAGTGTAATTCTTATATTTTACATTATCTTTTCATTTTATTTAAATCGTTCATTAATGAGGTAATCGATGCATCACCATGATGTCAAAAATAATTTAATTTATTTAATATTTAAACATTATAAAAAAATACTATGATGTAGGAAATATTTTTATCTTTACAATTAATATTTATAGTCTATGATATTGTTTATGCAGACAAAATTAAAATTAGTTTACTTAGGTGTTACATACTTTGGTTACATTTTCCTTTCTTTAAAAAAAATATGATAAAAGGTCAATTTCACACTAATGTGATTACATGGGGTCCCATGGTTGGAAAAAGGAATCCCATGGTCATAGAAGACACCACAAATAGAATTAGGACACATGTTGGGGTCATTTTAGTTTTTTATGATATTATTTTCTTACCCTTAATTACCCGATTACTAATTAAACACGATAATTATAGATAATTACCGTCGTTACTGTTCATAATGTCCAAAAACAAAAGAGTCTTAATTACATAATTTGGACCTTCTGATTCCAAATATGTAATTCATTTTATCAAATTCAAAACACATAAATTGTAGTAATTAATTTAAAAGTAAATCTCGTTGTCAAAACAAATGATGGGTTTTTAAGAAGTAAAATTTATCAAAAGATTGACTTGTTTTTACATTCAATTGAAAAGTGAAATTACTTCAAATGAACAAAATTATATTAAGTGATAAAAAAATAATTCAATTATACTTTAAAAACATTTAAATTGACAATATAAATATATAAATAACTTGGATGAAAAGGCAGTTTTGAATTAAAAACTGTATTTTTCACTATTTATTAAAAAAAGAATTATCAGAAAAATACCAAAAATTAATCGTACTATATATTTGATATTTCAAATTCATAAATTATGTCATTTTACCAAATTCAAAACATGGAAGTTTCATTAATAAATCATATAGTTAATTCCCACTGTCAAAACAAATAGCGGGTTTTTTTGGAAGCAATATCTATGAAAAGCTTGGCACTTGTTTATGTCCATTTTCAATGTGAAATTAATTTAATGATTACCATTGAATTAAATTGTAAAAATAGATTCTAATTAAAATTTGAAACCAATTAAAAAGATAATATATCAATATATTTAAATTAGATGAAAAAGTAGTTTTGATGTAAAATGCAATATTTTTCACTATTCATTAAAAAAATGAACAATGTCAGAAACATACCAAAAATTTATCCAATGTAAATTTCAATGTCCCAATAATAAAGAATAAGTTTATTTTGACAAATATATTTTATAAAATTGTCAAAAGTTAGATTTAAAAAAGGTTTTCCATCAAAAGGTGGTAAAATAATCTTTTGAAAATACTAGAGTATTTATTCTTAAAATAGGATTCATTTAGATTTTAAGCCTCTAAAATTTATTGGATAAATGTAAAAAAATTTAAAAGAAATATGCAATCATTTTGTAGTTATTTATATTCATTCCCTCTATTACAATGGCTAGGCATTAACTATTATAATATTGTTATATTATTAGTGTGCAATATAAGATTTCAAAGAAGCTCGTTGTTGCGTATTGGGTATGCCATCGATCATAGAATTCCCTTTAAAGTAATATGAACATTTTATTCACAAATATTGATAAAAATTAGAAATTAATATTATTTATTTACCTAGTATGTTACAGTTAAGACTCTACATTGTTGCAAAAGATATGATGATTTAATACTTGCAAGAACAATGTCATTTCTGTTTCCACCTGGAATAACTGGTAAAATTTGAAGGAAATATCCACCCAATACAACGTTGATTCCTCCAAATGGTAGAGATGTAGCATTGAGATTTTTAGTTGTCATTATATCTCTCAGAGTACAGTCTGGGGCCTCAAAACAGTACTTGTGAACCATGGATGCCTCATCCCAAATAAATAGTTTTGTAACATGTAATATGATGGCTAAGTCACTCCCTTGATGAATATTGAAAACAGATTGCTCATTAAAAGATATTGGAATACGAAATTTAGAATGTTTTGTCCTTCCACTAGGAAGTAGAAATGATGGTATTCCACTTGAAGCTACTTACAGAACAATACTTTCCTCTTATTGCAGCGAAGAAGTGAGTACTCTCCAAATAAATGTTTTACCAGTCCTTCTGTATCCATGCAAGAAGAAGAAACCCCCAAACGCTGCTGATATTGAGGACAAAATGACATCTATCACATTTTTCTGTTCACTGGTAATCATACCCTTAAAATTAATGTAATCATTTTGAAGACCCTATCAGTTTTAGTTTAGTTCCTCCGTAGTTAAATGATTTTTAACAATGTCAATTACAAAATTTGGAACAGGGATAGAGGGAAAACTCTGAAGAGACCTATCATTGCTTTGTAAAATGTCGTCTATTTCTTGAAGAGAAAACATGTTCCTCTTTTCATTAGTGATACTGAGATCTATAGAAAATTTGAAACATTTAAAGAGATGTCAGAATAAAATAGTAAAAACTGAATTACAAAATATTCTGTGAACAAATACCATTACGGAATAGAGAAAAGTATAAATTAAAAAGCAGCAGAACCCTTAGGTTGTAACATAGAAATACAAAGAATCATTGATAGTACATGACATGGACTACTAAAAATGCATGACAAACATTAAGTTTTTTCATATTAATATGCAGAAACATGTACAGAAATTAACATGGATTAAAGAAAAATTTATAGAAGTGTGATGAAACATGCATGCAGAACCATGTCATTTACAGTTCTGCAAATAAATGCATTACTTTAATGTATAATAATGTCTTTTGCAGACTGTATTGATATATTTTCAGTATCCATATGTAAAAAGTAGAGTATGAGTACATATCAATGGATTCCAGATTCTAGATACTATGAACTAATTAAAAAATGGAAGATACTACATGGAACACTTGAGTGTAATTATATAATCCAGCTATAACCATGTCAAATAAAAGTATATGAAAGTTTCTACCATTTGATATTTGTTCACCTAGGACAAATTTTTTCAATGATATATGTAGTTAATAGTATAAATATTGTTACAGAAACAGCTACAAGTATTATTTAATCTAATAGCTCGCAGATGCATTAATAGCATTAGTGATGTTAATAGCTTACTAGAAGAGTAAATAGATTTGTATAAAATACAGAAACAAAAAACGAATGTATTGACATAGTTGGAAAAAGTGGTTGATAATTTGAAATATACCATGAATTTGAATCATTTTTCTTAAAAAACACAAGATATATTCAGAGATAATATTGCAAGTTTCATTCCAAACTATATCCGGTCGAGAAATGTTATTTGAGATTAGCATGCTTAAAAATAGTTTGCGTAGGTTGTGGCCCATTCCCCATGTTGTGACCTCTTTAATAGCATCAATGAATTCTCGGTCATCTGCTAGTAGACCCATAGCAGAACATGCCTCCCTAAAAGTGCCATAAATAATGTTGTTGAATGTTTTCAAATCTTCATATGATGTGGAACCTCTAATTTTCGTTAGAAGTATCCACAGGTAGTATAGCTCTCCAGTGGTAGGAGGCACATAATAGAGTCGAAAAATACCTAAAACTTGTTTTTGGGGATTCCAATTTTTTTCTTGACTATAGAATACGAAACTAGTTGGTATTCTGTGAACTTTAAACATCTACCTTCTGGGAATGCCAAATTTGATTTGAACTAAGAAGTGAACATTATTTCAGAAACATTTACACTAGTTAGGACATCTTCAATTCTGTCATCATCTCTATATGCCACAGCATGCTGCCCCGGTAAATGATAATGTAGCCTGTCCACAGGTGGATATCTGTAATGTATATCATAAGAGAAGATCCGCCAGGACACCTCACAAGGTGATATGTAGAGACAATCATAACACATCATTATTTCATCAATAGTGTTTTCTACTCCAGTTTTTCTGTTGGTTTCATAATGTGTTGTCGTTACACGATCATTTCCCTAGCTTATATATTTAAAGAGATACTTGATAGAAGATGACTGGTTGTAGACCTCAATATTTAGATGTCCTTGATACTTGAGTAGCAAAACTGGATTTTATGGTACCACAAAACAATTATCTAACTAAACACCATTTTTATGGATTGATTTGCCTTTATCCCTTCTACGATATAGTACATGTCCATCGTCATCTACTGTTGTTTCAGAAAAAATATTTTTTGAAAAGAACTTAGGGCATTTTCCATTTTTCATACAAGGAGAATATTGTCTTGAATCTCCACAAGGGCTGTGGAGCATATAGTTTTTAATAGCTTCATGTAGTGTTGGGTAGACAATTTTATCTGGAATCTCAGCTAACACAAATCGGTTAACATCTGATGGAGTGATAAGTTTGTTTTCATGACAAAGAAACAATAAAATGTGGACATGTGGCAAACCACGTTTTTGGAATTCAATGGTTCGAACAACTGTAATGGAAAAACAGAAATAGGTTTTGTCTGGTTAATATTTGGTGATGTAATAAGAAAGAATAAGCTGAAAATAATAAACACTAATAATAGATCTTATTAGTGAAACATAATGAAATGTGAGAGACTATCTTACCTGACCTTGATTTTCCAAATATACAGTGTTCTCTTAAATCTTTTAGAAGATGATCGAAATTTATATTGAATTCTTGAGACAGTAATTGTGGACAGTTAGCTGGACGAAGATTCTTTTGTGTAATAAATCTACTGATTTCTGGCCACATTGGGTTACATGTAATCTTAAGGAAGAGATCTAGATACCCTACCCAAATACAAATTGACATTGCATCCTGATAATTTTGAATCATATATCTTGGACCACCAGTAAAAGAAGAGGGAAAAATGATACGCTTCCCGCAAGAGGACCCTTCTCGGTCACCTTTAAGGAATGCATCTTGCAATCCATTGTATATGTCGACCTGCAGCTGCTTCTGCTTGTAACGAATATATGATAGTCTCTGAGACTCAATCATTGTGTAAGCATCAAATATAAATTGTTGCAGTAGTGTTATGTAATGTAAAAAATTGGATGGTTCAATGTCACGGAATTTCAGGTGAAAAGAGAAATATTCTCTCATTGTAATCTTTCTTAGCATAGAACTGGTAGTGAACGTAGTAGCGTGATGCATTATGTTGTCAATATATCTATCTTGGCCACCAGGGAAAATCAATGGATAATGTAACGGCATATACAAATGGTGAAGCTCATCAATTCACTACAATGCACCACATTTGGTTTTAATGATTATATCACATTCTTGGTTTAGATCTTCAAAATATCTGATAATAAGCATGGAAATTTCAGATGTTGTAAGTAAGTTATGTGTTGCCTCATGTGTATGTCTTTTCTTAAGTAGGAGTAGCTTTATGTTTGGAACATATTCACGATTCAGGACATCTTTTGCTGATATGAACTCTTGAGCTAAAGCTTTGATCTCATGTAGAATATGTTGCAACTTCTCAATAATACCGAAGTTAATAACTGATTGAAGATTTCTGCCATCATAGCTGGAAGAGATATCTGTGTCAGAAAAATACAATGAAATGCATCAGATTTAAATTCATAAAAATGAATTTTAGAAATACCTCATACTACTAACTCTATTCTGGCACTCATGTTCTATGTCAAACATTGGGGGTTTTCCTTCTACTAGACCCAAACTACCTATGCGATGGTAGTTCTGTCCATTTAGTGTGAATATTGTTGGGGCTCTACCATTGTTCAAAGACATATCAACCTTCCCACCCATATACATGAATGAAAACATAGAATTATAAAGATATATATTCTTGGAAAGCTCATGCTTGTGAATAAGTTCGATTGAAAACTAACATCTTTAGGTATGGATGAGGTGACGAGAGAAAATCCAATGAAATATTTCCCATAGAGCAGCATATAGCAAATCGTGAGGTTTGTTGGTTGCTGCATTTTCTATTTCTCTTATCAGACGACATATTTGAGTGACAATACTTGCATACATATGTGGGGTCTCCGATATCTGAGTATCCTGAACGTTGGGGAAAAGTTTATTTAATTTTTTTTAAATTTTCAGAGACTGTACTCGAGTAGTATTTGATTTATGATATTAATAATGCCGGAGTACTAAAATCAATAACCTATGTTATCCGCAATGTCCATTTCCAATGAGTTTCCTGCAGAAGTGGATGAAATGTAAATACAGTGTGTGATATCCTTTATAGAATGCAATAATATTTGAAGATGAATTAGTTAGTCAACAAACCTAAGGATTGTGTATTTGTGTTGACGAAATATGTATTGTTTGAATACATTGGTGAAATATGTGAAGGAAAATATAGTTGATTAGAATATCATGTTACAGAAATTTTAAGTAGTTACGATAAAGAAATGAAGAAATCTATATTAATGAGTAAAAAACATATTACATACCTTTTAATGATGCAGTAGTGTAGTGTGGTACATCAATATTTTTATGACTTAATCAGTACACATAGGATAGAGTAAGAACTGAAATTGAATTGACATGTAATATTTATGTGTATTAGTCATGCGTACTCTGTCGAGTTGAGTACTGCAGATTCAGCGAGATTGTTGTCCTCATTCAGCAAACCTAAAGTAAAAATTTAATGAAGTGTTTGATGGTCCGTAACTAAAGGTTTGACCCATATTATGGTCATAATAGTTCGCAGACACCAGACTTACTAAAAGGTACAGGAGGGAGGGTGTGATGTATATGTTTTCATTTGTTTCTTCCAGCAATCATTGTTGACTCCGTACGACTTGCACTTGGTACTATGAACAAATAAGTAACAAATGATGAGTAGTCTTCCATCATTGGAAACAATAAGATTTGCATATAATTTGTCAAATGATCATACCATTAACACATATAGGTGACAATTGTAATCTTCGGTGTGTATGCCCGACGCCATTTGCTGATAGTGGCTGAATAATTGGACTGCCGGTGGACACGGTAGAAAGCATTGGAGAACCTACAATAGACAACAGCATTGTTACTAAATTTATTGTCATGAAACTCATATAATTATAGAAGTATAGATAGTAATTAAGTTATTCTTAAACTAAGACAGTACTCACGATTTTCTTGATGTTGTTGCATGAGTAGTCTTTTGTGGATCCATGATTCTCTAGAGTGGGAAGGCATATGCATGGTTCTATTGGTTTTCGTTGTACATAACTATCTAGGTGTAATGAAAAAAATATATTATGAAGTATTGATAATTGAATATAAATTTCATATAAATAGGCAGACACTAATGTTACTATTTAAATTTGATGATCAGTTTAAATGTTTAATATTGAAATCGTCGACATGAAAATGTTTACTGGAGATACTATACATTAAAATAAAAGTTTTTAATATAATGAACATGTAACGGTAAACATAATGTACAATAAATTGGTTTTCAACGACATTTATGAAGCGATACATATGTAAAAAAAAATGATGCCCCTCGGATGAAAGACGCAAAAGGCTGTTGTCAAAGCAGTCCAATATTATCACCGACAAGACTGTAACTGTATGTGTTAAGTATCAACGATGAAATGGAGCAATCAAATATGTCACATATCCAAAAATAGTATATGTGGAAGGAATATTAGTTAATGATTATGCAAAAAAACAAATATCTAACTTAGAATTTTAACATTCAATGTCACGTGGGATTGTTATTTCTATATACTTGAGAAGAAAAAAAGTACGCCAATAATGGTGGGTGCATAATAAATAAGGAACTATTTCATAGTAGCTTCCATACAAGTGTAAAAAAGTTAGATGTTGGTATTTGCTTTTATATATTCTAGAATGCAAAGGCCATGTACTGATTAGGTTGCAGATATCCAAAACCGGGATAAAAACAGAGACCCAATGATAGTTGAAAACAAATATACTCTTATTAGAATCGCAATAAACATGTAAAAGATGGAGTGTAGAGTGAAAAATAATACGTTACATTTATAGTAGAAAATGGATCAGTATGGAATAAATAGAAACCTTACTTGCGAGGTCGGCGATGAAATAGAGCTTTGAGATGTCTGTGATGGTATCCCCGAGGTCATTTTCCAGGACGATGATGGAAACAACGATGATTATGGGGACGGTATGCAGGAGGAGATGACCAGAATCGTCGAGAAATGTATTGGATCATGCTTCTACGAATCCCTATTCTTGCCCTAACAAGCTGGTATAGACAACGAGATGCTATGAATGCCTCGAGCGGGTAGAAGTGATTACTTGATACTGTAACCGCCATTTGAAATTTGAGGAATCAAACAGATGATGAAATGCGGGGGGGGGGCATTAGAGGAATCGAACAGCGGCAAACAAAATGTGTGTACATGAAATGCGAGGGGAGATTAGAGGAAGGCGTCGAGCTCGTGTAGATGACTGAGGAAGAAGTCCGCGAATGAACGCTGCTGTATAGAAACCCTAAGCCCGGACGGAGGAGGAGGTAAACTGTAACATCCCAGGTAAATAAAGAATAAAACATTTTCATATTTATTAATATTTTCGACTTAAAAATTAATTTTACTTTAAAGGGGTTGCTATGTTCGATAGCGTACCCGATACGCAACAAAGAGTTTCTTTGAAATCTTACGTTGAACACTAGTAAAAAAATAATATTATTTTAAATGGTAGTTAACACGTAGTTGTTGTATTGGTGGGAATTAATGGAAATAACTAAAATATGATTATATATGTTTGTTAAATGTTTTTACATTTATTCAATAAAGGATAAAGGCTTAAAATTCAAAAAGAATTCAATTTTAGGCATAGATACTCTAATATTCAGTGAAAGGTCAAACTATCGTCTTTTGATGGTGAACCCTCTTTAAATATAGTTTTTGTCACTCTTATACATTCTATTGGAACAAATAAATTTTTTCTTTGAAATCGGTACATCAAAATTTACTTTGGGTAAATTTTTGGAATTTTTCCGATAAAGTTCAATTTTTAATGAATAGTGAAAAATGTTGTATTTTAATTAAAAAACACTTTTTAATCTAATTTATTTATATGATTAGATTATCTTTTGAATTTGTTTTAAAGATAAATTAATATATATTTCTACCATTTAATCCAATAGTGGTTGTTGGAATTAATTTCACTTTGAAATTGGACTTAAACTAGTGTCAATCTTTTGATATATCTTATTTCCTAAAAACACGCTATTTTTTCTGACAGCGGGAATTAATTATTAAATTAATTAATGTAACTTATATGATTTGAATTTTTTAAAATAGAAATAATTTTTGAATTTGGAATATCAAATATATCTTAGGGTTATGTTTTGGTATTTTTCTGAAAAACATCAATTTTTAATGAATAGTGAAACCACTAAGTGGTACTTAAAAAAAAGATTTTTGTTTAAATAAAATATTACCACCTCTGTGTTTTGAATTTCAAAAATCTGACATACATGGTTTTCATTAAGAAGTAAAATGTGGTTCAATGGGATTGATTTTATTTTTGGTGAATAGTAACTTTTAAGTTTTTAATCGTGATTAGAGGTAATTAGTGTAATTTAAGGTAAAAATAAAGTATTAATAATATGGAATGACCTTGACACATGTCCTACCGTTATTTGATATGTCATGGATGACCAATAAAATCCATGGGTCAACTTGGGGACCCCATGGAGCCACTTTGGTAGGAAAATGACATTAATAACTTTGTATTTAATGTTAAAATGAAAATGTCACAAACATGTGTTGTTTTACTAAAACAATTTTACATGGGGTTACAGAAGTCATATTTTTTACTATAAATATTCATTAGAAATATAAAAATATTTCCTACATCATGATATTTTTTTATTATTTTTAGACATTAAATAAATTAAATTATTTATGACACCATGATGATGCAGCGATTACCTCATTATTTAACGATTTAAATAAAATGAAAAGATAATTTGAAATATAAGACCTAAACTTGTAAAAAACCTATTTGATGTGTGGATTTATAACTCTTATCACCTTATCCTCGAATTATATAATTTTGTGAATTTTAAAATCCGAAAAAGCATTTTATAATAAAGTAACCTTTTATAACATTCCAAGAGTGCCCCTACTCTCCTCTTATAAAAGGCTCCCACCTATACCACCTTACCCAAACCTCTCAAGCCTTTGGCTCGGCCACACCCTGCCCATTTTGTCTCTCTACATCCCTCTCTTACTCCTAGAATCCTCAATTTGGGAAGAAGTCTTTCCAAGGAAGCCTTTGAGCTCAAATGAAAAAGAGTTACCCGTTTTAAAGGTATTGTCTTCTCTTGGGTTCTTATGTTTAATTTTTATTCTCCAACCCCCTAAACTCTATCTATTCCTTTCTTTTGTAACAACAACAATATATTAAATATACTAGGATGTTGTTATGTATAGGATTCAAGCTACACTTACACACACCTTCGTCTAATGGTTAAAGAACATAATGTTTCTGTGGATGGTGAATTTCTGACTCACGAAACGATGATTGTTCAATATTATTTTAACACCTTTTATGGTGGCCATTAAGTTGTAACTCTATTTATATATGATATATATTATGTTTATGTTTTCCTTATGCTTATGTATTTTTCATTTGTGGCAAACCATTATGGTTTCTATTGTGGGTAAACACAATAATTTCATTTTAGGAAGTGTGAACTACCGCCCCCTCAAAGTGATTTGATCCGTCAATGCCATATGAGGGATGTATAAAGGATTGAATTAATGATATTATATATGATATTATACTGGAATTATAATATACCTTTATATTTTTTATGATTCCATTCCATAAAATACGAAATAGAAATGAAAGTAGCGTTCATGCGTACGTATGACTTACCGTCTCCATAAATGGTGCATTTCATTTCTTACCTCAAAATGTTATGTAATATTGTAAATGCATGTATATACTGGATATATATGGAATATATGATATCTAAATCATGATTATAATTCTGAATATAATGGATTTTTTACCACATGAACAACTTGTAATTATAAAGAGTTTATTTTTGACTCAAGTACCAATGATCGACAACACGACCATTATTAACATAAATAATTACATAGTGTTCATAAAATGGTAATAAGTGATATAAAAGGAATAACGAACTTGAAAAAGGATATTAAGAATGTACAAATTAACTCAAGTTTATTATTTAGGATGTTAAAGAATGACCGAGTCAAGTCATACCCGAGGTAAGGGACTTTGTCTCAATCTCCTTTCATTGAGGCATATTTTGTTTTATACACAACTTTCTTTTATACAGTGTATAAACCCATTTAACTTATACGTTTATTAAAAATGAATCTTTTTTATATGAAGTATTTACTAAATGACAAAAGGGAATGTTTTTTTTGTCGTACGTATGCGGCGACAATGACTTCTCTGCCGTCGTGACCATTATTTGAGTTTCGGATTCCTCTACAAGCCATAACTTTTTTCAAAAAATGAAAAAAATACCATGTTTTACTTTTCATTTATTTTTGTGTTGAAAATGGTTTTGATAATTTTTTTATTATATCGATGTGTTATTGATATCTTTTGATTGAAATGTGGAAATTTTATGTTTCCTTTATGCATGTTTTATGTGATACAGTTATGTTATGGTTCTTGGGCATTGTTTATGAAGACAGGTGGTTCCGTGATAAACTAGGGGCGGGTGAGCCCGATATAGCTCTCAAATGCATTGGGTAACACAAAGTAGTTAAATGTTAAGGTTTCTCCAAAGAGATTTAGGGAATATACTATGATGGGTATTCCAAACGTAACCATGAGGGTTACTCCTTACGTAAGAATGTTATGAATTCCTCAAATTACCTTTATGTCTTATGATTTCTATGATTTATTCATGATTTGATGAGGTATGTTAAAGTTATTATGTTTTATGAGTAAAGTATGATATCATACATGGACTAATGTTTTCATTTCGTACTTTTATACCCCTTACTGATAATTTTATTCTCATCCCACATTTTTGAAATGATTTTCACAGGTCAAGGGAAAGGTACATGATGTGATGATAGTGTCAAGGAAGTGTCGAGAAAGAATCCATGTTTTATTTTAAATATGTTTCCGTTGATGGGAAAAATGAGTACTATCTTTTATGTAACCATATTGTTTAAATGTGGAATGTAATGCATGCTTTACGATCTAATTCTCTAAAACTATAAACCTAAAAAGATCCTCAACGTGTATTCTTGAAGAAACACAAGATTAAGTAATGTTTAAGGCTGGGGGCCTTATAGTTGGTATCAAAGGTCGGTTTAGATAACGTTAGGAGTTAGAATTCTATTAAATGATTTTCCAAAAATGTTTTTTTTGTGGTAAAATTTAAATGATATAGAATTTGAAGATTACCATGTTGCTTTATCTACGACTTGTTTGTTCAGAATGGTTTTCCACAGAGGAAATAGGGAAGTAGTGCTAGAAAAGAATACATAAGGAAATGACCTTCCAAATCAGCATACTGATATGGTCAGAATTGGAATTGAACAGTTTGTTACAGTAATGGAACAGTTGACTCAAGCGATAAATGGTTGTGGTATCCATGCATGAGATCAGCTAGATCAACCGCAGAGGAACATGTTAGTGGTGGAACATTTCATGAGGCAACATCCCCCATAATTTAGGGGATCATCTGACCCTGTGCTAGATGAAGGGTGGATTAAATCACTGGAGAAGATTTTCAATATCATGGGGTGTTTATAAAATCAATAGGTTAATCTTATTGTTTACCATTTGGAGGGTGAAGCAGATCAGTGGTGGTTGATGATTAAAAATATCAGGGATGCTGATGAGATTGATGCTCTCGACTGGGATGAATTCAAAGGTATGTTTCTTGAGGAGTATTTTCCTAAGGCTGTTCAACATAGGATGGAAAAACAATTCCTGGAATTGAGGCAAGAGGAAGACTTAGTGGCTGCCAATGAATAATGGTTCACTCGATTGGAAGGGTAAGCTCCAAATTTTATCCGATACATTGATAGTAAAATAAATTGTTTTTACTCAGAATTAAAGCCAAAATATCGAAGGGCTTTATCTTCTCGCGAGTTCAAGAGTTATGAAAAGCTTGTTCGATGTGCTGAGAAGGTGGAAGTGTAGTTTTCTGATGATCAAGTGTTCTATAACAACCAGCAGAAGAAGAGACCGAGTTGGCAGGAGAAAAGAAATAATTCTTCAAAAAGGTCTGGCGTTAAGAAAACTATGTTTCCAGTTTGTGATAAATGTGGTAAAAGGAATGCTGGGGAATGTCTTCAGAATTTTGGAAAGTGCTACCGATGAGGTAATATGGGACATAAGGCTCTTGATTGCACTGAAAAAGATCAGGGTGATGGTAAGAACAAATTTGATTTACAGTATTTGAAATTTTTTAAGTGCAATGAGATTGGTCACTATCCAAATGAGTGTCCGACAAAGAGCTCGAGTGATGGGAAGCAGTTAGACTACAAGCAGAAAGGGGTGGTGAGATTCTTTCCAACTACTTCAGCAGATGTTGGGCCTTCAAATGAAGTGGTATCAGTTACATTGTTTGTTTTTTCAGATTATTCTAGTGTGTTGTTTGATTCAGGGTCTACACATTCTTTCATCTTTGAAAACATTTCTAGTAAAATAGGAATAACATCTCAAGAAATGACTCCTGAAGTTGTGGTAAAAACACTTGGGGGAAATGTTGAGGCAAAAAGAATTTTTAAGAATCTTCCTATCCTTATCTGTGGAAAGAACCTACTTGCAAACCTTATTGTTTTACCTCTGGTAGAGTTTGATGTTATCCTGGGTATGGATTGGCTCTTTATTTACCATGCTAAGATTGACTGTAGATCTAAAGAATTTTCTTTTTAGAAAGACTTTTAGTTTGTGTACAAGAATGAACCCTTACTATCGATAACATATCAAGAGGCCGAGAAACTTGTAAAATATGGAAATGAATGTTACCTTGCACATATTGTTGAAAACAAGGGAACTATTCAGATTAATAATGTGCCAGTGGTAAATGAGTATCCTGATGTTTTTCCTAATGATTTTCCTGGAATAATTCCAGATCAGAAAGTTGAGTTTACTATTGACTTATTTCTTGATGCTAAGACTATTTCAAAACCCCCTTATCGAATGGCTCAAATTAAACTTTTAGAGTTGAACGAGAGATTGCATGATTTATTAGAGAAAGGATTAATTCAACCTAGCACATCACACTGGGGTGCTCTTGTTTTATTTGTTAAAAAGAAAGATGGTTCTATGAGACATTGCATTGATTATAGAGCCTTGAATAACATCACTATTAAGAACAAGTATCCTTTTCCTCATATCGATGATTTGTTTGATCAGATCCAGGGAGCTTATTTTTTTTTCTAAGATTGACCTGAGATTGGGGTACCATTAGTTGAAGGTAAAGGAAGAAGATATTTCTAAGACCGCGTTTCGAACAAGATATAGCCATTATGAATTTGTAGTAAAGCCTTTTGGGAAAACCAATGCACCTACTGTATTCATGGACCTTATGAATATAATTTTCCATGAGTTTTTGGATAAGTTTGTGGTTGTTTTCATTGATGATATTTTGGTTTTTTCTAAAAGTAAATAAGATCATGAAAGACATTTAAGGGTTATTTTGAAAACCTTAAAAGAAAAGAAATTGTATGGGAAATTCAGCAAGTGTGAGTTTTGGTTGCAACAAATTTCTTTCCTTGGTCACGTTGTTTCTAAAGATGGAATAACTCTTTATCCTGCAAAAACAAAGTTTTTTGAAGAATGGACACGACCCACAAATGTAACTGAGATTCATAGCTTCCTTGGTTTGGAAGGTTATTACCGAAGGTTTGTTATAAATTTTTCACGGTTATCTATTCCAATGACTAAGCTAACTCGGAATGGTGTTAAGATTATCTAGACAAAATAATGTGATGATTGTTTTCAAGAACTAAAAAGAAGATTGGTGAATGCTCCAGTTTTTCCACTACCTTCTAGGAATGGTTTGTTTGTTATTTACAGAGATGATTCATTTAAAGGACTTGGTTGTGTCCTAATGCATAATAATTAGGTAATTTCTTATGCTTTATGACAGTTGAAAACTCATGAGGTAAATTACCCTATACATGATTTGGAATTAGCTACTGTTGTTTTTTCTTTAAAAATTTGGAGGCATCATTTGTATAGAGTAAAGTGTGAAATATATACCGATCACAAAAGTTTAAAGTATATATTCACTCCGAAAGAATTGAACATGAGACAGAGGAGATGGCTAGAATTAATCAAGGATTATGATTGTACAATTCATTACCATCTGGGAAAAGCAAATAAAGTGGCTGATGCTTTGAGTCAAAAAAGCAATGCTTCATTAACAATATTGTGTTTGGAAGGTGATCCTTTGGTTAAGGATTTGATGAAATTTGGCATAGAAGTTACTGGTGCATGAAGTTATTTTGTTTTTTTAGGTATCAGTGGGACCATCTCTATCAGACAGAATTGAGAAAGCACAGAAGCAAGACAACGAGTTGCAGAAAAAGATAGAGATGGTTCAGAATGGTAAGTTTCCTGAATTCAACATTGATAATGATTGTGTTTTGAGATTTTGGAAGAGATTGTGTGTGCCTTGTGATTCCCAGTTGAAGAGAGAGTTGTTATGTGAAGCTCATGGTTCTCTATTTTCAGTTCATCCAGGAAATACTAAGATGTATATAGATTTTTGGGAGTATTACTGGTGGGATGGAATGAAATGGGATATTGCTGATTTTACTGTGAAGTGTTTGACTTGTCAACAGGTAAAAGTAGATCGGTAGTTACCGAAAGGGATGATTCAAGCTTTACCAGTACCAGAGTGGAAATGGGTGAATATATCCATGGGCTTCGTTGTGGGATTGCCAAAGACACCTCGAGGTAATAATGCAATCTGGGTTATTGTTGATCGCTTGACTAAATCTTCTCATTTCCTTGCTATAGGATATAATTTTTCCCTAGATCAACTTTCCAGTTTGTATCTTAAAGAGATAGTCAGGTTACATGGAGTTCCTCTCTCCATTGTATCTGATCCTGATCCCAGGTTAACTTCTAACTTTTGGAAAGGCCTTCAGATGTCGTTGTGTACTGAATTAAATATTAGTACATCTTTTCATCCTCAATTAGATGGGAAGTCGGAAAGAATTATTCAGACGATGGAGGATATGCTACGTGCTTGTTCGATGGATTATCAGGGAAGTTGTGACCAACTTCTTTCTTTTTTTGAGTTTTCTTATAATAACAGTTTTCATTCCAGTATACATATGGCTTCAGTTGAGGCATTATATGGTAAACAGTGTCAAACTCCATCATTTTGGGATGAAGTGGGTGAAAGAAAGCTGATGGAAACAGAATTGGTAGAAGAGATGGCAGAAAAAGTACAGTTGATTCAGAAATACATGAGAACAGCTCAGAGCAGGCAGAAGAGTTATGCGGATAACCGGAGGAAGGATCTATCATTCGAGGTAGGTGATCATGTTTTTCTCAAAGTTTCACCATGGAAAAGTGTGATGCGATTCGGGAAGAAAGGAAAGCTGAGTCCAAGGTTCATTGGACCATATGAAATTCTAGAGAAAGTTGGATTAGTTGCCTACCGAGTGGATTTTCCTTTTATTTTATCTCAGGTACACAATGTTTTTCATGTTTCGATGTTGAGAAAGTATATGCCAGATCCATCTCATGTTTTGAGCCCAAAGGTAGTTCAGTTGGAAGAGAATTTCTCTTATGAAGAACAACCAGTCCAAATTCTTGACCGAAGAGAGCAAGTGATGTGAAATAAGGTAATTCACCAGGTAATGTTTTTGTGGAAAAACCATATGGTTGAAGAGGTTACGTGGGAATCTGAAAATGCTATGAGGGATAAATACCCCCACTTATTTTGATAAGTGAATAAAATTGCGAGGATGCAATTCCCAAAAGGGAGGAAGGATATAACATCCCAGGTAAATAAAGAATAAAACATTTTCATATTTATTAATATTTACGAATTAAATATTAATTTTACTTTAAAGGGGTTGCTATGTTCGATATCATACCTGATACGCAACAAAGAGTTTCTTTGAAATCTTACGTTGCACATTAGTAATAAAATAATATTATTTTAAATGGTAGTTAACATGTAGCCGTTATATTGGCGGGAATGAATAGAAATAACTAAAATATGATTATATATGTTTTTTAATTTTTTTTACATTTATCCAATAAAGATTAAAGGCTTAAAATACGAAAAGAATTCAATTTTAGGAATAGATACTCTAATATTCACTAAAAGACCGAACTATCGCCTTTTGATGGAGAACCTTCTTTAAATATAGTTTTGGTCACTCATATACATTATATTAGACCAAATAAAATTCTTCTTTATAATTGGGACATCAAAATTTACTTTGTGTAAATTTTTGGTATTTTTCCGATAAAGTTCAATTTTTAATGAATAGTGAAAAATGTTGTTTTTTAATTCAAAACCTCTTTTTAATCTAATTTATTTATATTATTAAATTATCTTTTGAATTGGTTTTAAAGTTAAATTAGAATATATTTTTACCCTTTAATCCAATAGTGGTTCATGGAATTAATTTCACTTTGAAATTGGACTTAAACTAGGGTCAATCTTTTGATATATATTATTTCATAAAAACACGTTATTTGTTCTGACAGCAGGAATTAATTATTAAATTAATTAATGTAACTTATATGGTTTGAATTTTGTAAAATAGACATCATTTTTGAATTTGTAATATCAAATATAGCTTATGGTGATGTTTTGGTATTTTTCTGAAAAAACTTCAATTTTTAATGAATAGTGAAACCACTAAGCGGTACTTAAAAATCTAATTTTCCATTTAAATGAAATTTTACCACCTCTGTGTTTTGAATTTAAAAAATCTGATATACATGGTTTTAATAATGAAGTAAAATTTGGTTCAATGGGATTAAAATAATTTTTTGGTGAATAGTAACTTTTATGTTTTTAATCACGATTAGAGGTAATTAGTGTAATTTAAGGTAAAAATAATGTCTTAATAATATGAAATGACCTTGAAACATGTACTACCCTTATTTTATGTGTCATTACCGACCAAGAAAATCCATGGGTCAACTTCTGGACCCCATGTAGCATCTTTGGTAGGAAAATGACATTAATAACTTTTTATTTAATGTTAAAATGAAAATGTCACAAACATGTGTTGTTTTAGTAAAACAATTTTTACATGGCGTTATAAAAGTCATATTTTTTACTATAAAAATTATATAGAAATCTAAAACGATTTCCTACATCATGATATTTTTTTATAATTTTTAGACATTAAATAAATTAAATAATTAATTACACCATGATGATGCAATGATTACCTCATTATTTAACAATTTAAATAAAATGAAAATATAATGTAAAATCTAAGACCTACACTTGTCAAAAACCTATTGGATGGGTGGATTTAGAACTATTATCACCTTATACTAGAAATATATAATTTTGGGACCTTTAAAATCCGAAAAAACGTTTTATAATAGAGTAACCTTTTATAACTTTCCAAGAGTGCCCCTCCTCTCCTCTTATAAAAGGCCCCCACTTCTACCACATTACCCACATCTCTAAAGACATTGGCTCGTCCAATTCCTGCCCATTTTGTCTCTCCACATCCCTATATTACTCATAGAAGCCTCAATTTGGGCAGAAGTCTTTCCAAGGAAGCCTTTGATCTCAAATCAAAAAGAGTTACCCGTTTTAAAGGTAGTGTCTTCTCTTGTGTTCTTATGTTTTATTTTGATTCTCCATCCCCCTAAACTATTTCTATTCATTTATTTTGTAAAAACTCCAGTATATTAAATATACTAGGATGTTTTTATGTAAAGGATTCTAGCTACACTGACACACACCTTCATCCAATGGTTAATGAACATAATGTTTCTGTGGATGGCGAATTTCTACCTCACGAAATGATGATTGTTCAATATTATTTTTACACATTTCCTGGTGGCCATTAAGATGTAACTCTATTTATTTATGATATATATTATGTTTATGTTTTCCTTATGCTTTTGTATTTTTTATTTGTGGCATACCTTTATGGTTTCCATTGTGGGTAAACACGATAATGTCATTTTAGGAAGTGCGGACTACCGCCCCCTCAAATTGATTTGATTCGTTAATGCCATATGTGGGACAAATAAAGTATACAATTAAAGATACTATATATGATAATATACTGGAATTATAATATACCTTTATATAATTATGATTCCATTCCATAAAATACGAAATATAAATGAAAGTAGCGTTCATGCGTACGTACGACTTACTATCTCCATGAATGGTGCATTTCATTTCTTACCTCTAAATGTTATGTAATATTGTAAATTCATGTATGTACTGGATATATATGAAATATATGACATGTAAATCATGAATATAATTTTGGATATAATGGATATTTTACCACGTGAACACCTTGTAATTATAAAGAGTTTATTTTTGACTCAAGTACCAAATATCGACAAAACGACCATTATTAACTTAAATAATTAAATAGTGTTCATAACATGGTAATAAGTGATATAAAAGGAATAATGAACTTGAAAAATGTTCTTAAGCAAGTAGAAATTAACTCAAGTTTATTATTCATGATGTTAAAGAACGATCGAGTCAAGTCGGACCCGAGGTAAGGGACTTTGTCTCAATCTCCATTCATTGAGGCATATTTTGTTTTATACACAACTTTCTTTTATACAATGTATAAACCACTTTGAATTTTACGTTTATTTAAAAGGAATATTTTTTATACAAATCATTTACTTAATGACAAAAGGGAATGTTTTTTTGTCATACGTATGCGGCGACAACGACTTCTCCATTGCCGTGACCATTATTTGAGTTTTGGCTTCCTGTACAAGCCATAAATTTTTTCAAAAAATGAAACAAATACCATGTTTTAATGTTCATTTATTTTGTCTTTGAAAATGGTTTTGATAATGTTTTTATTATATCTATGTGTTATTGATATATTGCGATTGAAATGTGGAAATGTTATGTTTCCTTTATGCATGTTTTATGTGATACGATTATGTTATGGTTCTTGGCCATTGTTTATGATGACGGGTGGTTCTGTGATAAACTATGGGCGGGTGAGCCCAATAAAGCTCTCTAATGCATTGGGTAACGCGAAATAGTTAAACGTTAAGGTTTCTCTAACAAGATTTAGGGAATATACTGTGATGGGTATTCCAAATGTAACCATGAGGGTTACTCCCTACATAAGAATGTTATGAATGCCTCATATTACCTTTATGTCTTATGATTTCTATGATTTATTCATGATTTGATGAGGTATGTTTAAGTGATTATGTTTTATGAGTAAGGTATGATTTCATACATGGACTAATGTTTTCATTTCGTACTTTTATATCCCTTACTGAGCTTTTTATGCGCATCCCATGTTTTTGAAATGATTTTCATAGGTCAAGGGAAAGGTACATGATGTGATGATAGTGTCAAGGAAGTGTTAAGAAAGAATCCACGTTTTATTTTAAATATGTTTCCGTTGATGGGAAAATGAGTACTATCTTTTATGTAACCACTTTGTTTAAAAGTGGAATGTAATGCATGTTTTACGATCTAATTATCTAAAACTCTAAACCTGAAAAGATCCTCAATGTGTATTCTTGAAGTAACTCAAGATTAAGTAATGTTTAACTATGGGGGCCTTATATAAATAGAGTGACGTGGGAGGTCGGCATGGAACTCGGAGAAAAAATGTTGCAAGATCAGCCCTATAGAGGAATCAAATAGTGGTGGACGAAATGCGAGTAGAGGAAATGCGGGGGGAGATAAGAGGAAGGAGAATAGCTCGTGTAGATGAATTAGGATGAAGTCCGTGAATAATGACGCTGAGTCGAAACCATAAGCTAGGACATAGGATGAGATAATCTGAGCGAATTGGGAGGTTGGGGAAAAATCATCGCAAGAAGACCCCGATAGGCTTGGGCTATTTGCGGAAGAATGTTTTTAATTCGGAGGAGTGGCTTCATGAGGAGTCGACACGTCAACTGAGAACATCCCAGGATTAGTATATATAGAGGATAAAGTGGATATCAAATATGGAAGATTTATTTATTAGTTTTTCTCATTTAATAAATATACTGAGCCTAGGATTGTAAAAATTGTGTTAGTGCCACTAGTGGAAAAATACATTATACCAACAGTTTGGAACCGTTGTTATAGGCCACCAAACCCTTGGTATAGCCTATACCAATGGATTGGAGAACCGTTGCCTAGTAAGCCGTGGGTATAGGTCTATACCAAAGGTTTTGGAAAAACCGTTGGTATAAGTAATATTAAAATTTATACCAACAGTTCCATACAACCGTTGGTAAATGTAATTAAAAAACTTTCAGTTGGTTTGGATCACATCACCTCCCATTTATGATTAAACGACCTAACCACTAACCTAAAATACTTTTGTGAACATAATTTCATAAATATATATACGTAGTATCGTAGGTATTTTAAATTTTGATTTATTTAATGTCCTCTGTAAGAAGATTCCATTAAAAATACATGTACTTATACCAACGGTTTTGAAAACCGTTGGAATAGGTTATTTAATTTAGGGACCTATACCAATGGTTCTAGATAATCTATTTGTATAGGTCCATATAAGTTACCTATACCAAGGGTTTTGGCCAAACCGTTGGTATAGGTCCAAATTAGTGAACTATACCAACAATTTTCCCAAAACCGTTGGTATAGATCATATTTCCAGTCGTGCACAATTATGTTATAATCAATGCTTTTACATGTTACATGTGTTTGTGATACAAATAATTTTCAACAAAAATAGGATAATTATTTTATAATTTGTATTTAATAGTTTTAATCAGTTGTTACAAATTATCTAATTTAATTCATTTCAATTATGGTCTTAAATGATGAATTAAATATCCAAAAATGAAGTTACTATAGTAAAAACTGAATCATTAAATTTAAGGAATCTTAAAAGGAAGTACAAACATGTTTTCCACATCTGTTTTTTGACAGGTGTAATTGTTTCTCAACCATAAAATCACTCTCACTCCCCTGACTTATTAACACCTCTCAATAGTGATTATGTTTGGGTTTATACGAAATTCCACTCCTCATATATAAAATCACTCTCACTCCCCTGACTTATTAACACCTCTCAATCCACTTTTCATGGACAAATACTATAAAAATAACATTCAATATTCTCTAAAATCATCAATGAACCCATATTTTGGGAGGATATCCATACTATTAATGGTTCGGTGCAAACCTAAGGGGGATACCCAAAGAACATGAAACATTTATCCAGATGAATTTTTGTTTCATATCTTCATCCACCACCCTAAATTATTATTAAAAAATATAAATATAATGAAATCAGTATATATAATATTTTTAGATTTTATATTTAAATTTTATATCTTGAATATTTCCCCTATTCTATAAAATGGGTTACCAAATCATCATTCTTTTGAATGATATGCAAGTTCCTCATGAACAAATGTCCTTCATTTTTATATTACTACCAATCATGATTGGTTATGATGTTGGATATAATGTATATATATATATATATATATATATATATTTATAAGATACTTATAAAATAATTACATTTATGGAGTAATTGGATCATATATACATATTTTAATTTTTTTGGGGGGTATGATAATGTTGCACATGTGTACGACAGACTATCGCATCACGATGTGATGTTATTTCTTTTTTCAATAAAATGTCACATGGAAGGTAGTAAGGTTAATGATAGTAAATATACGTTATATACATGAAAAATTGAGATATTCATGAAATTTTTATCATAATATAAACGTAATATAGCCATCAAATTTCTTAAATTTTTAGTCACTAAAAATGATAACGTTGTTTGTGGATATCTAGAATATCACCTCCTTGAAGTGGTCAAATATTTTGTTCATAAAAAAATCAAAATAATTATATATATATATGTTTATGTAATTAAATAATATGGTATTTATGACGTTATTATCATTATGGAATGGGAAAATATTAATCTCTTTCTTTCCATAAATATCATTGAAAAATGGAAACATTACATATGAATAAATATGAACATCCATCACCATGACTGTAACATACTTCATTTTTGATCACCATATTTTTTGATTTTTTAAATAATTATTTTATTAATATTATAATTATACCAGTATTATTATTATGTGGACGATTAAGTAATTAATACTATGAGCATAGTGATCCTACAAAATTAAATTGTTTTACCCATAATCTAAATATTTTGAATTATTACATTGTAAATATAATTGACTTTATAATGGAACATAACATGGAAATAGGTGAAATAAACATAATAATAAACATGAAAAATTTATCTATAATGTTAATAATTAAAAAATTTCATTATTGAGGAGGAAAAAGACACACTTGACATGTATGACTCATGGTAAGGGTTTTCTAGCCTCACATTCATTTCTGTGGGATGAATGCATTATTCAGAAAATATTTTCGTTATGGGGGTAGATAAACATCCAATGTGTGTATTTTTTGACTCATATATATATTTATAGGTATTTTCAAATCCAATTTATTATCTCTCCTTCATGGGGTTTACAGTTTTAATTATACCAAGATGGTATGTTTTTTATGTTACAATCTCAGTATTTATCGATACTATTTATGATTATCCATCCAATGATGTGTTCTGATGATATAACTCAAAATATACTTTTGGTGTTTCTTATACTATGGCTATATACTATATTTACTTTTAATATAATCATTCTCCCACACTTTGGTATCTAAAATAATTGACAAAATGTTTTTAAGAAAAGATTACATTATTTATCTCTTTGTCCGAAAATCTTTTTTTTTAAATGAATAATTTCTAATATTTTTTTAATTTTTTTTATTACTCTTGTGTTTTTTTACAAAAAATCTCCTTGGTTGACCATTTTTCAAAATTCATTAGAAGGAATATTTATTTCATATTTCAAACAACACTCATTTTAATTTTACTAAAAATATTAATGGAATCTTCATATAGTTTTCCAATCGAGTCACTTTTATAACCATTTTACAATTAAAAAATAATGTTATTTTAACTTTTACATAACATACCGATTTATGATCCACCATAACCATCATTTAATTTAATCTTATTTTTCAATTTTATATGTCTGGATTTAATGAAATTTTCATCCTAATATTCTTAATTTTTATGTTTTCGAATGTGTTTTCCAATAAAATGAATTTTAGAAAATTTATATTACATTAAAAGTGAACATGAAAAAAAAATTCCATTTTAAAAGAGATTTTTATTAATTATATTTTAATGTTATTTATAAAATAATTTCATCAACCCTTTTTATAACTTATACTCAATTGGTGATATTTTGTATTGATACCATCCCAATTCATTATTGGGATGGATTATGATTATTTAAAATAAAATGTTATGGATCCAATTTCATTTCCACATGGTAATCATAATTGAATTATATTTTCACTGAAACCATTTCATTTCCATGGAATAATGATGTTTCAGAGATATTTTCATGGAAATTATTTCCATTCAATGTTCTAACCATTTAATAAAGTAATAATGATTATTTTTTTTTGAGTTTTATAGTGATATGTACGATTAGTATACATTACCCATTTTATGTTTCACGGATATTACATATATTATAGGGAGGCCTAAATAGTTCCTTGTTATCCCATTATAGAATCTATGATGGGGTGGCCCAGAATGTCTTGGGTGATCCCATTATATCTTTTATGATGGGTTGTCCTAGATATCACCGGGGGAGCCCATTATAGGTTAAATGATTGGTGGAAACTGATATCAATTCAATGCATTGGGTAATTGTTATATTATGTAGATAATTATACTGGATTTTAAACATATGGTTATTCCATTTTAAGGGAGCTTTGAGGGTTATATAAGTGAGGTATGAAGATGTTGTCCCATGATAAGAAAACAGTTTTTCTTGTTTTCATGGGTATATAATTTATCCAATTATCAATATTGGTACCACATGGTTGTGGATTATTGATTATTATGACTATTTACTTTGTAAAATAATAATTCCATGTTTTCTAACTAATGGTACAGATAATGATGGCCATGATTTCTTTTATTATTCTATTATGTACTTTTATTATTTCAGTATACCATTATTCACTTCTTATGTACAATAATGACATTCAATTTTTAATGCTTATGATTACCCATATTGAAAATTGAAGCTCAATATTCTTATGTCTCAATTTCCCTAAGTTATCATGAAATTAATTTTAATGAATTATTTCTGGAATGAATTTCATATGGATAATGGTGATCAATTAATGTGAAATAAGAAAAAATGTGTTAAATGAGAAAAATTATAATTTAGTGACATGTGTATTTTTTATATAGGTGTTTTACCTAATTCAATAAAACTATAAACCTAAAAATTTCCTAATAATGTATGTGATAAATTTTTTTATTTTTTATTTTCTAATGATTAGATGGATAAAATTGGGTCACAATTATCAGTATCAAAAATGAAAATGTAATGCTTATGATTTCTAGTCAAGATCGGGAAGTGTAGGTTCTGTGTAGTAAAATTCATGATAAATATTTTGGGAAAATTTCAAAATAGATATAATCAATTAAATTATGTATAAATTTGATTAAATAACTTATAAAAAAATTAAATCATGAGTGAACATAAATACTAGAGCACTATGATCAGATTAGTCAATAAAGACTAGATATTTAATTTTAGATCAATGAGGAAATATAGGGATGTTAAAGAATAATTATTTTACATATATAAGGAGATATAATCAATTAATAATAGTATATAAGAGTTAGATTTGTTTTGTTTTTTATAATTTAAAAATAAAAGATGTGGTGTTATGATCATTACTAAATTATGATTCACTTAATAGATCTGATGTTTATTGTTTCATCTTGTGGGATAAAATTAACCCTTGATTTATTTTTCCTACAATTTCCATTATTGAAATATATGTTTAGTGATATTGGAGTGGTAAAAGTTATTTTTTTCTAGGATATAAAATGCATTTAATAACACTGGTGATTTCCATAATACCCAAATGGGGGTGGATATGTCAGAACTTTTGTTATACTTGTTAGAAAATGTTTTTGTTAATAAAAATAATGGTAGTGTGAGGGATATGGAATAAATTATATAAAAATATAAAACTTTTAGAGAATAATACAATTTTTTTAATTCATTTCATAAATTAGGGGTTATATATTATTATATTGAATGCAATAAACTCATGAATATGAATTTTTAGGGATGATTATTTAGATTTTGTGACATTATCGAGGATTCAAATTTTTTTTCACTCACATAGTTCATTATATAAAAATATATATACATTTTTATAGAACTATTGGACATAAAATTACGATATGATATTTTTAATAACCCGTCCATAAAAAATCAATAAATTTGGTTATTTAAACAAAAATAAATTTCCATGAATTCTCATAGATGTATTTAGATTAGTATTTTACCCAATTTTTCCATCACCCTTGGATAAAAAAATAATTAATTACAATGTGGCCAATGCCCCTCAAAATCCATTTTTAATAAAAAAACATTTATCATAATAAATGTTTTACTTTCATAAAATTGATCAAGAATTTATTTTTTTTCTTATCTACACAACTAATAATATATAAAATGTTTCTAAAATAATGTTAAAATGCTGACTATGCCCAAAATTCTATGTAGAGGATATATAAAAACAATGATAGAATTCCATTAGCCTATGAATAGTAAAAAAGAATTCCATTTCCAAAACACAATTGTGGATTAAAATAATCATTTTCTTATATATGAAATCATATTCATTTCTTAAGGCTTTTCACAGAACATTTTATAATAAGTACTAAATATAAAATAGAATAATATTTTTTTTATTTTAAATGATGTATATATTATTAAAATTTATATATTTCACCCATAATTAGTAGGATTAACACCAATTTTTTAACTTATGTTACTTTTGTAATGTTGTGAAATCATTATATGTTCAGTTAAAACCATAGAACACATAGGTAGATCATGTTGGTAACTTGGCACATAATTTGTGAATGACCCTTAAAATAACTATTAGAAATTAAATAGCTGAACCATTAAATTCTAATAATCTCTATAGAGAATCATATCCCATTTACCTTATCCCATTACCTAATTCATTAGAGCGCTGTATTTGGATCACCCATCATTATTAGCTATATCAGGCTCACTATTAAACATAAATTTTTTTAAGGCCACGGAAACAATCACAATATATTTATTAATCATTTTCAAATATCATACTTTTAAAAATATTATTTTCACCTATAAGAAAATATATGGAGATTTTAAAATATCCATACCATTTAAAACCAATTTTGAAAATTCATAGAACATTGGTATATAGAGATTTTAATTGAATAAAATATAAATTAATTTAAATTTATAAAATAGGAAAATGATAGTTACATGGGAGGTAAGAGAAATTAATATCACATATAATAAAATGTAATATTTATTTTTTCCTTTTAGTGAAAAAATCCCTTATAAAATATATCAAAAAATAATTTCTGAGAAAACTCAATGAAAAATAATTATGACTCAAAATTTTCCTTTAAATTCATTCATGTTTATGTAATTTCATAAATAATTTTTTTAATGTGTTGATTTATTAATAAGATTAAGAAAATAGATCATTAAAATAAGAAAAACATGGGTTTAATATATAGTGTCCCTCGCCCCGATTTTTACATATAACATGAGTTTATTAACATACTAATTAATAAAAATAAGCTATTTATTTATTGGATTAAGAAATATTTTATAATTTTTTATTCATTTTATTTTTTTATTACCATGTTATAAACAATTACATAATCAATTATGTTTTGGTTGTATGTTTGGACAATATTCCTATCATATGTCCGAAATCACTTTTGTACATAGACTATTGTCAATAGTAAATTATTCCATAATCTCTAAAATAATTATAATGAATTAATGGTCATTTTTAAATATTAGTTAACATTTTAGAACCATAAATTGAATTCATTTTTTAATAATGAATTGCATTATAATCATGGAGATGGTCGACCCTATATATACTTGAATAATGTTTTCATATTTCATAGAGGATGGGGGAAATGAGGTATATGTAATATTATCATTATATAGTTATTATTATATAATTAATATCATATTATATTTTTAAATAAATATATATATACTATACAAGAGATGTGTTGATGAAAGACAAATCACATCGCTTCATGGATGTGGTAATATAAATTTTTTCCAATATAACATTATAATTTTTCAAAGGACTGAAAAATAGAAAAATTATATAGATATATAATCATTAAATAATTATTAATATGTAATCATTATAATATATATACATTAAATCCATAATTATAACCATTAGTGAGATGCTTCGATGGAAAAAAATTTATCTCGATTCCCGAGATGGCATTCCACCATACCAATGAACAAATGATTCATTTCCATTTTGATGTAAGAGGGATAATGGTATATATTATAAAATTAATTTTAAAAAAATTTAGTATATGTAATATATATAAGTTCATATTTCAAATTTTTTGAAGATTATTTTGTAGTGTTAGAAGAATAATTAAAAGGAAAATGAATTGTTAAGAACAATTTCTCTTCCCATGAAAACCTACATAGGTTTATTCCTAAAGCCTTTATATGATGGATTTATAATCCTATATATTACCCTTGTATTGGGATAGTTATTTAATGATGTATTTTTATAATTTATTTTTGGATCCATTGGTTTCTTTATATTTTGATTATATATAATAGAGTGTTGTCCCTTTATAAGTCTTGGGTGAGGACACACTTGAAATTATTAATAATAAAAATATATATTAAATCCTAACTCAATAAATATTGAACCAAAATGTTCCGTTAAAATATATATGAGTATATTGGATATAAATATGACGATAAAATAAGATTAAGAAACTTTTATAGGTCATTTTGAAAGAAATATCTTAAGTTTGACATCCAGTAAACATGTTTTATCCTTATTCATAGAAATAATTTTTTTGTACTATTCATATTGATCAATAATTATGATGACATTATTCAATAAAATTATTTACTATGATTTAAATAAATAATACATTTTACCAAATTGAATTAATATATTTGACATAATTTAATTTAATATTATTCCTTAAAAATATGCAAACATTTGGTTTTGAGAAAACCATATTTTTATGTATAAAAAAGGTTTTCTAGCTAATTCAAGAATAGAAATAATTTAAAAGATTATAATTTGATGATTATAAATATATGTAATGAAATTTTTATTTTAAAACGTTTTAAAAGAATATTAAACTCTGATAATTATTGTAATGAAAATAAAATCTTTAATTAAAATCTTTATATTTTAATATTCAAAAATAAAACATAAAATGTTCAAAAAAATATCAATCATTTATCCGAAGATATATTTTATAGGATGAATTAAAAAATTAATGCCATTATTCATTATTAGAATTATAATATTTTAAAATAATGATTCTAAATAAAACTATATAATCCATGAACACCAAATTAAGATAGAAATAATTCCTTTTCCTTTTGATTAAAAATTTACCTAAAAATCTAATAGTGAATATAATAGAATAGAAAATAATTATTTAATACTAATAAAAATGGATTTTTTAAAAAAATTACATGGGATATTATATTCTTCCACACTTTCAGAATTTGTGCCCTCCAAAAGTTTTTCATTACATAAAAAAATCAATATATTTTTCCTTCATAGTGTGTTCTAATTACAGTGTTGCATCTTCTAAAACATTGTATTACAATAAATCCATAACATAGTAAGTCAGATTATTATACAAAATTATCACTGCAATCGAGAATATGTAATTTATATTCATTATAATAATATTATTTTTAAACAAAACAAATTTAGGGCTTAGAACAAGAGATTCAACTGGGACATATTTTAATAATAAAGATAAATTAATCATTACATTTTACTAAAATTATTAAAGAGGAAAGGACACATGTTAGTTAAAAAATCCAAACATATCTATAATTTCATACATTAAAACGAATTTCATATGTAAACATTCCTTTTTAGAAAACAAAAAACAGATTATCATGGGGATACTTAAAGAAAATCCTAATCACCTACCTCAAAATGAACATAATTCTTCTGAATATCTATATAAATATTAATCTTCCTATAGCTATCATCATGTTATTTTGAACATTTATAAAAATATAATCCATTTATTCTATGAATTATAGTCCCAAAAAATTTAATTTCCCAAATTCATCCCAATGAGCCATAGATTGACATAACATTCAATATGATTACCGACATGGTGAAATTTTTATACTAGAATGGAAAATATTATTATTTTAATGGTGAATCAAATTGAGATATTGATCCCTAATTTATAGATAGTCCTTTGAAGAAACCAAAATCATAACATCTAAAGTGGTAATGATTCAATTTTATTTTCCAACACATATATGAAAAATGGATTTACTAAAATGTAATTCATTTCACAAAAATATTTAATGGGTTTTATAATAATTAGAGGTAATCATATGGTCAAATGAATATAATATGGAGTGTGAAACCATGTAATATAATTATCTATTTAACATAATTTAAGGAATATATATCCAATGGTATATTATATCTAATGGGAGGAGAATACAATGATTTATGTAATTAATCAACAATAAAATAGAGATCCTTTTTCCCTCTATATACCTTTGAATAGTTCTATATATATTTTCAGATCATGGAGTCAATATGATGTGTGATTCCTATTCCCGATGTTCCTAAAATTAATTTTATCACAATGTAAAATATATTTTATATTATGTGTGTAAATATTCTTAAATAAAATGGGATAAATCATAAACAAAAACCTGTATCAGAAATTTGAGACCACGGTTGAGTTTGGAATTCATTTTATATACTTGGTGTGACCTAAAATTTATTAGCATGGGGTATTAGGATGAAAGTGGACATGAGAGGGTGTGATGAGTTAAATAAAAATTAAATTTATTTATTTATTTAAATTAACATCAGCTGATTTTCCTATTAATAAACCATTATGGAAGGATTTAAAATTATTGATGTGTAACCCATGGATTGTTCAAATGTGAATAATTCCTCCTCTCAATGGTTAATCAGATATGGACAATGATGAAACATTGTATCTAGGGTGATTGATGGATCAACGAAAGAAAATACTCATTTTCATCATTGGCAAGCATGTTAATACTCATTTTATGATCCAAAACCTAATTGGACTCAACATTTGTTGTTTATTCCTCATTTTATTAAATTCATTGAGCATGATTTCATTTATTCTTGATTTTTTTTTGAATTATATGCATGTGCATTCGCTAATGTATAGATTTAATTGTTCATTTAGTTTTCCCACCATTATTCACCAAAATTTTTGAATGTTCCCAAGAATGTTTGGACAACATATGTTTACAATTTTATCTTTTTCATTTATCCCAAAACATGTAAGAGTTATTCACTGATTTTCCCGTGGGGTCTCAGTTCGACTTCATCTAGTGTCACTGAGACCAGTTTGACCCCGAAAATTCATGTTTGATTCACAAGAAAGGTGTGGTTTGTATAACTAGAGGATGAATGAATGAATTATTGAATAATGAATGCCAGTTTCATGTATCTTATGTCCATGAAACAAATTCATGATGAGATATGGGCATGATACATTTGTGAAACAATGACCAAAATTGAAATCCATTTTTTTAATGAATAAAAAACTATGAATTAATGGAATCCCCTTAGTCTTAAGGTGTCTTTGAGTTGAAAACAAAAGCATATAGATAAAATTTAGAAGAGCGGTAAAATTTATAACTTTCAACAAAAATCCATACTTCATGCTTTTTAGTTTGAATGAGCACCCAACAATTGACCCCATGGCTATAATGACTAGGGTTTTGGGAGATAAAAGTATCACATGAAGTGTGATTCCCCCACATTCCATTTAATTCTTCTACAACAGATCTATCTTGTACACTAAGATTACACAAGCATAGGAATTTCTAGCTACATGATGTATTCCAATGTACCAGGACACGAGTAACATTACACATACATGACTAGGGAGCATGAGTAGAAAATTGAGTAGTTTAGATAGACCATTTTTGGGTATATAGGTATAAATACATGAACATGAAGTTACAAAACCATGTGATAGAGTGGTACCACAAGTCATTTGGGTCCCCATATATGCATTATACTGATTCTTTCCTTGTTTGGGAAACATATACCTTTTATATCCCAAACGATGGGACTTAGATTTCGGACTGCAAGTAACCAATCCTAAGAGTTTTCCAATATAGAATGTGAAGGTGGAATCTATAGTGTCAATTGAGGAAATATATGAGATATTATGAGTGGGATTCTTCTTTAGGTAATTCTCGATGATGGATGTGATCGGGTAGGATCATAAGGGGATTTAGAGTGGTGAGCTCCAACTGAACATGACATGGGTACCCTATCTATTTATAGACTTGAAACCTCATATTTTATTTTGGAATGTTCTCTCTATCTTTTATTAGAGTGGATCCCTCCTAATTTATAGGCCATGGGTCCTATATATATCCATCGCTGGCAACCATCCTACCGAATCAATGTATGGGTCATCGACTATGAGAGAGGAAGAATCTTGACAAGCGGTGATTGGGTCATGTATATACTATAGTAGTTGCACATTATTATTTTATCATGGAATAAATCCTCGAATACTAGAGTGTAACCTACTACAATTATGTCCATGGTTCCTCTATCATTTAATAGATTTTCACCATCCAGTGAGGTTTCGAATGGGTCCACTACCATTTACTTGAGTGTAACCCTCCTATCGGGATAAGGCATGAGTCCTCTAGCTATGTAATTAGTGACATCATCCTATTTTACTGTGGAATTGGTCTTCTATCTAAGTAAAATTTCACTCAACTATGTAACATAATGGTAAGGTGTGTCCTGAAATGGATGTCTCTTCAATTAAAAGTGTGAGATGCTAGGAATCAATGATAATATTTTGGAACATTTGGATACCTATCATGGACATGGATTTTCTATGGAGATCCCATTCTCACAATTTTGTGTTTATTTAGTTTGTTTATATATTTATACATGGATCCATGTGGTTGGATTTGTACTCTCTTGATTTGGGATGAATTTTCTACAGTCAATATAGTCGTATTGAAATACTTTATACATCACCTTTAGCTTTTTAGGAGTCCCACTAGGTATGCATATACTCATCCCTCTATGGGATTTTCCCACACATGTCATTTCATATGCAAACAAGAGACCATTCAACGGAAACTACATAAGAGAATTGGTATACATAGGGAATTGGAAGACATATGGTGGTTGAATCTTGGAGATCTGGAGTTGGGATCTCTCTGCCATTACCATTCCTATTTTGTTAGGTTGGGATAAATTTTTTTGTTTAGGCATGTGTTTTTCTGATTTTATTTTCAGTTCACATTGTTGAACTATTGTTCACCACAATGGTTTTTTTCTTGCATGGTTATTCCTTATGTACTTCATATTGTAGTTATTACTCCTATTCACAATATAATTGAGATGGTAGGATATGTTCATATCAGTACACTAGGAAATGACATCCCATGATAGATATGAATTTCAGTGCTTCTTGCAAGTCATGGCCTATGGAGGCTTGTTTGGGGTTGTTTCTGCTCCCGAACCGTTACATTGGGTTGTGAAGTAATTGAATCAGGGGAGTTTAAATTCATCGGAAGAATTATAGAGTAGTCTGTTTACAACAATTTTTTTTGGGATTTGAGTAAAAAATTTCAATGTGTATTGAGTGAGGATTTTATGTCATGGAATCTAATGTCAGTGTAGTGACCGACATACCCATTTGCTAAGACCTTGAAAACCTACTTTTCTACTCTAAAAACTAAATCATTGGTTTCCATGATAAATGGAAAATTAATCATATGGGATTCATTCTTTGACTATCATTATTGATTTATCTCCCTGATGTTTATTTATATATGCTTATCTGACCTAGGAAAATTTGAATAAATTTTTAGGATGCCTACGCAATGATAGCTATCCCGGTTATATGATTCAGATCATCATGAAGATCTAAGGAGACATGATTCCTTAGCTCAGAGTTCATATCATCAGTTCATTCCTCTATCTTCATAGGTAGTAGCACTCTAACATATAAAAAATAATATCATACCGACAATGGAAGATGAAGATTTGTGCATGATTAGTATACTTCTCGAGTCCCACATCCAATTTCAATTGAGGATTCACAATGATCTGTTTCGCCATGTAGTATAGGATTGGGTAGAGATATTGGTCCTTGTTTTCAGGACTACCTCAACATAGATGGGATAGGTGGTTGCACATATAGATGGAGCATTCCACAGAGTAGGTGGGAGTATCTTGAGTATTGTTACCCAGATGCATGATGTGTCGACATTCTCTAGGCTTGACTTCCAACTATTGTTCTTCTAGGTTTCATACCCCTATGATATTCACCTTATATAGATTTTGGATCTTTTAGAGTTCCTCCAGTGAGGGATGATAATGACTGATTACAAGGCTAGTTTATATGCATTACACAGTACTCCCTTGTTGTGATTTGAGATGTTTAATTCAGAGCATGTAATTGTGAGAAGGGAATACAAAGAGATATTTGTGCCAGTGTTGTGTTGATGGGAATCCCCACCAATGATGGAAGGTGGACCAGAAACTAGTGAAAGTGATATTCATGTCATTGGGACACTATGTCGAAAGAGTTGTGAGTGGGTGTCACACACATGAGTCATCAATAGAATCTATTTGATTTTAATGGACATGATATTTGAACATATGATCTTAAAAGTATCAGGAATAGACACATGGTTAGAGAAAACATAGAGGACCATTGAATCATGGAGAGGGGAAGATCAATACCTATGGTGGTATAGATGACATGGAATATTACTTCCAAACCAGATATTTTGAGGAGCACAACCTTATTGCAGATGGACCACCACATCAGATGTAGTTCCATGATCAGGGATCTCCCAAGTGAATTAATGGTGACCCCAAGGAGGCAGATCTTAAAGAGGGGTAGTTTAATCTCAAGGATATGACACATAGGTGGTGGATGTTTCCATGATATCCTACAACCACCAACACTATGTATCCCATGTTCGACTCAGGGATCTGGTGGTTGGGGATTCAAACAACTACATGATAAAGAGGAATATAACCCAAAATCACATGATAATATAAAATATATGATATGATTTCATTCTAATCTTGTGTTAATATTAGTAGACATAGGTTCAAGGTATTCCTTCATCTCATTACTCTTGGTGCAAGTCTTGGAGCTCTTAGTTGAAGTGTTATCCCATCATCATTTTCATGTTGTTTTTATGGGGAATTCTTCATCTCTATCATTTATTAGCTACCTATAAAATCTATCTCTTGGTGGAGAGATGTTCAAATGGTACATTTTGTTCATCAAGGTTGAACACTATATTGTAATATTTGGTATATATTGTTTTTCCATGGTAGGATCCCATATTTAATGTCAATGAAGATGAGTCAGATGCCTTCAAAATGAAGGGATCACATTCCCTTTTGTGCATGTGAATGATATCATGGAACGATGATTGGGTTTGGAGAGTAGGTTGATAAAAACCATAATCCATGATTTGGAAATTGTTTCCCTTAATGATGATGGTTCCTTATGGATCTTTATTCCTTTATTAGTGGAAGCTGCCATGGAAATATTCACTGATGAAATTCTTGAACTACCTCTGAGGTGAGAGAAGGTGAATTCCATTTAATTGTATCCAAAGATAAATTCAATATATATTATAGCATATCATATGGCCATTACATTGATTTGAGAGCTACAGAGGCAATTGGGGGACCCTTGATAAAAGGTTTTTAACCAGGCCTTGTGTGTCCCTCTAGGAAGATTTAGAGTATTTTGTGAAAAAGTGTGAATGGGATGTTATTGATTTATGGAGATTATTGTGTCCTTAACAATACTATGATAATTAAAAATACCTCTTACTATGGATTAACAACCATTATGACCATTTTTGAGGTGTGATATGTTTCAAGATCAACATATGGCCCAACTACCACCAGTTTAGAGTTTACGAGGTTGATATTCAAAAACTGACATTCTGATTTTGATACAAATAGTGTGAGTTACTTTGGATTCTCTTTGGGGTGATGAATTATCTTGTGATGTTTATGGATTTCAAAAAGTTCATTTTCTATCCATATTTGGTCTAGTTTCTTGTTGTCTTCATCGAAGTCATACTCGTATTCTCTTAATCCTAGGAGGAACATGAATTTAAATTGAAGATTGTGATACAGTTACATCGGGATTAGTATAATTATGGTAATATCTTGAAGGAATATTTATGGATTATTTAATTTCGTATACCATGGACTTCCATTTTATATCATTTATTAGTTTTGGACCCTGTGATGATTGATGTCATGCTTTCTTGGGATCCAACCTTGATCATGGAAGAGGTAAATGATTTTCTTATCCTTGAAGGGTATTAAAAGATATTTTTTTATTAATTATCCAATATTGTATCCCATTTTAATTCATTAATATAGAGGTGAAATTTTTTATCTAGATCGATAATTTGAAAGGAGCCATTGAGGAGTTGAGTTTGATGGTGATTAGTGCTCCTATTTTGAGACCACGAGGGGATGGTGTGGAGTATATCATTTATAATGTTTCCTAAGGATCTATGATTTGATGAATATTGATGAAAACATAGGTTGTTATCACATATGGGTCAAGGAAGTAGAGACCACAGGAGTATATGTATGTGACTCACACATTAGAGTTGGAAGTTGTAGAATTGTATCTTATGATATGGAGGAGGATTCCTCTAAGAGGGAAATTTTTTATTTACTAAGAATATTAGAGTCTTATATATATCTTCATGTAGAGTGACATAAATCAGATGTTGAGAAAATTTTTGGAGTCCCTATGAGATTTTGAATTTTAGATAGTCTATACTCTGGGGAAGGGAATCATTGTAGTTGATTTCAATTATAGGAAGTCTCAAGATTGTATAGTGAAGGAGGATTTTAAGCATTAGGATTACCAACTGCTAACCCTGGTTGAGAAGGATGGTGAAAATTTTCATTAGTACATGGTTATGAAACATCCTCTTATCGAGTGTGGGAGAGAGTCCTAATTAGGGAAAACTTGAATGACATATGGTGTGAATAGAAATACTTCGTAGATTCATTTGATGGGTTTTTATGTATGAGTGAATATTTTCATCATCTTCTAGGGATGGAAGGTGGTCCTAGACATGATGCGGGTAGGGGTGATGAGATATTTCAACACTTCTCCTCTGGAAATAAATCACAGTGTAGAAGATGTACAAATACAATAATTAGTAGATTTGGTGGACCAACATGAGACAAATCGTACTGAGTATCTCTCTTGGTGCCTTAAGAGTCAGAAAGTGATGTCTTAGAACCGATTTTATGTAAGTTTTTTACCTTCACTTGAGATCCTCTAGTGGAAATGAGATGATATAATCATAGAATTTTTGACAGGGCTTCCATGGAAAGAGACGGTCCATGATGACATCTGGGATATAGTTGATTGACTCACATAGTCAATTCACTTATTTTCTATAAGTGAGTATATTTAATGGGAGGGTTTGATGTATATGTACATATGGGATATTTTTTCCCTCCTGGGATGACCTATAAACGTTTCATTATACATAAAGAGCAGTTCACATCGCATTTGTTGAGAGGCATGCGCAAGGCATTATGTTCCTAGCTAATGATGAATACAACCTTCCACCCCAAGACAAATGGGATGGCTGAGAGAACAATCAAGGTTTTGGAGGATATTCTATGATCTTGTGTATTATAGATTGGATGGAACTATAAATATCACATTACACAAGTCATGATATTGTACGAAAATGTTAGCCAATCCACTATCAGTATGGAACCTTTCGAGGCCCTATATGGGTGACCCCATAGGTTACCACCATGTTGGATTGGGATCCTTGAGACATATATTGTGGGTCTATAGGTAACGTATATGATGACAGAAAAGGTCTAGTTATTACCTGACCAAATAAGGACATCTAATGAATGTAGAAATAATAGTCAAATCGACATCATAGTCAGTTCGTGTCTGATAAGTGGGACAAAATTTTCCCAAGAGTATCCCATGATATGGATTGAGAAGATTCATATAGTGATTCAAGTTACCCCTAATGTTTATTAGGATGATCAAGATATTATAGAGGCTTATTGGGGTTTCTTATCTCCTCACTCTATCCCCGTAGTTCACGTTTATTAACAACATATTCCACATGTTGTATTTGAGGAGATACAAGTAGGACCCCATGATCATTATTCAATATGAATAAAAAGTCAACAATGAAGGAGAGAATATTATGGAGCTACAAATTGTTATTGTGGATTAGAAGGAGGGGAACCAACATGGATGAACCATCCCTTTGGTTTGGGTTATGTGGTACCCTAAGAGCCTGCATGAGAGCTCCTAGGAGCGGGAGAGCATGATGCCAGCTCAGTATTTGGAGATTTTTATATCATTTATATTTTATGGGATAAAATATTTATAGGGTGAAATGAATAATAGAACATTTTATCCATGTAGTTCAGTGGCATAATTTTAGATATATAATCAGATCTAGACACAGAGAAAATGTGATATTCTGAGGATCAGTGTTCATAGAATTAATTTTATAAATATATTAAATATATATAATATTATTCACACATTGTTTATTGAAGAATATTTTATTAGTATTAAGAAAAATCATAGATAAAAAATGTAAGACCACAATTTTCTGAAATGAGATGTTTTTAATGAGCATGATCAAAAATAGATTGGAGTTGGGAATTCAGATAAAAGAATTTATTAGAGAGTTGTTCGAGTATAATAAATAAATAATATTATTTATTTAATTTAACATAACAATATTGATTTACCTTTTAATAAAACATTATATAAGTATTTATAGTATTATATTCATAACCCAAGCATCATTTAGAGTCATATTTTCTATCCCCTCATTGGTGAATGATATTTAGATAATGAAAAACCTTTGGATCAAGAGAGATTAACATGAAGAAAAACCAAAAACCAATTTTCATCATTGGAACTTGTGTTATTCATTAAATAATTTTACAAAACATGGTAGTACTCATAATTTTTGGATTCTCAATTTATTAAATTGTTTAATAATGTATATATTTTTCTGGATCTATCTTCAAAATTGCAAGACCAGCATATTGCAATGTACATTTTTAATTATTTATTCATTTTTCTCAGCATTGGCCACCCCCAATTTTTTTAATTTACCATTTAAACTCTAAAAATTATATTTATACCCTTTACCTTCTACATTTATCCTAGTAATTCTTTTCACACTCCTCTGATTGTCCCACAGTGTCTCAGTTTGACTTTTCCTAGTAGGACCGGTGCTGATTGGCCCCCGTATTCATAGCTGATTTAGGTGCGAGGAATGGTTTTGAAAATATGGGGTGAGGAGGGATTAATTACAGAATAATAGATTTATTTTTCATAGATCTAGGATCAAATAAATGAATTTCATGATGGGGTGCACACATGTAGTTTGAGGGAAATGACTGACCAAATGAAAATCTTCTTCTGACCAAAGGGTGATTGGAAATAATGAATCAATGGCTCCCCCTTGGATTTTAGGAGGCATAGTGGTTAGTTTAGGTTTATCTAAATTATATTAGGATGTGAAGGTGTGGGATTAACATTATATAATAATCATGATTACACACCGGGTGGTATAGAAGAACACAAAGGCATATAACCCCTTTTCTATTGAGGATGGGGTTTCAGGCAATCAATGTTTTAGATGTTGGGTCGGACAACCACATTCCATGATACCCTCATTACAGAGAGATCGTGTCTTCTACAAGTGTACAAAATCATTGACATGGAAAGTCACACACCATGTTCATATGTACAAAGACACATGTATCATTACATGACACAACCATGGAGAATGGTTTGGAACCCAAGTGGCCCAGACACAGCATTTAGTCCCCCTAGACACTTTATAAGGATCCATGGGATGTGATTCATGTATCAATATTTACATGGCCAGGTGATGGAGTGGTACAAATCAACATGTTGGCCTACATACAAACTGTGAACCCCTTCTTTCATTGTTAGGAATCTTAAGCTTATCATATCTTCATCATTTAGACAAGTATTTTGTTCCATAAGTAGCCTATCCTATGTGTTTTTTACACATAGAAGGTGATAGTCAGCTCCTTAGTTTATATTGAGATATGATGTAAAATTTTATTAGTGGAAAATTTCCTTAGGAAACACTGTATGATTATAGTGATCATGTAGGATCACCATGTGTTTTAGAGTGGAACCATACAACTAGGCTGGGCATGGGTCATATGCCTATCTATTGAGAAGAACCCTCCTATGGGATATGAAATGGGTCCTATATCTTTTATTATATTATATCCCATCTTATTTTATATGGAATGGGTCTTAATCAAATATACTGAGTGGAACCCACCTATAATGTGAGGGTATGTGTCCTAGAATATGATAGTGGAACCCTATATGGGGAAGGGAACATGTCATCTATCTACTATCTGAGTGGAACCCACCTATTGTATAAGTTAATGGTTTATCGAATAATATAAGATTACCCAATAGCTAGGCTTGGAATGGATCATCTAACTTCTAATTGAGTGGAACCGTCTAATTGAGATAGGCATGATCCTCTTGAATTTACATCAGTCGATCCCCTGTTGCGGGGACATGGAATGGGTCCTCTAGCTATCTACTGAGTGATCCCTCATATTGTTCATGGTCATTAGTTCTCTACCAAGATATTGTTTTAAACAACTATATTATAGAGTTTTGAGGTGTCTATTGACTGAGATGTTTTTTAGAAAAATGTGAAAGATGATGAGCATTGATGCTATAATTTTTGAAATGTTGGCACTCTTTTCCTTGGACAGGCTGTGATATAAAGATCCCATTCTCTCTCATTTGGATTTATTTGCTGTGAGAATAAATATTCCCCTATTTCAATGTTGTTGGATCTGTATTATCATTATTTGGGTTGATCTTTTACTATCTATTTATTCCTATATTGTATCTTACTACTTCCCGTTCAGCTTTTGTGGTTCCTAACATGGAATGTATATACTCATCACTGCATGGGCTTTTTACTGCATGTCTCATGTCTTATGATGACACCAAATAGTTCAGCGGTGACTACATAGGGGAATAGGGACACCTTGACAATTGGACCACATATGATGGTCAAAGCATGGGGATTAGTAGAAGGCATATCTCAACATTTCCCTTTCTGTTTTTTTCTTATTGGGACATATTTCTTGTTGGGTGTGTATTTTTACCCTTTTCATTTTTTCATATACACTATTGTACTATTGTTCACCCAAGAGGTTTTTTTGCATTTTTATTCTCTAGATATTACTTATTTTAGTCATTATAACTCTATAATTATTCATTAAGATAGTCTGGTGTGTTCATCAGTGTACATTAATAAATCATTATAGTTTTTAGATATTAATTTCAGTATAAATCAATAGATCGGATCAAATGGAGGTAGCTTTAGGGTAGTTTCAAATCGATCCTCCTCAGGTCAGGTCATGGAAAATAACTCATATTGAATAATTGCATCATGATTTCATTGGTAATGACATATTTAAAAAATAAATAAATTATATAATATATATATTATAAATTGAAAATTATGAGTCATACTCCTCAATAAATTTCATTTTGATTTCACTTATATACAAGTCAGATATTTTATTCTAAAAACAGTAATACCATTCTTCATTCCTTCCCATCAGAAATATTCATGATGTTTTCTATATTTTTTCTGATATAATGATAAAGAATGAATATCTATAACCCTCACTCAAATGTTCATTAATCCCTACGGTGTCACACAAAATAAATATAGTTTCAATTTATAAAAAAAATCGATGCTCATATTTTTTTAGTCTAATTACATTTTTAATCAATTATAAATTTTCCAATAATCCATTGTCATACTTATGAGCATGCTAAATCTTATATAACAATGATGATTATATTTTCACCAACTCCAAAATAGAGGGAATTCATGTATGAACATTTTCTAATTCAACATTCATTTAATCTTGAAAAAATGTACGATGTTCTAGATATAGTATGTTTAATAAAGAATTTTATTTCCAAATTAAAGCATCATATACACTATATTCTTTACCTGGATGGTAATGAATTGTGCAGTCATAATCTACTAACAAATCCATCCATCACCCAACTAATTTTCTCCAACTTGTTAATTGA